>CM021697.1:154165773-154183958 GCA_011074415.1 Stictonetta naevosa
AAAAGAAAAGAAAAGAAAAGAAAAGAAAAGAAAAGAAAAGAAGAAGAAAGAGATGAGATGTGTACAGCTGCATTCCCGGTATAATTTAAATATAGTCAGAGACTGGATATGGATGTAATGAAGGTGCTGTACCCAAGGAAGTAAGCATAGCAAATGCACAGTACTACACATGAACTCCTACAAAGCATAGGGAAAAGCCACAGTCCTTTCAATCAAGGTCTTTATTAGGCTATCATCTGTAGATACTGATTTTTGGTCAGTTAGGTGTCTTTTTTTTTTTTTTTTTTCCAGTTACACAGTGGTTGTTTGTTTTTGTTTGTTTGTTTGTTTGTTTTGATTGTTGTTTTTTTGTTGTTTTTTTTTTTTTGACATAATGGAATGTGTTTAAAGGAATTTATGCCCTTCTCTGTAGCTCACATTATACATGTGAGCTACGTAGTGTCTCACTCCTATTCATGTTTATAGTATCACTCACTTTCTGCAGAGAGTCTCCTTTAAAGTCATTTTTTTCTTTTATCTCGTCTAAGCTTGGAAGTAGTTAGTATCTTCAAGGACCTTATCTTCATTCCCTCTGTTCTTGCTGTCTACCCTTCAAGTAGTGTTTTTTTTTCTTTTCCTTTTTTTTTTTTCTTTTTTTCTTTTTTTCTTTTTTCTTTCTCTCTCTCTCTTTCCTGAAAATGTCTGTGCCCTCTAGAGACCAGGAAAGCAGGAGAGTTACACATACAGAATTTTTGATCTTTGCTTCTTCCAAATTGAGTGAATTTTATCTGTAAGCTTCAAGGACTTATTTTTATTTGAAATAGACTGTATAGATATAGCTTCCACCAGAAGTCCATTCCATGTAGCTTGCATCTGTCTAAGAGGCATGGGGAGATGAAGGGAGCAATAACCACTTTTGTACTCTATCCATGAAGCAGTAGGTGATCAGTGTCAGCCAGGAGTGTCACTGAGAGATGAGTCTTGCCTACTCCTCTCACGCTCATCCCTGAACGTTCAAAATACTTTCCTTATTGCTCATTATGTTATTTTTAATTATTTTTTTTTCATAATTAGCTTTCCTATAAATATTACTGCTTTTCAAGAAAAACAGCCCACACATGATATATGTAGTGCCTCCTCTAAAGTACAGTTTTGCCTTGTAGACAGGAGTTCTAAAAGAAACCACAAAGTCTTCAAATGCTGTACCCACAGCGAGAATGAAAACTATTAATTTATAAATACCAGATATGGTATATATGACAGTATAAATGACACTGCATTAACATGACAACAAAATAGAACAACATATTTTACACCTTTGATTATATATTCTTGATAAATCATACTTTATTTATGATGTCAAAATCCAAATATAATTTGGTTACTTATATAGGAGGAAAGATAAAAATGACTGAATGACTAAAATGACTAAGAATCCGCTCATTTTTGCTCTCTTAAGTGTTTGAAACTACATCTTAATGGAATTCAATTTTCACACTCCTATTCACAGTTCTTGAGAGGAAAATATAAACTTTACATTATCTTATGGACAGATTAGAGCAGTTCTCTTTGGCAATTTCAATGTGTCCAAGTTAGTTTGAAATGTATTCACTGCCAGACCATAGAAACCTATGGTAGGCCATTTCTACTTCCTCACTAGAATTTGAAATCCAAACTTTGTACTGAGGTAGAGAATCAAAACAGTTTATTGGATTAATCTCACTTAATTAGTTGTGCATAATGGAGGCATGTACATCTGATATCCACTTTAACCATATTTTTGATTGAATAGAGATGAAAAGGCACTTTGAGAGAAGCTAAGTAGTAAATATCCACTTGAAGACTAGGTGAATCATTGTGACTTGTATCTACACTATCTACATACATCTTAAATTGCAGAAAAGTATTTTCAGACATTGCACTTTGACTTCAACTTTTGTTTACGCTCTTTTAAAAGGCATAGATTTTACTGCTATAAATGTGAAGAAAAATGCATGTATTTAATTGTAATCTCATTCATAACAGGATAGCTCTAATGATTTGCACAATTCATGCTAATATTCTCTAAGAAAATGCAAATTTTTCATGCATTGCCTTTTTTTTTTTTTTCTTGATATCAATTTTATAAAGAAATTGATTAGTCCAGGAGAAGTAGAAATAAATACCACTATAAAGGATCTTGTTAGTGGCTAAATTGGAAGTCAGAGCTGAAGATAAACTGCTTAATTTGGAACAAAAGCAACATAACTGTATTAACATTATTCTGCTTATTTTCTTGTAAGCAGTAGATTTAACTTTTTTTTTTTTTTGAGAAAGCTTATAATTAAAATAGTTCTGTATGATTTTTTATACACCGAAGTTCAAAACTTTTATTTATGCTATACTATGAATAGTGGGCTGTGTTAAAAAAAAAAAAAAAAAAAAAAAAAAAAAGTTCCAAAAAGGATGACTTGAAAGTGACGTAACTATTACTTCAAGCAAATAAACAGTATATTTGTAGAATTAAAATGTTCAGAAAATTATTGTATAATTATTTGATTATATTACTTTTATCTTCTTTAGATACTTCACATTCCTTTATAAGTGATTTTAGGTGACACAAATTTATGTGAAAAAGAGAAAAAAAAAAAAAAAAAAAAAAAAACAACCAAAAACATCAGTAGAACAACCAGAAGAGTCAGTTTTGAAATCCTAAAGTGAAACTTTATTAAAAATGAAAATTATGTATGCTTATACTCACAGAATAGGAAAATGAACATTTTTCACTTTATACGTGATGATTTTGCTTCATTTAACTAGAATATGTGAAATAACTGAGATCAAACCAATAAACAAACAAAATAAGAAAAAAGCAAGTCTGGTAAATATAAAGCTGAAAATTTCTCTCTTCATGCACAAATGTTTTCTGTGGATTTGTAACTTATTTTGAAACACATTAGAAACAATGGCTGTAAAAGACAAAGACTATTTTTGTAAATATCTATTAGTAATCAGGCTAAAACAATAATATTATGAATCTCAAAGTTTTATTTCTTGAAATCCTGCATTTAAAACTCAGATGCACTGCAGAGTTTCTATTCACTCCTAAATCATATATATTGTCTCTTAGTCGGTTCATGTATTTTCCAGTTGTGCTCCTTAAACACCGAAATAGGCAACATAATGCAAGCTTCAAAGTATTGTGTATTATGAATTAACATTTATAATGTTGCACATAAAATAATACATGATTATGTATACATGCAACCCTCAAATATTTATATAAGCACATGCATTAATAGTTTTGCTTTAAGAAAATTGATTTTTTTTTTTTATAATTTTATTTTTATCATTCAACAGCTAATACAAGTTATTTTTATTCAGTGAAAGCTATGGGAAGTAGGAGCTGATTGATTAGCAAGAACTAGTGCACAGCTGAAGACCTGAGGAGAGTGGTCCAGGTACTTCCAATTGACTCTGTTTTTTCCAGGCCAGGAAAGACCTGGTAGCATTGTTGCTGGATCAGAAGGAAGAAGTTTTGAGAGATCCTTCTGAGTATGTGTAGAGAGTATCTACATTTCTGGTACCTCCATTGTCAGATTATATATATATATATAATTTATAATATATATAATATAATATATATATTATTATATATAGTATCTATAAATATATATAAGTATATGTATGTATATATATATGTACACATATATATATTCATTTTCTGGATAATTTCCTCTCCCTGCTACCTCAGAAAATGTTGAACTGATTATATAGTAATCCCATTGTATTGATCTGTCCAATGAACAGACGTCCAGAAGAAAGAAGAGGGCCTCAGGTACAGAAAACTGTTCAGATTTGATATCAAGTAGATTGTTTAATTATTTGGAAGAATTTCTGTAGGCACCTAATTTCAGAAGAAAGGTCCACACTGTATTCTAAATACTAGGAAAGAGTTTTATTTGTCTTTGAATCACTGCTTTCTCCATGAAGTGAAAAAGGAAGAGGAAAAGAAAATATATATATATATTTCCCTGTATCTCAAGACTTCTGCTGCTTATCTTCTGGTACCTTCCTGCTGATCAGATGGGCTTCCTGGTAATACAGTTCTGATGAATCTAATTTAACTTTAAAATTGCAAATCTAGGAGGGCCATCTCTGGAGGACAGTACCAAAAAGTTGCAGAGTTGAACATTTATATATCTTACTGAATAGTAATATATTACTCTTAGCTTTATTTCAATTTACCAGTTTTAAAACCTTTAAAAAAATAAATATTAAAAATATGCCTGAACACAATGGATAATTTGAAAATATTACCTCTGTTAGCCTGGAAAACATTGAGACTTTTGAATCCTTTTGGATTGTTGCAGTTAGGAAAAGAATTTAATGACAAGGTCATATATTTATTTGACGCAGTTGTTTTCATTCACTAAAAATAAATAAAATGCTGTACCCCTCAGAACAGGAGTAAACAAATTATAGGAGACAAGTTCCTTGCTCACATCTTCAAGGGTTTTTTAGGCAGTAGATGATGTGAGACTTCTCTCTGGGTTCCTTTCAGGACAGTGCATATTCTACTTCTCCCAGCTGTGTCCATACTGTCTTATTCAATCTCACTACTGCTTTGACTCGCAACATGCACAAACATGCTCATAAATTTCTACTCATCAAAGCCTTACAGAAAAAACAAAAATCTATGCAGAACTTATTACTGAATTTACTTACATATTTATTTTGAGTAATGGTATGTGTCCCTTTCAGGTTTGGGGTCATCTATTGTTTCTTTCAAATAATCTATAATAATAATAATAATAATAATAACAACTTTAAGAGTTTCGTTAGTTTTGTTTCATAAGTACATGTTAGTGTAATGAGAAATGAAGAATAAAGACTAAATAAGCAACCTTTATGCTTGCTTCCTTTCTGGATTTTGTGTTTCAAATACAGAAAAAACGTAGTGCTATTTTTAGACTTGTAAACAGTCAGATGCATGTTAGCTTATAGATTCCTGACGACCTGATGCCAGATTTTGTTATGTCTTATGGCTGAATTTTATTTATGCAAAACAAGGAAGGAAAGGAAAGGGGAAACGGACAGGGAAAGGGAAGAAGGCAGAAAATAAGTAGAAAGACAAGTAAGCCCAAACAGAATTCTTCAGCTTTACTTATAATTAATAATGTTTTAACATAGTTTGCACAAAATACGGTCTAAAATTTAGTGGCAAAAATAAGGTATATATTACCAAAGTTTCAATAAAGAGTTTTTTATTATTTTGTTATCCCATTAACAGGGTGCACAACTGGGACATTTAATTTAGTAATGGCGCATTCACTTTTTTCCATTATAGTAATATTCTGAGAAGACAGGTTTAGAATATAAAACCCTTTAATTGCATTGGACAGAAGGGAAAAAACAAACAAACAAACAAACAAAAAACAAAGCCAAAACAACTCTATTCTGACACTCCCCCTTTTAAATTTATTTATGTATTTTTGTGGGGATGGGGCTATTCTATAAGAAGTGATTTTTGTGGCTGTGCCGTTGTGCTGGGAATTAAGACGTCATTTTTCTCCATTATGGCTGAAGCTGCCTTACACTTTATTCAGCAAATTAGATGTTTTAACATCTGACTGTGAAATGCTACTGGGAAAAAAATAGCATAAATAAAAGGAAATTATTATCACAAAATAAAGATACAAAATGATGTTTACTCTTCATAAACATTTTCTGTCATATTTGTTGGAAAAATCAGGGATTCACATAATGGACAGATAGTGGTACATGAGTAGTCTCTACTTGTGTTTTTGTTGATCATTATTTAGAATATCTTCAAGAAGATATATGAGTGTACTCTATCTCATTTTATTTTTATTTTTTTATATATATGTATATGTGTATATATATATATATACTCATATACACACATATGTGTATATATATATATGTATATACACTCTCCAGTCTTGCTCGTGTTAAAGGAAAAACCATTGATGCAAACTCTTTGCTTGGTACAGAAAAATTACCATTTTGTTTTCTGTTACCTGGGGGGAAAAAAAAAAAAAAAAAAAAAAAAAAGCATAGGAACACAGTTTGTTTGTTTGTTTGTTTGTTTTTCCCATTTACAAGATTAGGAGCCTTTTTTGGAAAAAAAATGTATGTGTGTACATATGTGTTTATATATAAAGAAATGCCAACTTTTCCTTTGTGTTACAATCAAAAAGGGATTATAATGGTGTCTTTATATATGTACCACCAAAGTTAAGGAGAGTACACCCATAAATCTTCTTTCTTTGTCTATGAGTTTTAGTGGAAGAATTTTCATTCATTTCAGTAACATTGGATAAATCTCCATGTAAGATACTGACTTATGTAATATACTTATAAAAAGTATGTTGATAACTCAACACTAACTGCAGTAGTTGTTTTCAGAGACACATACATTGTGAGTGAAAGTTGAAATGAAACCCTTATGGAATTACTCATTATCCTAAGTCTTTCAGCTTCTACTTTATGATGGCTGGTACAAATACCTTCTTCAATCATAATAGCGTGTCTGCAGGCTAGTTTGGAAAAATGTGTCCTATGTACGTGCTATAAATTTTGTTCATTCTACTGGGACATTACCAGTTAACAATGTTTCTGCCTTCTTCTTCTGCCTTCTTCACTGATATATAAGTCTCTCTCTCTCTCTCTATATATATATGTATACACATGTGTGTATATTTGTGTGTATTTATATGTATATGTATATATAACTAGCTAGGGAAAAATAAGAAAAGGAAAAAGGAAAACAAAAAGAAAATGAAAACAAAAAGAAAAGGATAACAAAAAGGGAGAGGGAGAGGAAAACAAGAACCAACCAAATAACAATAAAAGAACAAACCTACTACAATAAAACAAAAAATAAAAAAGATAAGTAATAGAGTATTCACAAGTCAGTGATATTAATACGTCTCAGCAATTTGCCCTCAGATAATCAAAAGGTGCCTGCAGTTTGGGGGACTCATATTCAGAATACAAATGCAGGTCTTCGTATCAAGGTTAATAGTGGCATTGCCTGAACTAAATAATAATGGGCAAAAATTATTAATATAACAAAAAATAGCAAATATTCATATAATTAACAAAAATATTAGCTTCAGTTATTTTTATTGTTTGGGAAAGTGTTCTGTTTTTGTTGTTGTTGATGAAATTTTGTTTCTATTATTATAATTTCAGTACAATTTCAGGGTGCTGTGAAGGATGGAATTCATCTGAGCCTGTCAGAAAAGGCTACATTTAGAACCAAAAATGCAATGTTTGTTCTATTGATATACTCTGGAACTATAGCAAGAGGACAGAAGCCATTCCCTAAGCAGACATATTTCTTTTCAAAGATATCAACAACTAGCCTAAAAGCAAATGTCCAATTTCTTTATCTTCCAAGTTAGCAAAGAGGAATTCCTCCTTTGGATTCAGTTTTCAGAGGTAACAAGAATTATTATTATTATTGTTATTCCTAACAGGTAGGCATGCACATAAATAAATCCTTCATTTATTCTTTTCCAGTATTCTATAGTCAATTTTGTTTTCTCATATAAACAACATCTATAGAAATATCGCATAAATGACCTCAGATCGTATCGCCTGTGAGATTCTGGAGGTTGCATAAACAATAGTAAACATATTCCTACTATTTTTTAAGTGCTTTCTTAGTTAAAAGTATCTCAAACTATCTAAGTGTAAGAAAGAAAATTTGCAAAACAAAACAAAAAAATTTTCTGTATACAAAAATAAATAATTCACTTCTCTGCATATTCTTAAAATACATTGGCATCAGCATGTTTATCTTAGTCTATGATCTTATATGTTTATAGTAGCATCACACACACAGAATTGTAGGGGTTGGAAGGAACCTCAAGAGATCATTGGGTCCAACCCCCTGAGTCGTCGGGTCCAACCCCCCCCCCCCAAGGCTTTTTTTTTTTTTTTCTCTAGGAAAACAAAATCACATTTAAAAAGGATACTAATGCTTTCTAATGAGAGCTGAATTTACAGTGAATTCTGTCCTTGTATGTCCACTTCCTTTGTGCTGATCTGACTGCTTTTGCCCTTTCTTAATATAAGTCCTAACATAAAGCTGAGATCCAGTTCTACTATATTTAGACACATAGATAAATGGCACAAAGATAACAGATGACCTCCTTCTGACAAACTTTTTATTTTGAAAGATGAACTTAGATGCTTCAAGACCCTAACAAAGTTAGGTACAGAAATCCTCAGTTCCAATTGTGTTAAACTTGCTTCTGTACCTATATAACTAAGGCTGTATAGTTAGAATTATTCACCTAACTTTCTTTGGTATGCATTTTCCTGTTTCATTTTGCTTTGTTTTCACCTGTTTTGTTTGCACTGCCCTTATAACAAAAGCAATGCTCTGGACCCTTCCCTCAGTACTTATATTAAAATGATATTATTTCTCTTCTACCATAAGGCAAAGGAATTTTGCATTAATATATTTTTAAGTAGCATTACGATCCAGTTCTGAAAAAAAATAATCAAACTGATCTCCTTTGAATATATGTTTCAGTAAGACAATTATTATTATTATTATTTTCTCATTATATCAAATATTATATGTATTTCTCATTTTAGCTGCTTTTAACCTTCGCTTCTAAATTTTCATCTCTAGATCCTCAAGGTAATTTCAGAAACCTTGCTGTATTTTTCTTGAATGGTATTATTCCAGAAGATTTTGTGGTGCAAATATTTCCCATTTATACCAGAAGTACATCAACTAATATATATTAAAACTCTTTAGGCATCATAATGGTTATTTCATGTTGGTGGCATATTGGCATTCAACAATGAGTAAAAATGTATTTTTCTCTGACATTTAAAAAAATGTTTTATTGGTTTACCAAAAAAATTTTTTTTTTTTTTTTTTTTAATAATATTCTTTTATTTTTTTCCATTCCTCTTGTCCAAACTACATTTCCAAGGCAGATTAACTAATGGACAGTAAACCACAAAATAGAATTTTCTTGTCTATATCTTGTTCCTGTTGAGAGGGGGAAAAAAAAAAAAAAAAAAGTAAAAAATTAAATTGATTCATATGTAAGGCTTTTCACTGTTATGCTAGTAATGCTATGATTCAGCACCATTTTTATTTCTTTGAGAAATGTATTTTTCATTTTTCATGTTTGGCTGTTGTAAAGCAACTTTGGTAATATATTATTGCAGCTATTAAGTATTAATAAGTTGCCACCAAAGCTTATAGTTGTAGATACACATATTACTTCTAATGAATCCTTTTTCTTGTGAACTATTTGAACAAAGATGTGTTTGTGACTAGTCTGTGGTAATAAAACATTAATTATCTCAACAAGATACCTGAACCTGTTGAAGAAAAACAGAAGCAATAGAAGCCTTGAAAATCATTTGCACATCATTTGTACAAGTCACTAAGGGATGGTATCTTACTAACCAGGTAAAAGCAGTTTTAAGAATAACCAACAAATAAGAAGCATCTGTCTCTAAGCATATTCCAGAACGAAGGGGAAGAAAACACTGCTACATTACCGTCTTACTTATTCTGGTGAAAAAGCACATTGATTTGCCGAGACACTCCCCTTTCTTGAGGAAAACTACAAGCATCATCTGTAGGATATGGAGGAGGAAAGAAAGGATACATATAACATGGGAGAGAGGGAATAGATGATAAATAAGTTGTGTATAAGTTTTAACTGTTATTATTATCAATGAAGTGTAATAATTGAGTGATTTCAAGTAAAACTACTAGTATTCTGATTAGACCAGTAATAGTAATAATTCTTATAATGGCCTTAATTGGACTACCAATGAGTACTTAGCTTAGTATTTTTTGTTTATTTACTCTAGCACACCTAACAATTCAGTGCTTTGTCTGCTACCCTGCCTTTGACAACTGGCTGTTAAAAATCAGATTCAGTATGCGCTACTTATTTGTATTCTCTTAAACTACACACATTCAATTTTAGCTAGATTCTAAACATTAAAAAAAAATCCCAATTTTTATGTAAAATATACATAAAAGCATTTAATCGGTTTTAAAAATGGTGTGGATCGTGCTTTCAATTTGTTATTTTGTTCATAGGATACATGTTAAAAGAATACAGAAATTTATGTGAGCATAAAAACTTTATTTTTCATTTTTTCTTTCTTCTATGATATGATTACAAGATTAAAAAACTTAAATTGTGACACTATTATCACTTCCAAAGAGCTGTAAACTATTAAAGCAAGGCTCTTGGTTTGTCAACATCAGTTCATATCATTGGTTATTCCTTAAGAGGACAAACTGCAATTAAATGACACTGCACAGAATATATGTCAAAAATATTTGGTTAGATCTATTGAAAAAAGTATGTATACAAATACAGATTGTGGATAAGAATACAAAACATTGATTGGAATGGCCTTTTTGCATCATCACATTCTATTCCTTTTTAGCTTTTTACACCACAGTATATAAGCCTCCCAGTGGAGTCTCACCATGGGGCCTATGTAGGCTTTCTCAAATTCTCTAAATTCACACTGACTTGCACTTTCTGTTGATCTGGCTCAAACAACTTTGAAAATTTTATTTCCTTCACAGCTTTATGGCATGAGAGTCCTACAAATAAGTTCACATGGCCCTTCACGAAACACTTATGTTTCTGAGTAATAATTTTTCTTTGCAACTTTGAGTTAACAGAAAGTAATGTAAAAAAAATCACACTTTTTCACAGTGTAATTACACTGGAGAAATTTTAGCCACTTTATCAGGTACAGGAAAAAAAATCCAGATGGACTTTCCTATGGTTAATGAAAAAAAGTTATTTGCTCTTTTTTTTAAAAAAAAAAAGCAAAAAAAAAATCAGGCATTCCATAGAGACCCTAACTGAATACATGATTTTATTTAATGCCATATAGCATACATTGATCTGTGCAGTAATGACGAGGTGTATGTTGAAACCCATGAGACAATTTAAACGTAGTTAAAGTATTTTGATTTAGAATATGTAAAGCATTACAGAAAGATCTGTAAATGAAGTGAAACTAGTGGTTAATTATTTTGTGGGGGCAGAACTGCATCTACTATTTTGGAAGAACAGATTGTTTTGATAAGGAGAAGGAAATTGATTCATTCTAGAAAGAAGCTGATAAATGATATGATATATCAGAACTCTTTTTTTTTTTTTTTTTTTTTTTACTTTGGCCAAGGTTAAAATATTCAGAAATATATGAGAAAAGATTGGAGTTGTAATGAAAGAAGAAACTGAACGATGGATGATGGAAATCCTTGTAGTTTAAGACTATAACCCTGAATTACTTTCAAGGTTTTGAAGCTGCAAATCTAGATTTCTTGTTCCAGTATATTTACAAAAAATTTACTACATTCAGAATTGTAGAAAAGCAAAGAATTAATGACTACAGACTGCTGGGTTGTCACATTCTGAATTTTCTCAATGTTAAGAGGTTTGTTCCCTTGCCTAGACAGCTGAATATCAGCTGTGCTGAGCTCATATGTGAACACATATGAGTTTAACTTCCCTGCAAATTGATATGGTTGAAAACTAACTGCAGAAGAATGGCTAAAAATGTATTTAAATTTGCAAGTCCAAGCAAAAGATTAGAAGACTGAAACTGTAACTATAATGTGACTCAGTTCTGGCACATACATTCTTACAAAACTGTACTTCATTATTCATATGATTTTACATAGGGCTATAAATATAGCTTTATAGAGATGAGAATGGGAGAATTCTGTTTCATTTCATTATGTCCTCATGAATTATTTTTATCTGTTGTTAAGCATGTTAATAGCATGCTTTATCTCGGTTTGTTTTTCTCCACATCAAAAATGAAACCAACCAACCCAACCCACTCACCCCACTCACCACCCAAAAATATGTTACAGATTTCGGGAGAAAGTAAAATAATTTATAATAACAGAACAATAAAAATTCATATTTTCTCTCCTTTCATTATTCTTGAAATGACTGTCATTACAAAGTGTTTTTTTTATTTGTGTTTAATATTGACTTTCTGTAATCAAAGACATTTTGTTATGGACAAATGGAAATGACACCAAAAAAAAAAAAGAAAAGAAAGATCACATTCTTTTTTGAGGATCCCTTAAGTTGCACAGAATTAATCATTGAAGAATGCGGAACATTTAGGCACATTTCTGGCATGAAATGCTATAAATAGCTATTACCATTAATAATCTCAAGAAAACGTTATTACAAGTGAAAGTGCATGAGTATAGAAGAAAACCACAATAAGGTCAACTCAATGTACAGATGAGAGGGAAAGTTAGTTGTCAATTTTAATCACAGTGAAACCTATATAGCCCTCAGATATGGTAGCAATCTCAGTTTATGTAGTTCTTGCATTAAAATAAATAAATAAATAAATAAATGCTACTGGATGGCCTTAAGAAAGGTAGACAGAATTATAGCTTTAGGTCAAAATTCTGGGTGTGATAATTCACCTTTGTGAATTAGCATGTAAGATAAGTCCTAGATGTAGTAAGTACTAAGTACTCCATGCCCCTCCCTCCCCTCCCAAACCTTCCCCTCCCAGATTAATCAATAGTTTCCCATGTATTCAAATACCTAGAACAGCTTTACCTACTCTTCTCAAAATAGGTTTTGAGACAGATTGTCAAGAGACAAAACCTGACATACTTTCAATACAATTTATTATTTTTGCAGTTAATTTATAGTCATACTCATTCTATGTATTTTTTTTTTCTACCTGGACTACTCTACCTTTTTTTTTTTTTTTTTTTTTTTTGACAGTCTGGGACTATACATTTTTTGTAGATTACTTAAAAAAATGACTCTTTTTGGGAGAGGGAGGGGGAATAACCCATGATTATACTAACTCAAGAAGAAGAGACCTTAGTTAACTGATTTTGTTAAGAAAGCTTTTGTTTATTTTTTCCATAAAAGCTTAGTGCTATCTGCAAATCAATATTCTCAGTAATTTGCTACTCCTGTACATTCTTTAAATGACCTTGTGAAATAGTTGTAAAAAAGACAAGAGATTACAATTTTCTCTTTCTAATCATAACTAAAATCTTCTTCATTTTTACCATTGCAAAGAATGGTAAAAAAAAAAAAAAAAATGAATATTTATAATTATATATCTGTCTTTAAAAAATTCAGCTCAGATTTGTTTCAGTGTACTACTTCAACAATCTACAGAGCAAAAGTATGTTATACTAATACAGACAAATTATACCAATGCAGCAGGACCTGTTTCCTCATTTTAGTCCCTCTTTATCCACCAAATTTAGTTATTAAAGGCTGTCAAAAAGCATGAATGTCACAACACCACTTTCCCATTACGGTAACTGAATTTCTTCTTTCCTCAATTTTATAATTGTACATCTTCAAACCATTGTATTATATGCAAAATTTTGGTTAACAGTAAATCATAGAATCCTTTAGACTGGAAGAGACCTCCCAGATCATCAAGTACAACTGTTAACAGAGCACTACTAAGTCCACCACCAAACCATGTCCCTAAGCATCACATCTATATATCTTCTGAAGACCTCCAGGGATGTCTAAAGATCTCCAGGGATGATGACTCAACTACTTCCCTGGGCAACCTGTTCCAATGCCTCACAATCCTTCCTGTGGAGATTTTTTTTTCCCTAATGTCCAACCTAAACCTCCACTAGTGCAACTTCATGCCATTTCCTCTTGCCCTATCACACAGTGCTTGGAAGAAGAAACCGACCCACACCCTGCTACAACCTCCTTTGGGGTAATTATAGAGAGTGATAAGGTCTCCCCCGAGTCTCCTTTTCTCCAGGGTAAACAACCCCAGTTCCCTCAATCCCACCTCATAAGACTTGTTCTCTAGACCTTTCACCAGCTTCACTGGACACACTCCAGCACTTCAATGTCCTTCTTGTAGCGAGGGGCCCAAAACTGAACACAGTATTCAAGGTGTGGCCTCACCAGAGATGAGTACAGGGAGATAATCACTTCTCTGGTCCTGCAGGCCACACTATGATACAAGCTAGGATGCTGTTGGCCTCCTTGTCCACCTGAGCACAGTAATGGCTCATATTCAGCCAGCTACCAGCCAACAACCCCATGTCCCTCCCTTTCTGCTGGGCAGCATTACAACCACTCTTCTGCCAGCCTATAACTTGGCTTGGGGTTGTTGTGCCCCAAGTGCAGAACTCAGCACTTGGCCTTGTTGAACTTCATACAGTTGGCCTCAGCCCATTGATCCAGCCTATCCAGATCTCTCTGTAGAGCCTTTCAACCCTCAAGCAGATCAACACTCCCTACCAGCTTGGTGTTGTCTGCAAACCTACTGAGGGTGCACTTCATCCTTTTGTCCAGATCACTGATAAAGGTATTGAAGAGAGCTGGTCACAGTAGCGAGCTCTGGGGGACTTCACTAGTTACAGGCCTCTAACTAGATTAAACTCCATTAACCACAAGTCTTTGTGCCTGGAAACTCAGCCAGTGTTTTAACCAGTGAAGCATACACCTGTCCTTGACACGAGCAGCCAGTTTCTCCAGGAGAATGCTGTGGGAAACAGTGCCAAAAGCCTTACGAAACATGCACATGCAACATGCACAGCATTTTCCTCACCCACTAAACACCCATCCAAGGGTGGATCCCATCTGGACTCTTAGACTTGTGTGCATCTCAGTGGTGCAGCAAGTCACTAACCATTTCCTTGTGGATAATGAGGGCTAATCTGGATAATCTGGTAAATTGAAATCCCCTATGAGAACAAGAGCTAACAATTGTGAGACTTTCTCCAGATATTTACAGAATATTTCATCTGCCTCTTCATCCACGTTGGGTGGTCTATAACAGACTCCCACAAGGACATTTGCTTCACTGGCCTTCCCCTGATTCTTACCCATAAATGCTCAATCTCCAAAAATTCAAGCAAACTGGGGGAGCATCTGCCTTAAGGGGTACGGGTATGCCATGCAGAGAAAGAAAATTCTGAAATAGAGCAGAGAATCTGAAGCTTGTACATGATTTTCTTATGAAATTTTGGAGGGATCAAGACCTACCAGGAAAGAACAAGCTTGTGAAAAGGGAGACAAAATGGGCAGGTCACCTATTAGAAGAAACTGGTCAGACTGAGCCCTTAGCTTGATCACCACAGTCTGTCCTATATTCTTATTAAATCCTATTTCTAACTGCCTTCTATGTGAATGTCCTTCCTATTTCAGCATCTGTGCGCAAAATTTACTTTGGACTGTCAAATAAGTGGTCCAGATGCCAGCTATGAGGTAATGTCATGCTCTGTGACCGCATTTTTGTGAAACTGCTAGAAAACTTAAAGATTATTATCTTCATGTATTTGGAATAAATATAACACAAGGGAAGGTGAAAAAAAAAAATGAGGAACAAAAAACTTAAGTTCAATTCAACAAAAAACAAATATTTTCTTTTGCCTTCTAGGAATTTCTACAGAGAAAAAAAAAAAAAAAAAAAAAAAACCTGCCTAATAAATTCTGAACTTTTTCTTACTCTGTAAAATTAATAAGAATAAATAAATGTCTTTCGAAGATTGAAACGGTTTCTGAGGGCTAAAGTCTAAAACAAATAAACAAGCAAACAAACAACGACCACCACTACCACCAATCAAATTGTGATCTAATCTTATATGGACAGTTTCCTTCCACTGGAAGAAGTAACTACCACACTGAAGTTAATGGCAATTCCTAACAATTTCCTTTAGAATCACTCTTCAGGTCTCCACAGTTCAGATTTTTTTTTTTTTTTCCCTCCTATTGAAGTGGGCTCATATTTATATGGAAGACTGGTTAAGGAAGTAAGAACACGTGAAAAGAATCTTTCGCTTCAGGTTCAAATAATTATGTCAAATCTGTATTTATCCTACACATATAGAAGTCATAATGCATATATGTGTTGCATATGTGTTGTATTAATGCACAATTTTCATCAAATGTTAGATTTATATACATATATATATGTAACACACTGCAGTATGTTAAAATAATTGTCTTTGCAATAACCACATTAACATTGAGAACAAAAAAAATACATTTTCATTCATTTTTACTGGTCTCCAACCAAAAGTAAATTTTACCACTAGCGATGTAAACTAAACATAATTTTATTTTGTTTATATATATAAATATATTATAATATTTAAAATATATTTTTAATGTATATAACATATATATTAAGAGCAAAAAGAAACAAAATTCTGGCAGTTACAGGTATGAAACTACTATATATATACAAACACAATAAGAGCCAGGTGTCAATAAAGCCTACACCCCACACAGGTATTCATATTTTGGAAAAAAAATCTAGTTTCAGAGAGTCCACTACACATAACAGTGTAGTTCTTTTCCATTAGGCAGACCAAAAGTCTGTTCTTAAGTATTAAAATAACGTTGATCAAACACCTTTAGTATTTCAAACAATTTTATTTTTACTATAATATTGTCTTAAAACATTAAGAGAACAAATTGTTTTCCTGATAGCCAACTGAACGCTTTAAATGCCTTTCTAAAATGGAAAAACAAAATGTTGACCTTTATATGAATAGAAAGATTACTGTTGGTTTCTTTAATTACTAATGACATTATTCCAAGGGGATTTTTGTTCTTCTTTTATATTTTTTTCTTAAGTATAATGGGAGTTAAGATTTGATTCTCTGAATGTAAACTGCTTGAGAGTCCAGCGCAGAACCACAAAGGTGATTAAGGGAGTGAAACATCTTCCTTATGAGGAAAGGCTGAGGGAGCTAGGACTCTTTAGCTTAGAGAAGAGGAGACTGACAGGTGACCTTATTAACGTTTATAAATATGTAAAAGGTGAGTGTCAGGAGGATGGAGCCAAGCTCTTCTCGGTGACACCCAACGATAGGACAAGGGGTAATGGGTGTAAGCAGGAACACCGGGGGTTCTGCTTAAATATGAGATGAAACTTTTTTACAGTGAGGGTGACAGAACACTGGAATAGGCTGCCCAGAGGGGCTGTGGAGTCTCCTTCTCTGGTGACTTTCAAAACCCACCTGAATGCATTCCTGTGTGACATGATTTAGGTGTTTCTGCTCCAGCAGGGAGATTGGACTAGATGATCTTTCAAGGTCCCTTCCAATCCCTAACACTCTGTGATTCAGTGATTCTGTAAACCCAAAATAATCTTTTAGAATTATGATCAGCTCAGGACTTTAACATATTGCTGCTCAAACAGTTACATGTAAATTTGGAAACTGTGTGAGGATGAGTGTGTGTGTCTTTGTGTGTTCTCCGGTTAAATAATAATAATAATAAAAAATCTTACAGATTTCATCTCTGGCTAGTAAAATATGCAGCGTAAAATGAAAAGATCGTTAGCATTATGTGAAGAACGAATAACCAGTTTGATTCAGCCTACATCTCTCTCAATAAATGAAATACAATTGTTCAATTACTCATTATGCTGGTAAAGGGTCTGTATATTAATTCTGTGTGTATACGTATTTGTGTGTATGTCTGTGAATATGGTTATATATTATTAGTACTTTTGATTGAGAGCCATAGAAGATTCTTGAAAGGTGAAAAGTAAAAGGAAATCCTGATAGAATTTACCCAGGAAATTAGAAGAAAAAAGGTAAAATGAATAAGCAAACAAAATACTTACAATTGGATGACCAATTTCTACTTAGCATTAAAGTAAATTGCTAGTGGACTGCGTCAGAGGGATTGCAAATTTTTGTGTTAAATTATAAATTCACTGATGCTTTCTTACCCTCCTAGAACTCATTTCTGCTCAGATATTGCAATCTGATATTTTGTATATAATAATTCGTATTTTTATATATATTTTTATACATTTAAAGGATATATTTAATGAAAAAAGTTTTAAGTTATAACTTTTAAATGTATGCATCTGGGCATCATTTAAATTAATAAAATGCTAGTTGAGTTGTCTGCCTACATATTTCCTGATTATTTTGTATTGCATATTAAAAATGATTGTCGCTGAATATTAAATTTGGTAAACAGATCAAATCATAATGTATTTTAAGAATACAAACATATTATTCCTAGCAAAATCAGGATGTTGGCCCTTGTAAAGTTTTGCTAGAAAAGTCCAAGGTATTTAATATTCCTTGTGCAGTCAGTGTTAAAGTACTCACCAGATCTGATGTGAAGAACAAAACAAAACCAATAAAACCAAACAAAACCAATAAAACCAAACAAAAC
>CM021697.1:154208095-154246040 GCA_011074415.1 Stictonetta naevosa
ATTTTATTTTATTTTATTTATTTTATTTTATTTTATTTTATTATTTTATTTTATTTTATTTTATTATTTTATTTTATTTTATTTTATTTTTTAAATATACATATATATATATATTTATTTATTTATTTGAAACAAATAGAGAAGAATGTTGTCATGCCTGAGATTCTAGAACTACTTCTATCTGGCTGATTCTGGGCATTAGTGACTGTGGCACATTCACATACAGATACAGGTGGACTAAATGTCATAACATTCAGGCTAAGTTGGTTAGGAATTATCAGTTTGGAGACTACAATTTACATGAGCTTATTATGATATTGGCAGAACATGTCTGGTTCTCTCCCTCTTCCTGCTGAGTAGAAAGTGAGCAAATAGCTATGTGAAGTTTAGATGCCTGTTTGGTTAAACCACAACAGAGGTGTGTACAGCTTTCATTTAAAAAATAGTGAAAACATATGCTTTGCACAGATTTTTAACCAAGAAGGTTTCCAGTGTTTACAGTTAATGTATAGAAGAAGGCACAACTAGTTGGCTATATGAAGTGTTCTGCTGGTTCACTCTGCAATGCACACCACTGTCTTTATCAATAGAGGAGAGACCTGTCAGAACGTGTCATGGGACTCTCCCATCCACCACGTCTGAGTTTACTTTCTGTAGTAGTCAGAGTGCAAAGTACTCATGCCTAGATACTGCTTCAAAATACAGAGAAGAGTCATTGACAAGTTTACCTTGTGTCCCAGTTCAGGAAAGCTCTTGAATTTCACAATTTCAAGGAAAATAGGTAAATAAATAAATGTATATGTCAGGTAATAAGGCAAAGACCATAGATCTTTTTAAAGTTCCATTAAAAAAAAATAATAATGTGTGTAGGTTGTAGGTTTTTTTAATTGTTTTGGGAGGAGGGAAGGGCAGAATGTGAGTAATAATAAAGGTCTGCTTTCAAATTGTATAGGCTTCACTTAAAATATAGTGAAAAAAACATGAACTGCTGAAGAAACTAATGAATGGGTGATGCAGCTGTTATTCAAAATACATTTTATTTTCCAAAGATCCTTATGTACTGAAATACTGAAATTTAGGGCTTAACAAGTGAATTTAATAACAAGAGATTTAGTACAGTTAGAGCACAGAAGACATCTGAAAGGAAACTAGAAATGCTCGGTACACCAAATTACCTGCATTCCTGGGGGAAAAGAGTGATGTTGCCAGCAATTAGATGTTCACAAGTAGGGATGCGGGTGAAAAGCTAAACATTCATTCAGATAAAATACAGGGAAAAAATGATGGGGAAAAGCTCCAGCTCCAGCTTTGTAACAGGTTTTTATTGAATTGCACAAAAGAACATTGAGAGAATAATACAGGAATTGTAACAAAGCAAGCCATGTCACTCAAGCAAGCACAGACAAAAGAGAGAAGTCCAGTGAATAAAAACTTCTATGAGGTGAGCTCTATAGCAAATATTATTTTGGCAAAGGCCTAAAAAAAGGAAAGGTACAGTAATGGGACATGAAAATTTCCACCAGACCAAGCAATATCTGTAACTCCTGCATGTACCAGGAAAATGTCAAAATCAGGTTTTCTATAAAGTAGCCGTAACAGCAACACTCATATGGTATTGTGATATCTTACAGTCATTTCACATCAAAACCTAACAACAACAAGGTTATAAATTTCTTAAAATGATGACAACAACAAAACACACACAAACACAACACTTTCAATACAGCTTGAGAGCAGCTCATAGACTGAAAAAATCATTCTGATGTTTTAAGACATAATAAGTATAACTTGTCTAACTTGTTTTAAACATTTAATGCACATATTCACATATAAACAAGTCTTCTATTGTCCTTTTATCCTAAATCTACCTTAATGTGAAATCAAATAGCACCCTAAGAATGTCTACTTCTATGAGTACTTATAAAAGTGTTCAAGTAGGAGCAAGGCTCATATGTGGATGTCTATTCTGTGGACATTGAAAATTTGATCCAACCAAATGTCTACTGGAGTATTTTAGAATCAACCTGCCTTCCAAATTAGTGTAAACACAGTATTATCTGTTTTGACTGTCATTGAAAGTAAGGCCAAAACTGGAGAAAAAAAAGCTTAAAAAAATAAAAATAAAATAAAATATAAAGGAAATCTGAAAAACTACTGTATTGCCATATGCAACACAATTTATTTATGTTGCTTATATACATGTGTATGAAAGATTCACAATATATATTTTCATTTCTCTCTATACATTCAAACATTAACTGAATAATACTCTAAAATATATATATATAGTCTAGTCTTCCTGATAGCATAAGTTTTTCTGTGGGAAAATAATTCATGACGGTATTAATCTTACCCACTTCAAACACTGAAAAAAACATTTTGGGGTGAACTGATTCATTCTGTAAAGGTACTCCACCTATGGGGTATAGATATATCTTCAGTATTCAGCTGAAATGCCTTAAACATAGATGTGAACTGCCATCAAAGGCACCCAGGGATATTTGTCTTGACATATATTACTCCAGAAAGTCCTGTGACCCTATAAAACTATTTTATTATGAGCCAGCCTTATTCTGGATACCGTAAGAGTTTTCAAATCACAGTAGAGGAATCTGTCTAAGCAACAGAATTGTCTCAAATGTCTAAAATTACATGGTTACTCCCACCATAGGACCAGATGTTTTGTTAAGGAAGCTTATCTGTGATTCCAAACACTACCTCCAATTCTAGTCTAGGACTTTATAACAGCTTGTCGAACTTAAGATAGTTTTAAAAATTAAATAAGGCTAAGTGAACCAACATTTTTACTGATTGGTTATCATTCAGCAAATGTGGACTTAATTGAGCCTGGCTTCATTTTCTTTACTCTCTCCCTTCAGGTCTGCATATATATTAATGAGATCTTCCCTCTGAGCCTTTTATTACCCAGCCTAAAAAGTCCCAGCCCTCTAAACTTTTAATCACAGTAGAGAAGCTCCAGTCCCCCACCTTTGGGGTCCTTTGCTGGACCCTCTCCAAAAGCTTCATGTCTCTCTTTTACTGTGGAAGCTTGAACTGAATGCAATACTCCAGATGTGGCCTCACCAGTGCTGAGCAGAGAGGAAGGCTCACCTTCCTTGACCTACTGGCAATACTCCTTCTAATGCAGCCCAGGATACCATTGTGTTTATTTTTATAATAGCACATTGATGTTTCATGTTTGTGTTCAAGTTAAGTTCTCCATGTTTCACGCTTAGTATATCATTTTTAAGTTAAAATTAGAACTGACCTATGATTTTCTTATAATCTTTAAATAAAAGATAAGAAACTTTCATCCATGATTTGAAATATCCTGTGAATGACTAAAGCATACAACTGTCTTACCAACTTAGTGTTTAGGGTCTCAGAGTTACTTGGGATGAATTCAGGTCACAACTGTAAAAGTTGAGTATGATTTGAGTAGCACATATCAAATTGGATTAAAAATGCAAATAACATTTGAATAGATAATAATAATAGTAAAAGTAAATACAGAGTGAGTTTGAGTTTGAATCACTATATAAATTAATGGGTATCTTTCTTTCTAGTTTACTGTGCATCCTTACTTATTAAAGGCTTGTGAATGACAAGAAACTGAGTTATAAGCATATCTGTGTTACATTTTATCCAGTTTGACTGGCTGCACTTCATCTCAATTTTTCATATTGTGAAAAGAACTTGCCTATAAGTGTGCTTAATACACCAAAGATATGATATGAAACAATTACATCCCAACCCGTCCTTCTGGTGAAATTTGTTTTCTTGACTGTGTGGCCTGAAGAAACTGCATTTCATGTAACTGTAACAAGTGTACTAAGAACAGAAGAAATCAATTTTAAAGCTGAAAGGATAATCCACTTCACTGTTAACAAAACAATTAAGATTTTCAGGGAAATTTAGAGTAGACCAAAATCTACTGTAAAGCTCATGACTCATGAGTTACATAGGGTGGTAGAGAAGTAAGTCTTTGGGGTAGATACAAAGCTGTATCCCCCCCGCTCCCCCCCCCCCCCCCCACACACACACACATACTAAGACATGATTTGCTTCTTGATGGGTAAATCTGAACTGTTAAAATAAGGGAGAAAGAATACTCAGGTGTTGAATCCCAGTTGTCTGAAGAACTTACTTCTTAGTCTGTTCCCTGTCTGTGTTCTGAGTCTTGTCAACTACCTCTCTCCAAGTCAGGTTTTATACAGTGGGATTAGCTCTGCTTATAGTGGGTGTGAAGTAGTGTCATTTGGCTTCAAGGCCATTGAGCAGTGTCTGTGCCTCTTAATTTATTAGTTGTACAGTTGTATCATAGTTCTATGTTACTATTGAAAACCCATAGTTTTCATTTTGAACACAAACTGTGCACAGATAGTTCTCTCTGTGCATAACCTGATTTGCCTCATTTTGAAAATGCTGTTGTTTTACATCTTATTCTATGCTTTCTTTGGATGGAAGACTTAAGTATTAAGCTACTGAAGAGCTTAATCAGGAAGTTATTTTATTTTATTTTATTTTGAAATTATATCTGATGTCACCTAAAAAGTTTTATTTCTCCACAAAATGTCCTCCATCTTCTTACTATGTCATTCTGAAATGTAACAGCCTTAAAGTGCTTCCAAAATATATGGGGTTCAGATTGAGTTTAATCCTAGGTAACAGGTCAAAAGTGAGTCTCATTAACTATTAGGTTACTGAGAATACTATTTTGGGAAGGGTGTGGTGTGAAGATGGTAATTTTTCATCTATCTTTTTTTTTTTTTTTTTTTTTTCTATTATATACTATTACCAATGCTACTACTACTACTACTGTAATTTCCTATGTTGGGGAGAAAAAAGAGGGCAAAAGTACACCCAAAGATGTTTGTGTGGCCTAATGTTTAAGGAACTGGTATGAATGGACAAAATTCAGGGTCCTTGCTGAAAACAAACAAACAAGCAAAGAAACAAAACCACCAACCCACAATTATAGGAGAAAGATACAAGTAGATATATATTTTTTCTTTTTTCTTATGTTCTAACCACAAGGTGGTGGGTAGAGAATCATGGCTCTTGCACCGTTTTTTTTTTTTGTTTTTTTTTTTTTTTTTAAATATTCTAATGTATTTCATAGTGACAATGTTAGCAAGTAGGCTTATATAATATCACTTAAAACTATATTCTTCCTTTTGTAAGAAACTTAACCTAATTAAAGGAACTTAACTGAATCATAACCCTGAAATACAAGAAACAACTGCAATATGTTTTATTAACTCTTTTACACAACTTAGTTATGTTTGCTTCCGTACCACTTATCTTGAAATATAAATGGTATAATATATATATATTATATACATATATACATATATGTTATGTGTGTATATATATATATATTTCCCAGGCAAAGCAATTAATCTCTCTGAATAACACTCTGAAATTAATGCCATTAGGTACATTGATACTAATAAATATTACCTTGCCTTTTTGCAACACTGTCTCCCACAATACTCAGTTATCCAAATTAGGACATTATTGTCTATATGGGTGAACAAACAGATTGGAAAAAATGACTTGAATTTTGAGTTTCTAATGATAGTGGCTAATAAGTTTACCTAGAATACAGTAAAAATAGGGTTACTGAATGAGACTTTCCTAGAACTGGAGAAGAAGACAAAATATACTTTAATCAAGTTTGTAGATAACACAACATCAGAGGGAAGGGGCAGTGAGGGGGGGAAGACGACACTAACTGATACACTGGAAGGCATGGCAGCCATTCAGAGAGAAGACAGGCTGGAGGAATAGGCAAACAGGAACCTCACAGAATTATACAAAGACAAATGAAAATTCCTGTCTTTGGAAAGGAAGACCCCCTTGTAGTAATGCAGGCTGGGAAGCAACTTGCTGCCCCTCTGGACTCCTTGGGGTCCTCAGGAGCCCTTGGTCTCCTCCCAGCTGGGACCCATGGCTTCTTTTGTCATTCCTAGAGTGATCAGAAACTGACCATTTCTTACTTGGTTAAGCACATAAGGTTATGCTACTCTTTAGTGCTTCCACTTCCCAGGCCTCTGCCATCATTTTCTGTGTACATTTTAGATTCTCCTATTTGCCATTTTTTTCTAGGATCATTGAACAAATCTCTTGGTAGAAATACTCATCTGTGAGAAGGTATTGTTGCAGACAGATGTAACTGTAGATCTTCATTATATACTTGATATTAATATCTATTATTAATGGCAATGTTAATGTTTATTACCAAACTTGCTTTACAGATTTATATGTGTTTTTTTTTTTGTTTTTTTTTTTTTTTTTTTTTTTTTTTGTCTTTCAGAGACTTCTTCCACATGCACTATGTATATCTTGACAAAGTGGGGAAAAAAACCATTCTGCTCAACTGCAATAAAAGATAGTAGTCACCCCCTCACTTAGGTTTTCTTACACAGATCTCAAAGATCTATCATGAGAGCAGTATCACATCTTGGACTCCCTCATGAAGAATTTATTCATGAAATTTTCATGTTTTCTTTCTATTTCCTTAAGAAAAACCTCGTAAAATAAATTTTAAAATGAAATTAATTTTTAAATAAAACAAATAAAGAGAATTAACAAGTAAAACCAAAATGCAAGTATTTTTATTATTATTATTATTATTGACATTATATTGACATTTAAGAACAAACAAGTATTTCTGGCTTGTCTATTTTAAGAAGTTAATATTCTTATAGAGAGAATTTTCTGTGGAATTCTGTCATCCACTAAAAGTGGAAAATTTTAATATGTTGCCCATATTATAATCAAAATATGCATTATGAAATATAATGTATTTTAAAAGTAAATCATCAAAAACAGAATGGAACGTTCCATATGAAATTATCTTAATATTAAACAAACACTACCAGTTTTCTAAACATCAGATTTTTCCTTCACGTTTGTGACCAAATTGTAAGAAGACTAGGTGAAATTTTGAATCTGGCAGGGGCATTACAAACTCTAGTGTTATGTATACTACCTAGCTTTTTTTTTTTTTTTTTTCCCAATGCTATTAAAATAATCAGGAAAATAGTGGAAAATGGGTATTAGCAGCAGGCAACACCACATACAAAATTGAATTAAAGATGAAATTGACAGCAGCTATAATTCTGTTATGTTCCGCTGTTTCTCCTGGTCAAAAGCTGAAAGTTAGAAGAAAACAAAAGTAACAGGTCTTATAGAAATATTAACATTCTTGAGTATCTAATGGGAAGGTTGTATAATACTCAGACTGCATCACAAATATAACATAATATAACATAACAAATATAACATAAACTGATTTAAAATCAGTTAGCCCTCTCAAGGTCATCATTCTCACATCAACTCTCTCAAATGGATGAGAAATGTTGTACCTTAAAAGGGGGGGTTCTTAACAACATGTCAGAAATTACACAGGAATATGTTGTAATTATTCATCCATAATGCATTAACATTACTGAATTCTGTCAGAACGTTTGCAAAACCTTAATTAATGTGTAGAGGCATAATTTAATTTCACATTAAAGCACTCAGATGCCACCATATTAGTCACTACAAAAGCTTGAGAAGAGTAACTTCCCTATTTACATGCTGCTTTGAAATTAACATCATTTCAATAAAAAGTGTTAAGGCACATTTGTTCAGAAAAGACAAATCATTCATAAGCTGTCATTTAATAAACAGCTTTGTAATTCTTTAGCCCTATATTAAAGGAAGATATGTGTTTGTTTTTTTGTTTTTATATGGGAATTGGATTATATGATGCTTGTAACAATTTGGCTTATCTGGCCTAGAGATGTGCAGATTATATAATATTTCCTGCATTTTTATATTTTGTTCATAAACTGCAATAAATAATAATAATAAAAAAGAATAATAATAATAATAAAAAAATGTTTTCCTTTTTGTCCTGCTCTTAAAGTAGAGAGTTTAAAACAAAACTCTGGTAAACATAAGCTACTATATTGCTATCAATCTGAAACAATTACAAAAATTTCTACCTTCCAGAATATAAGTAAATAAATAGAATCAGTAATGCTAGTATACACCCTATAATATATCAATTGGTTGACTCTTCTAATATTCTTGAAGATAGATATCAATTCTATAAAATAAAATAAATAAATAAATCACTAGAAAGCTAACATCTAAATAGAGATTTACTGATGGGACTAAACTTTGAAGAACAGCTTTAAAGAATGTGCTGGAAGAATCAAGCCCTGCAGGATAAACTTTACTTATCTTGGAAGCTATTTTTCTCATATTTATTGCAGAGAGAGTGCACCAAATAGGTCAGAGGACCTTGGTGAAGCAAAGGACTCCAAATTTACATATGCCCTAGAAATTACATGGGTATCTAATGAGAAATCTAGTCTTCTCACCTATTCAAAGTAGTTCCTTCACAAATATTGCTATAGCTGGGTAATAAATGAGAGAAGTTAAAGAGCATAATAACAAATAAAAACTGGTTTTATTAAGCAAATCATAATCTGAACTAAAGTATATGCCACTCTTACTAAGTAAATTCAGCAGTTTCTTATGTTAAATATAATTTGAAACCTGCTAAAATATACTCAGCTATTGAATATTTTTCTTTAATTTTTATTGTTTTAATTATGACTTCTCCGATGTTTACACTTTAGTAATAAAATTGCAAGAGAAACTGCAAAGGCTCTGGAGGGAGAGTATAACTTCTGAAATACTACCTACTGCCCATAATACCATGTTTGTAGAGAACTATTTAAAATATTAAGTATTTGTAGTCAAGAACTGTCTGTTATAGGACCTCAGTGTAGTAAAGTCATAGAATCATGGAATGGCTTGGGTTGGATGTACTTTAAAGATTATTCAGTTCCACCATGCCTGCCATAGGCAAGGATGTCACCCACTAAATCAGGTTGTCCAGGGCCCCATCCATTCTAGCCTTGAACAACTCCAGGCATGGGGCATCCACAACTTAATGGATGCCTTTAAATGAACAATCTACAATTTATCATCTGCTCCATGTGGAATTTTAAAATGCTGCCTAACTTAATCATGCTACAGACCAGAGCATGTCAAGTTTATCAGTTTTATGAAATCTCAGAAATTACTCAGATATGCATTGTAAGTAATTAATTAAGTTATTGTGGGTGTTTCTTGCTCAGCAGATAAAAAAATATACATTTTGTAGCTTGTTCATTCCCACTCTAGCCCTGAATTATTGAATTATCATTTGTTATTTTGCCTTCAAAGAATAATAATTAAGAGCCTGTTCCAATCCTCCCATATGAAGTATTTGTATGACTCTATACAGAAAATATTGAAAACTCTTTGTGGGCCTCATCTCATGGACCTCATCTCTTGGTTCTATCTTGTTACCCACCTCTCAGATGTCTGTGCTCTGTACCTTAACTTACTGCTGAATTTGAAAGATATCTGAAAGAGAGAGAAACATGCAGCTCATTTAAAAAGTCTTTCTGGAACATACATCTTTATTCCAACAGTGAATTTTAGCTACCTTTATTATGTAACCACAAATATGTTCATTTATATTTTTTGAAAAAAAATAAAATAAAATAAAAAATATAACCAACCTAAAGTCCCTAGATCAGGTTGTACTTACTAATAAACAACAAATAAATATAAAAAATAATTTCACATTTATCTATTAATAACTGGGGGGAGGGACCTATCTTGTAATAGGGACTGTGTGGAAAGTTGGAAAGCCAAGGATTTATTTAGCTTTCTAATTTTCTAATTTTTCTAATTTCTATTTTTTCTAATTTCCAAGGATGGAAATATTGAATGATTGAACCAGTAACTTTAGCTCCAAAGTCCTATTTTATTTTTTACTGAAATCAGGTATCTCTCTTAATCCTGAGGAAAAGGTTCACCACCACCACCAAAACACACTAGATCAAATGTTTTCAAAGTGCCTAGACCACCACTTACAGCTTTATTATTCAACTTAAGCTAATCGTCAATCAGTTAAATTACGGTGAAGAAGTTCTAGAATTCTAGCCTAAACAAATACATAGAAGAAGTTAAGAACTTAATAGATGAGCTCTAAGAGAATGCACTGCCTATATTATTTCCTTCTTTGGTAGCTAGTGGTCTGATTGTATCAGATACTTATCAGATACTTGTGCAGTTTTGGCTGTTGCTAGTTTCCACTGACTCTTGCATTTCACTGGACTAAGGATAAAATAAGTATGGTGCCTAGAAGCCAGAAGAAGCTATTTAGTTATACTTGACATATCACCCAAAATTAAAAAAAATTTTTTTTTTTTTTTTTTAAACCAAAAAAAAAAAAAAAAAAAAAAGGACTTTTTGTTAGGTACATAGCTCAGGGTTTCAGTACAGCCTCTGTCTTACACGAAAGAAATACTCATCTGTAAAACTGAAGATATATTACATAGATTACATGGATTTGTTTTATTTCATTAAAACATTCTTACCTTATGGAATAAATAAATAAATAAAGCCCATCTTGAAGTTCTACTTTGCTAACAGAAGGTTCGTATATGGCTTTTATCTCATAATTAGACATCGCGACAAATAACAATCATAATATGAAATCCTATTGGCAATGCAAAGACAAATATTGTACTTTGGATGTTAAGATGTTAAGAAAGCTAGGAAAATATCAAGCAACATTTGTTACAGCAGTTCTTACAACATTTAGACAGATGATCTGAGGAATATATTAATTATACTTGAATATTATTTAAAAATTATATTGCAGGACTAGAAACAAACAAACAAACAAAAGAAACAGCATTTTTTCATTCTGAGTTTATCAGAGCAACCAGAGTGCAATCGTATTTGCACTACAAAATGTAACCTTTTTTGAATAAAGTGCAAATATTTGTATTGGGTTTATGTGGTAAGGTTTTGTTAGCAAAGGGGCTGCAGGGTTGGCATCTGTGAGGAGTCCAGAAGCTGTCCCATGTTAGATCAGACCCTATTCCAGCTGGCTCCTAAAAGGATCCACCACTGGCCAAAGGTGGGACAATGAGTCACACCAGTTGCACGTCTCTGACACCATATTTATGAAAAGAAAAGATGATGAAGAGCAGTGAGAGAAAAGTGAGAAAATACAGACCTAAATAACCCTGCAGACACTAAGATCAGTGAAGAAGGAGGGGGAGAAGGTGCTCCAGGCATCAGAGCAAAAGTTCCTTTGCAGCCCATGGTGTACCATGGCAGAGCAGATATCCACACTGCAGCCCTTTGAAGAACCCATACCTCGGCAGGTAGATCTGGCCTGAAGGAGTCTTCAGCCCATGAAGACCCCACACAGGTGCACACTCCACAGACTGTGGAGGAGGACCTGTGGTGGAGCAGGTGGTCTGGCAGAAGCTCCAGTTTATGGGGGTCCCATGCTGGAGTAATCTGTTCTTCAAGGGCTGCACTCCATGGTACAGACTCATACTGGAGCAGTTCTTGAAAAACTGCTGTCTATGGGAAGCCCATCTGGGATCAGTTTGGGAAAGACTACATCCCAAAGATGTGGTCTTTCAAAGTGGGACCCCATTCTGGAACTCCAGAGGAATGTGAAGAAAAAGAAGCATCAGAGACAAAGCATTATGGACTTATTGCAACCTCTATTCCTCTTTCCTTGTGCTGTTCAAGGAGACAAATTAGAAGAAAGTGGATGGAGACAAGGCAGTTTTAGTTTGCTTTTAGCTCTCTTTGCTCTCTACTGTTATTAATTGGCAATAATATCCATATTCTCTTATGCTCCTTCTGTTTTGCCCATGATGATAGTTGGTGAATGATCTCATTATCGTTATCTCAATCCACAAGCTTTTTTCATTATATTTTCTCCCTCTGTATTTGTGAGGGGAAAATGAGAGAGCAGTGTGTTAGCTGCTCATCAGTATGAAACCACAACAGTATAAAATAAGTATGTTGAACTTGTATGGATATATATTTGTGTGACCTTATTTCAGACTGACAGGACATAATTAAACATGAAAATTATTGATCCTATCAGGAAGAAAACAAAATAAATTAAACAAAACAACAACAAAGAAGAACACCTTAGCTCAAGAAATGTATAACAAAAACAACAGTATAAATGCATTATTAACATGACTATATGTCCATACTCCTTACTTTTCTTTAATGCAATAATAATGCTAAAAGATGAGATTTTTAAAATTTTTTATTTTTAGTAAAGATCAGCAACAGTAACAATTTGGATCTCATACTTACTTGATATGAAATGTACGTAGAATTTATTTTTGGTTGGTCAAAAGTGATGAATCAGATTATTATTAATCTAGGTTTATATATCTGTTTGAAATAACATAGAAAACTCCAGAGAAATGGTGAATTTTAACGCATCACTAATCAATTCAACACAAATAGTAGTGTAAACAAAATAATCGGTAAATTGTTGTTGTTGTTATTATCATCAATTTACTTATTTATTTATTGTCCCTTGCTGATTGTGGTAATTATAAGAGTTACAAAATAGAGCAGCACTATCTCTATTCTGACAAATTTACCAATTCATTTTAGATTAAAGTAACTTCTAATATTACAATGACACTTTAGTAAAATTATCAGAATCTTTCTCTACATATTCTGTGTTTTATGGTCTTTTTGTTGGTGGTGGTTTGGTTTGGTTTGGTTTATTAACATATCTCATTAAATCTCCTTGTACCATTGCTCATCATCCTTCCCTTTTACACTTCCAAATTTTTCTGCATGCTTGTCCTGGAAGACAACATTAAGATTGGTAACCAAAGGAAAATGGTAATTTTATTCAGTTCTTGACTGCATATGTTTTCAGATGTCAAATTCATTCTCAGTATATTCTGTGGACCTTCTAGCTGCCTATGATTCACTTAAGTCACTCCACATTAGCTTTTCTTAGATAATTTATAAACAAATTGCTGCTTACATAATAACATACTGAAATCTTCTCTCAAGTGCCGCCTGTGGGGTTCTAAATAACATTGGATTTTTTTCACTGAATATCTGTCATATTAAATCAATATTGAATATATAGTTTTTTGTTTTGTTTTGTTTTGTTTTGTTTTGTTTTTTGATACAGAAAATATACATGTTAAAATATGTAGCTATAATGTCAGATATAATCATGAGTGTTGTGAAAACAGACTGACAAAAAATTTTTCAGTCAAGAACTGTTCTGATGCAGCCCATAACATTTCCTGCTTTTTTATTGGTACCACGGAAGTGGTATTTTAAGATAAAAAATTCAAAAATCATGTTTCTCCAAAAGTTCATGCTGTCTCTTCTCTTTCCATTTCTGACACTCACTGTATGTGTGATTAACTATTAGCTGTAGTATATTACATATATTTATATATTTTATAGTTGTATTTTTTTTTTCTTTTTATTTCCTCAGCAGACTTCATTTCCATTTGTGGTCCTTTATGCTTCTGAGATAATTATATTTAAAAGATTTGTTGAGTTATTTAGTCCCTGTTTTTGGCCATTAAACTTCTGACATATTTTTATTTAAAACATCATTTGTAGTTATTTTTGTTTGTTTGTATCCTTCTTGTAACACTTAAAATTTTCATTTTCACTTTTTTTTTTTTTTTTTTTTTTTTTTGAGATTGACTTGTAAGGATGTTATTCAGCCTGCTAGGTATTACCTAAACATTTAAGGTTTTGTGTTGTCTATAAAATGTGTAAGAAAATTAATTATCCTATCATTTAATTCACTGATGAAAATATGAAGTATACTAAGACTCAGAACATATATTAGTTTGAATGAACTATTTGAGTGTGTGTCACAAGCTCTGCATACACCTTCTGTGCTAGGTGAATCTGGATTGTTCCATTGAACCAGTATTAATTTGGCTAATAGATAAAATTGGTTGACACTTGACTGTTTCTAGGAAGATAATGGTGTTCTTTCTCTTTTTAGTGTTTTCCTTTTGGGTTGTTGATTTTATTTACTACAGATTACAGTGGTGCAAAACAAAGAGTTTAATGTTGTGAACTAATCCTACCAAATCCACATTAAAGGAAAACTATATCAAGATGGCTAAGGAACTACAGGTATTCATATACAACCCAAATAGATGCTACTTATTTAATGCAAAGGTAACAATGCAAATATGGTATATAAAACATGTGGAACAATAAAAGCCCACATAAATTTCAAATATGTCACATTTACAATTTTCTCTTTATCTACTAGTTATCATAGAACCATAGAATCATAGAACGGTTTGGATTGCAAAGGAACTTAAAGAACATCTGACGCCACACCAGTCGCCATGGGCAAGGACACCTTCCAGGTCACTCAAAGCCCCCTCCAACCTGGACTTCAGCACCTCTAGGGATGGGGCATCCATGTCTCTGGGCAACATGTTCCATCGCCTTACCACCCTCTGAGTAAATAATTTCTTCCCTATATCTAATCTAAATCTTCCCTCTTCCCTCTTTTACTTTAAAGCCTTTACTCTTTGTCCTTTCACTACATGCCCTAACAAAGAGTCCTGTCCCAGCTTTCTTGTAGGTACCCTTTAGGTACTGGAAGGCTGCAGTGAGGTCTCCCCTGAGCCTTCTGTTCTCCAGAGGACAACCCCAACTCCCTCAGCCTGTCCTCATAGGAGAGGTGCTCCAGACCATTGATAATTTTTGTGGCCCTTCTCTGGACTCATTCTAATACTTCCATGTCCTTCTTGTGATGGGGGTCCCAGAGCTGAAGACAGTACTCCAGCTGGGGTCTCACAAGAGCAGAGTAGAGGGGGAGAATCACCTCCCTTGACCTGTGGGCCATGCTTCTTTTGATGCAACCCGGGATATGGTTGGCTTTCTGGACTGCAAGCACATATTGCCAGCTCATGTCAAGCTTCTTGTCAACCAGCACCTCCAGGTCCTTCTCAGGACTATCTAAATCCATTTTCTACCCAGCCTGTATATGAGGTTGGGATTACCCTAGCCTGGATTCAGGACCTCACACTTGGCCTTGCTGAACTTCATGAAGTTCACAAAGGATCAACTCTCAAGCCTGTTAAGGTTCCTCTGGATGGCATCCCTTCCCTCCAGTGTGTTGAGTGCACCACAGAGTTTGGTGTCATCAGTAAAGTTGCTGAAAATGCACTCAATCCCACACTACGTCACCAACTGTTAAACAGTGCCAGTCCCAATACTGACACCTGAGGAATACCACTCGTTACTGATCTCCACCTGGACACTGAGCCATTAACCACAACTCTTTGAGTGTGACCATGCAGCAAATTCCTTACCTACCAAATGGTCCATCAATCAAATCCATGGTACTAAGCTCAACCTTACACTGTTATTGGAGGTCCACCATTTTCTTCATCTTTGCTTCTTGCCAGAGAGACCAGGAAACTGACCTTGTCCTTAAAAATGGAGGTGAAGACAGGACTGAGAACTTCAGCTTTTTCTGTGTCATTTGTAACTAACTTGTGACTACCACCCTCATTTAGAAGCAGTCTTGTGCCTCTCTTGTGCTTGCATTTGCTCCTAACGCATGGTCAGAAACAAAACTTACCAGTTGAGTCCCAGATAATTTTTTGCTTTCCTAACTGCATCTTTGCATGTTCAGGCAACATCTTTGTTGTCCTTCTAGGATTTCTGTATCCATTTCCATATCTCATATTCATTTCTTTCTTTCTTTCTTTCTTTCTTTCTTTCTTTCTTTCTTTCTTTTCTTTCTTTCTTTCTTTCTTTCTTTCTTTACTCCCTCCCTCCCTCCCTCCCTCCCTTCCTTCATTCCTACCTTCCTTCCTTCTTCCTTCCTTCCTTCCTTCTTCCCTCCCTTCCTTCCTTTCTTTCTTTGTTCCTTTCCTTCCTTCCTTCCTTCCCTCCTTCCTTCCCTTCTTCCTTCCTCCTTTTTTTTTTTTTGTATCATTACTCTTACCTATATTACCTTCTAACTTTAAATGCTCATTAACTTGCCTCTAAAGGTACCTAAGATAGCTGTTCCATAACAATTTCTTCCATTCTATCAAGCAACATAGTCTTCCAGGAACTGCAACAAAACAACTTTCAGACTGTCTGGTTTGATAGATTAATTTTGCAGCAGATGGCCAGATATCTATTTTTTTATTTCAGTACCAGCATGTCATGTATTCTGAATACATCTGTTATCAAAGAATTGATAGCAGGAAAAAAGATAAAGCTATAACATAAAAAGAGTGGGATGTGCCTGTTTTATCTGAATCATATCAAGTTTAGATATAAAGCCTCTCTAGTCAGTGAATTTATCTCTTACAACAGTAGATTGTCCATTTTTTATTTTATTTTATTTTATTTTATTTTATTTTATTTTATTTTATTCTGAATAGTTTGAATTGACAGAGAAACTCTAGTATTCTACCTATGTGTTTAACAGCAAATTATATATTTAGGAGGAAATGTATAAGAATGTTAATCTGAAATTATGAGAAAAAGAAGACTACCTGATTTATGTATTTAGTGGATTAGTACTGTAATGAATAACAAGCCTAATAAATTTGATCTCTTGCTATTCATACACTCTTACATATTCTCTTACACTTCTTATTTTATTCAATTTTTGACCACATGCTCTCTCATAGTTTCATATGTCCTTCATATTGTCTGTGTATAATCAGAATGTACTTATTTAAGAATACTTCCAGTATATTTCAATTTCAAAATACTGTATTTTTGAACTTGTAGTGTTTTAACTGGACACAAAATAGTCTTCATTATTATGAGAAGGGACACAATAGACTGGGGAAATAGACAAATAAGAATGTTCAAAAAATGGTAACGCTAAGCCCTGTATCTGGTGATTAATAACCAGGACAGCCTCAGAGCTAAATGGATAGAAAACAGCTTTGCAGAACATGTAGATCATGAGGGAGCAACATGGGCTTACAACAGAGGTGGCCAACAGTATCCTGGAAGGCACTAACAACAATGTTGCCAGGATGTCGGGGTTGATGATCCTTTCTCTAAGGCCTGGTAAAATCACATCTGGAGTACTGTGTCCATTTCTGGCCTTCCAACTACAAGGAGATGTGGACATAGTGGAAAGAGTCCAGTGAATGACCATAAGAATGATTAAGGGAGTGAAACATCATCTATCATAAAAGGAAAGACTGTGAAATATGGGATTATTTAGCCTGGATAATAGAAGGCTCAGGAGACATCTTTTCAGTACTTGTAAATGCCTGATAGAGATGAGTAAAGAAGAATGAGCTAGACTCCTCCCAGTGGAGGCAATGGTACGAGCAGACATTCTGTTTAAACAGAAGAAAAAACTGTTCTTTAGTATGTTGCTGATTAAACACTGGAGAAGATTGCCCAGAAGGGTCATGGTGTATTTATTTTTAGAGATTCTCAAGACCCAGCTGGACATGGTCTCGAGCAACTTTCTCAAGGTGATCTTGATTTGAGCATGGCAGTTGGATAAAACCATCTCCAGAGGTGTCTGCCAGCTTCACAGAATCACAGAATCACACAGAATTGTAGGGGTTAGAAGGGACCTCAAGAGATCATCGGGTCCAACCCCCTGCCAAAGCAGGTTCCTCAGAGCAGGTTGCCCATGTAGGTGTCCAGGCGGGCCTTGAATATCTACAGAGAAGGAGACTCCACAGCCTCCCTGGGCAGCCTGTTCTAGTGCTCTGTCATCCTTACTGTGAAGAAGTTCTTTTGCATGTTGGTGCGGAACTTCCCGTGCTCTATCTTGTGGCCATTACCCCTTGTCCTATCCCCACAAACAACAGAAAAGAGGTTGGCCAAATCCCACTGTCTTCCAATCTTAAGATATTTGTAAACATTGATAAGATCACCTCTCAGTCTTCTCCTCTCAAGGCCGAACCCAGGTCTCTCAGTCTTTCCTCATAGGGAAGATGCTTCAAGTCCCGTATCATCCATCTCAGCTGGACTCTTTCCATGAGTTCCTTGTCTTTTTTGTACCAGGGAGCCCAGAACTGGACAGAGTGAGGCCTGACCAGGGCAGACTAGAGGGGGAGGATCACCTCCCTTGACCTGCTGGCCACGCTCCTTTTAATGGATCCCATTGTCCTTCTTGGCTACCAGGGCACAATGCTTACTCATGGTCAACCTGTAGTCCACCAGGACACCCAGGTCCTTCTCTGAAGAGCTCCTCTCCAACAGGTTATCCCCTAGCCTGTACTGATACATGCGGGACCGGAGGGGACAGGACGGGACGGGATGGGATGGGACGGAAAAGAAGAGCTCAGAATTAGACCCAGCACTCTAGATTTGACCTTAGCAGTGCTGCATAGGGGGAAAGGGTCACCTCCCTTGACTTGTTGGCAATAATCTTTGTAATGCAGCCCAGGATACTACTGGCCACCTTTGCTGCAAGGCCTTATTGCTGCCTCATGGTCAATATGTCATCCGCCAGGACACCTAGGTCCTTTTCTGTTGAGCTGCTTTTCAAACAGTTGTCCCACAGACCTGGTTGAAGGATATAACATTTCCATTCCTTGAAATGTATGAGAATCCTATTGTCCCATTTCTCCAGCCTATTCTGAAAGAGTTATTTTTACAGTGCCAAATATTGTAAACTGACCTACAGTGAGGGAATCCACCTGCAATATTTTGCTTTGGAAACAGAGTAAAATAAATGTAATAACTATTTTATTTTATTTTATTTTATTTTATTTTATTTTATTTTATTTTATTTTTCTATTCTACTGCAGTAGATTATATCAGAAAGCAAATAATATATATATTTAATATATAATTATAATTTAGGATAAATCATCCCCAAGATTAACAATTAATTGATGTAAAAATAACTATTAACAATGCTCTATAGAAGACACTCCAATTGCATCAAACAATACAAAGCAATTTGTAATTTCTTTGATCTAGCACTGGATGTAAATCAGCACACAATTTATTTCAGACAATTTACCTCATTTATACAGATTATTGGATCATTAACACTAATATCCTGTCTTTGGCAGTGTTACTGAATGATGATTTCCAAAACCAATTCACGCAGCAATTTTGCTAAATTATCTAGACAGTCATGCTATGATTTTTGTTAACAGAAAATCACTTTATTCTGTATATAAAAATAATTCAATACCTTGCCATGTTAGAGTCTTAGCTTTTTAGCACACATAACGGTGCATTTCAATAGTTAATCCAGTTAGCCAAAATACCATATGGCAAACTATATTCTCAGTTCCCATTACTTTGAGATACATGTTGAAATATATAAGAAAAGAACCAAAATCATGGTTAAATGTTAATAAACATAGTTTCACAGTGAAAGTTCAAATATTTTTTTTTAACTTACTGTGGGTAAGGATGATGAGAGGAGAACAGGATGTCTTGATTACTTAATATATTTCTTAAAGAGGATGTTGTTAATATAACTATACTGTACGTATGAAAATCTAAGACTTGAAGTTTAAATTTTTTTTTGGCTATGGAAATATTTCAGACTCTTTTAACAAGGACCAAGTAGCCATAAGTGCATCAAAATACTTGTTACTTCATAATACACTCATATTACTAGATATTGTTGAAACCAAGAATGATAGATATATTTTTGAACAGATAATTTAATTATCAGTACAGGATGCAAGAAAATATCACAAGAATATCCTATTGTCTGTTTTATGTAATAAATAAATAAATAAACATTGCATAGAAGACTAAAAGACTATACTTTTATTATAAACCTTAACTCCTGAACACTACATTGTCTTCTTTCCTTCCTCTAGAACTGAGAAAAATGAAAATCTCCGTGTCAAAAATATATGTATATATATATATAATAATTGTTTCTGTCTACACCTACTACACAGTTATGGTTCATGTACAATAGAGAGAATACAAGTACCTAGAATAAAGAGTGGGGAGGTTGTTTTCTTACAACACAATATTGACACCAGCAACAAGCTTGCATTATAAAACATTATTTCAGATTCCCATATCTCTTATTATTATATCTCTTATTATTATATTTCTTCTATTATATCTCTTATTATATATTATCATATTTCAGTGTATAGTATACTAGAACATACATAATTTTAAATTAAAAAAAAAAACATTTTTAATTAATAGAAATTAATTACAAAACAACACTATATTTTATGAAGAATGTGCTTCAAATAACTGTGTCAGTTCATTTCAGACATTTAGCAGAGTTGTGAAGATTGCCAAGGAGACATCATCTGAGGTATGCATCCTTTGTCTAAAGCTAAAATGATTTCTTTCATTTTAGAAAAAAAATGTTTTTCCCTAACTTCAATCCTTTTCATACAATTCATTTTCTGAAATATTAGTGAGGTAATTTTACCCTCAGTACTATGTATTTGTCATCTATGGGGTATATATTAATATCTTATCCATTTACTTATTTAAATTTGAAAATTCTTGTCACTTGGTATGTGTTGAATTACTTGTATCTACACCATTTTCCACAATCTGATTTGGTTTATTTTAACTGTTTTGTATAGAATTTTGAGGAACAGAAAAAGCAGACAAGATGAGGATTAGTCAATAACACCAACACCATTTGCATTTCAGTGCTAAATGCTGTTGAAAATTAAGAGATTAAAAGGTTTTCATTTCCATAATCTCTGTACACACTAGGAATGCCTGACCTAATTCTTTAATTATCCATCAAAAATATTTTCTTCTTTGACTATGATGGCCTTTCAATAATGAAAAATATAACCGTTCAACAGATAATTTAATAGGAAAAATACATGCTTAAGAATAGATGATTCAGTGTATGCTCTTTATCCACTTCATTGGCTTTACATGACAAAGTAGTGTGTGTGTTTGTGTGTGCACACTCACAATGAGAAGAGTCCAGGAACTGTCCCATGTTCACAGAATCAAAGAATCATCTAGGTTGGAAGAGACCTCCAAGATCACTGAGTCCAACCTCTGACCTAATGTTAACAAGTCCTCCACTAAACCATACCACTAAGCTCTACATCTAAACGTCTTTTAAAGACCTCCAGGGATGGTGACTCAACCACTTCCCTGGGCAGCCCATTCCAAAGCCTAAATATTAGATAAGAGAAAGATCCAGCCATCTCAGAGACTTGTCAATGTCCAAAGCTAAGCCAATGAGAGACATTGGTTGTGCTTCTGTGAAAGCAGATTTAGGAAAGGGAAAAAAAATGTTGCAAAGTGGCTATGAGAGAGGAGCGAAAAACTGTGAGAGAAACCAAGACGAAAGTAAAGAAGGAGTTAGAAGAGGTGCTCCAAGCACTGAAGCTAATATGCCCGTGCAGTCCATGTTGAAGACAATGGTGGGTTGTCGCCCCTGAGCCACGGTGGGACCATGCTGGAGCACCACACTGAAGCCTGTGGAGGACCTGCTGGAGAAAGTGGATATGCCCTAAAGGAAGAGGTAGCCCATTGAGAACACATGCAGGAACAGGTTGCTTGCCAGAATTCCAGCCCATGGAGAGGAGCCCATGATGGAGCAGGAGCTGTGGTCTGTGGGGGCCCCACACTTGAGCAGTCAATTCCTGAAAGGCTGCACCCTGTAGAATGGTCCCTACTTGGTCAGTTATTGAAGGCCATGCTGAAGCTATTAATGAAGAACTGCATCCCATGGGATGGACCCCACATTGGAGCATGAGGTGTTTTTAAATTTATTGTTGTTTCTATATTATTCTATTATTAATTAGCAATTAATTAAATTAATCTCCCTGAAGTTGAGTTTGTTTTGCTCATGACAGTAATTTGCTAGCAATCTTGCTGTCCTTATCTTGATTTATTATATTTTTTTCTTCCTGTTCAGGTGTGTAAGGGGGAGTGAGAGAACATCTGGTTTGGTTCCTGGCATCTAGAAAAGATTAACGCAACACATCTACTTAAATAGATTTCCAATATACCATAAAATTTAATTTCTACAGATTTGATTTTTTCAGATAATATTGTTCTTCTATTAAAGGTGAAAACCAAACCAAACCACCACCAACAACAAAAAAGGAAACTTCACACTTCTGAGACTGTGGACAAGGAGAAAACGTATAGGCTGTATATCTCTTAAAAGACTAAAAACAGTTATACTGTTGTTCTGTACTAAAATGTGAAAAACAGTTGCACTGTACTAAAGATGTGAATAAGTAAAAATTAAGATAAATTAAATTTCAACTTCTTTTACATTACAGTTTATGAAATAATCTAAACAGATTAAAATTTTGATAGAAGAAAAATAACTATTTCAAATAATATATTTTATAGTTCACAGATAAAAACACAAGCTGTAAAACAACTGACAAAAAATAAAATAAAAGAGCAGGTAAAAAAAAATAATAATAATTTTACCTTCTAAAATATGAAGCACAAGGAAGGGAAATGAGGGCATTTAATGTGAAAGTGTTAGCAATTTTTAGTGTAAAGTTAATTTTGTAAATTTAATTGGAAAGCAAAGTTACATGATGAGTTGTACCTTGGCCAGAAAAACAAAACAAAACAAAAACAAACAAAAAAATCAAAACAAACAAACAAACACACAAAAAATCCTCACTGACTGATGGTAAAAAAAGTTCCCTTTAAGGTATAGATTACAGATGGAAAACATCAAAATTCATCTGTGGAATAAAACTAAGATCACATGGAGGTCAAAATATAATGTAGGCTCAGCATTAATTTTATCAGTTATAGCCCCAAGTGAAATTGACTTAAAGAATTTATTAGAAGTTATTATTATTATTATTATTATTCATTTTGTTTGCTTTGCTCCTTTGTTTGTTTGTTTCCTTGTTATGGAGGGACTTATGGCCCAGGACTTTACTACCAGTGATGAACTTAGATTTTTCCCATTCCTACAAAATAAGAAAAGATCCCTAAGATCTTTTATTTATAGTCCCACAGAACATGCTACAGAATTCACCATTTTCAGTTTTCAAGCTTACTGAAAAAATACATGTAACTAATATTATTATACATACTGGTCTACAAATGAGTCAAACTTAATTATGGCTTTTTAAACTGTAAGCATGTAAAAAGTAAGTATAATTTTCTCTTAACATTAATGTTGTATCTCTTTATTCTTCCTACATTATTTTAATTGGATTTTTTAATAGGCATTTTTTAAACATTGGACTCTGTGGGAATTTTGCTTTACTAACAAATGGCAGCTGTATGCCTTGGAACCAACATTACTTGATCCATTCTCAGTCTGCTCTAAACCAACAAACATATATATATATATTTTTTTCTTATCAACAGTAAAAACTAGTACTGTGAATGTTAAAATATCTTCTTTGATGATTCAAAATTCTTACTTGCTAGTTCAGTTTGTCTTGTAAATATTTCTGTTGGATTTAATTTTTAATTTTTATTTATTTTTTATTAAACCCTATATCTTTCAAAATACAGTTCTGTAATACAGTATTTGTTCTTTTCCTTGATTCTTGAATGTTAGTGTTTCAGGCAAATGGCTAGGACACCGATTATGTATTCACCTGTGATAAATTAACTGAACAGGATATGGAATACTTCTAGACATGTGTGGTGGTTTCACTCTTTGCCCCTGCTCCAAAGTGGTGTGCCTTCCACAGGATGGTGTCCTTCCTGAACTGATCCTACGTGGGCAGCACCTTTTCACTTCAATAAGTGCTCTAATATGGGTGTATACCACAGGGTCCATCCATCAGGAGCAAACCATTCCAACATGGATCCTCCATGGGCCATAGACTTCTTCTGGCCAGATCCACCTGCTCCACTTTGGCCTCCTCCATGGGTTACGTCATCTTCCATGGGTACAGGGGGACAGCCTGCTCCACCATGAACCTTTACACAGGCTGAAGGGGAACTTCTGCTCAAGCACCTGGAGCACTTTCTGCACTAACCTTGGAGTCTTAATAAGGAGATAAAGAGACTTGCCTAAACAGTATCTAAACACTCAATCTACTTTATTAAACAATCTTTCTCTCTATTCAATTGGAAAAGTAGAAATTCTCATAAATCTCCTATTTTTTACACGTTAATTATATACTTATATGAAGAGTATCTTAACACAAATAATGAATTTAATTATACTAAATATGTTACTATTCGTCATTATTCTGGGAAAGTACACATTAACCACATTCCTCTATCTGAATTTGCTATTGTAGGTTTTGCAGCTGTTGATTTGTGTATATAAAATTATGGTAAAATTGTGAATCTCTTGGGATGGAGAAGACCAGTCTTTCTTTGAATTCAGGGGAGGTTGTTGAACCGGTGTAAATTGTCATGCTGAATGGCATTTTAAATAAAAGGTCTTATAAAAGTTATCTAAAAAACAAAACAAAACAAAACAAACAAACAAACAAACAAACATATTTTGACCATAGTTATTAAGGGAAATATGCTTATGAAAGCATATAAGTCCTTGAGTATACAAGCTCCATCAGGCTATGTTGGCTCTCCTGAGAACATATCACAAATTTCTTTCCTCAGTAATTATACAATTGTAAGCTCTTACTGGAGCTACATGTCAATCATGTCAAAAGTCAAATGCTTCCTCCTGTCCCTGTCTTTGCCTTAAGGCACAATTGCTCGTTTCATGTATATGTATTTTACCTGCTGCCAACACCCATCAATATGTTCTGAAAATCCTAAATAGGAAATATGGATTGCAAAGTTTGTGGAAGTTACCACACAAAATAAGTGATTTATCATTTGGAAAATTAAATATAGAAATGTTCATCTAGAAAGTGAAGCTTATCATCTTTAACCTATCATTTCAGCATAGATTTCAAGCTCTCCATTTCTTTATATTTGTGAAAACAAAGAGATAGAAGAGTAGCTAACTATTAAAAAGTTCGTGGCAAACAATGTTTCCTTGTTTGATTTTTTGAGAAAAAGTGGTTTTGAATCAATTATTCCTTTCAAAATAAAACCAAAGTACAAAGAGATTCATCAAATCATGCAGAAATATTGATAGAACATTTATATGAACCTTCAGTTTTAAGACACCTTGCAAATAAAAAGATTTAAATATGGTTCGAAGAAAGTTAAGTATATAATCATAAATTTTTGAGCACAGGGCAGAGAAGATTACAAAGAGATGACTTAAATGTGCCCAGTAACAACAAAGATTCCAATGAACAGTAATGTTCATTTAGAATTACAGTTGTCCCTATTTCTTTGACTTGTAAATTAGAAAAAGAAATACAAGTACTCCATAAATTTATATGTATGAAATTGTCTAACTCCGCAGATCTAAAGAAAAACATTAGAAGAATGAGGAAATATTTTATGATAGGAAAATAAATGTGATTCTTTGGTTTAGCCAAGGAAAATGAATATAAATAGGTGATGCTGCACCTTGAGTACTATGTTCAGTTTTCGGCCCCTCACTACAAGAAGGACATTGTGGTACTGGAGCATGTTCAGAGAAGGGCTACAAATCACAGAATCACAGAATCACAGAACTGTCTAGGTTGGAAGAGACCTCCAAGATCACCTAGTCCAGCCTCTGACCTAATGCTAACAAGTTCTCCACTAAACCATATCCCTAAGCTCTACATCTAAACGTCTTTTAAAGACACCCAGGGATGGTGACTCAACCACTTCCCTGGGCAGCCTATTCCAGTGACTAACAATCCTTTCGGTAAAGAAGTTCTTCCTAATATCCAACCTAAACCTCCCCTGGTGCAATTTTAGCCCATTCCCCCTCGTCCTGTCACCAGGCACGTGTGAGAATAGACCAACCGCCACCTCGCTACAGCCTCCTTTAAGCCCAGGATGCAGTTGGCCTTCTGGGCTGCAAGCCCACACTGCTGGCTCATGTTGAGCCTTTTTTTCCACCAGAACTCCCAAGTCTTTCTCCACGGGGCTGCTCTCAATGAATTCTCCCAGTCTGTACTCCTGTCTGGGATTGTCCCAACCCAGGTGCAGCACCTTGCACTTGGACTTCTTGAACCTCATGCAGTTCACATGGGCCCACTTTTCCAGCCTGTACAAGTCCCTTTGAATGGCATCTCTTCCTTATTTGGTATCAGCTGCACCACTTATCTTGGTGTCATCTGCAAACTTGCTGAAGGTGCACTCAATCCTTTCATCGACGTCATTGATTAAGATAATGATAATCACCAGTCCTAAGACAAACCCCTGAGGGACACCACTTGTCAACAGTCTCTACCTGGACATAGAATCATTGACCACTACTCTTTGGGTGTGGCCATTGAGCTAATTCCTGGTCCACTCTTCAAATCCATATCTATCCAATTCATAGACCAGGATGTCATGTGGGACCATGTAAAAGGCCTTACAGAAGTCCAAGTAGATGATATCAGTCGGTCTTCACTTGTTGACTGATGCAGTTACTCCATCATAGCAGACCACCAGATCGATCAGGCATGATTTACCATTGGTGAAGCTGTGCTGACCATCTCAGATCACCTCCTTGCCCCACATGGGACTAAACATTGCCTCCAGGAAGGTCTGTTCCATGATCTTGCCATGCACAGAGGTGAGACTCATCAGTCTGTAGTTCCCCGGCTCTTCCTTTCTACCCTTTTTAAAAATGGGAGTAATGTTTCCCTTTTTCCAGTCACCAGGGGCTTTGCCTGACTGCCATGTTTTTTTCAAATATGATGGAGAGTGGCTTGGCGACTGCATCAGCCAATTCCCTCAGGACCCTGGGATGCATGTGATCAGGGCCCATAGACTTGTAGTTGTTAAGTTGCATCAGGAGGTCACAAACTTGCTCTTTGGTTACAGTGGGAGGGACTCTGCTCCCCCAGCCCTCACCTAGAGATTTGGGGACTTGAGAGATGTGGGAAGCCAGTGAAGACCAAGGCAAAGAAGTTATTAAGTATCTGTGCCTTCTCCTGATCTGTTATTACCAGTTCTCTCTGTTTGTTTGTCAGAGGTGCTACACTCTCCCTTGTCATTCTTTTGTGGCCAATGTACTTGTAGAACCCCTTCTTGTTATTCTTCGCATCCCGCACCAAGTTTAGTTTTGTCAGTACCTTGGCTTTCCTGATCCCATCCCTGCACATCCAGACAGCATTTCTGTATTCTTCCCAGGGCACATGGCCCCATTTCTACCATCTATGCATTTCCTTCTTTTGCCAAAGTTTGACCAGCAGGTCCTTATTCATCCATGCTGGTTCCCTTGCTTCCCTGCTTGATTTATTATTACATATGGGAATAGAGAGCTCTTGCACTCCAAAGAAAATGTCTTTAAAGAGTTTCCAGCTCTGATCAGATCCTCTGTCCCTAAAGACTGTGTCCTATGGGATCTCATCCAATAATTCTTTGAACAGCTGGAAGTTTGCTCTGTTGAATTTTAGTGTCCTGACTTTGCTGTTATCCAGGCCCATATCACTCAAGTTCACCAACTCAACCAGGCATGGTCACTGAAACCTAGGCTTCCTCCAGTCTTACCTCTTCAATGAGCTCTTTCACATCGGTGAGCACCAGGTCCAGTAACATATCTCATCTGGTTGGTTCGTCCTCAGCGGACTGCAGGAATCTCCTGGATTGCCTACTGTCTGTTCCATTATCTTTCCCAGCAGACATCCAGGTGGCTGAAATCCCCCAGGAGGATGAGAGCCTGTGAGCATGATGCTTCTTGTAGTTGGAGCAAGAAGGCCTCGTCAACAGGATCCCCTTGGTCAGGCAGCCTGTAGTAGACCCAACCACAAGGTGTTCTTCGTTGATCCGGTACTTAATATTTACCCACATGCTCTCAACCTGCTCTTAGATGTTTTTAGAGGGAACCCTTCACAATCTATCAATTTCTTAACATAGAGGGCAACGCCCCCACCTCTCCTGCCCTGCTTATCTCTCCTGCAAAGCCTGTAGCCCTCCATTTGAATGCTCCAGCTGTGTGATTCGTTCCACATTTTTGTGATAGCAATTAGATCATAGTTTTCTAATTGCACCATGTCTTCCAACTCTTCCTGCTTGTTTCCCATGCTGAGTGCTTTGGTGTAGAGGCACTTCAGCTGGGCTATGGGCCACATCACCTTTCTAAAAGAGTCCTTCCTAATTCCTATAGGATGATTCACATGTTCCCCTGTTGTTTTCTAAAGTATTGACATTCAGGGGTTCTTTTGAGTCACTTAGAGGTACATCCCCTTCCCCCACTGAACCTACTTTAAAGCCCTGCTAATGAGTTCAGCAGGTTTGCTACCCAAAAGATCTTGCCCTGCTTTTTCAGGTGTACCTCATCCCATGTTAACATAGTCAGTCTCTCAAAAGAATTCCTGAGATCATGGAACCTGAAACATTGAACATGGCACCAATTATGCAAACATTCATTCACCTGATGCATACGCTGCCTCCTCCTTGGGTTCCAGTCTCCAACTGGGAAGATTGAGGAGAACTCTACTTGTGCTCCTGATCCCTTCAACATCTTTCCAAGGGATATAAAGTCTCTGTTGATGTTTTGGAGTCTCTCTGTCGTGTCCTCAGTTGTCCCTACATGAAAGAGCAGGAACGGGTGATAGTCCTCTAGCTTGACCAAGCTCAGTATCCTCTTTGTGATGTCATGAATATGTGCTCCAGGCAGGCAGCAAACCTTTCCAGAGAGATTGTCTGGATGGCAAATGGACACCTCAGTGCCTCTCAGAGAGAAATCTCCAATTACCAAAACCCTCTGAACTTTTTTTTCCATTTATTTATTTATTTATTTATTTTGTGGCAGTGCTTCCTATGAAAGTGGTTTACTGGTCCACCTTTATGCAGTTGCCCTTTCCTGGGTCTTGACCCTTACTTCTGTTGTTGCTGACACTCTCATTTTTTGATTCCCAGAGTATCATATCTGCTGCACAGGGACACTTCAGTGGCAAGGGGGAAATTCTTTGCTCTGAGCAGAGACAAGGGTCCAGCCTCCCTTGGTCTTGCAAATCTATCAATTCTGTTGTTTTGGGGTTGGAAGCCACCTTACCACCCCACTGCAAGAACTTAAGGCAAGGCTGTTTCTCAGCCCACACCAGCTCATAAAACCACCCATTGATCTCTCGCTTGGATTCCTCAACCCATTTTAGCCTGCTGAGCTCCTCTTGCAACATGGCACTTGTTCAAAGAGTTCACCTAGCTGATTACACTTGCACAAAAAACATAAAAACATGATAAACTAATAGACAAAGATTTTGAAGTGTGCTTTATTATCATTAACAAAAACCTTCCTGCATTGATTAGTCTATAATTAGAAGAGATTTGTTGCCTTTTCATTCAAATAGTCAATAAAGTTAAATATCAGACAAAATTATATGCAATATCAGAAGATTACTTTCACTCCATCCCTGTGTATTCATTCTAGAAGTGACCATTTGTAAATTGATTTTCTAAATTTGGTATGCTGACTGGGTAATTTAGTAGAATAAGCCTACTTCAGAACAAATTCATAGCCTTCCCCAAATTACATTGCAAGTTCAACTTAGACTAGTGACAAAGTCTGTCTGTACTGAATGAATGAATACAGTTAGCTGTATGAGAATTAATCAAAAAACTACTCAGAGGGAGTACTTTGTAAAAATTGGTGCAGAAAAAAAAAATCATTCCATGTTCTAGTTACTTCTTATTTAAGTACCAAAAATTTTATATAAATAGAAATGCTGGTTGAATGAGCTGTCTTTCCCCTGCTTAACTGTATTGTCTGTTTTTCCTTTCTTCTACAAAATTATCACATCAAAACATATAGGATTTGGTTGACTAAATTTAAACAATATATGCATTTTAATTAAATATATATATATATTTAAATGATTTAACAAAAATTATGAACTGATTGGAAAACACATTGTTGAGATCCAGCAATTAATCCATGATAATAAAAGCTCTAAATGAATGTTTTCTTAAAGCCATTTAAAATATTTTTAGGATATATCTGAAAAAACAGTGACCAATGTTAACTGATAAGGAAGATGAGGAACCAAAAAATAAAAATAAATACATAAATAAAATATTTTCTTTTATATGCTGTCAACCATATTAAGTACATTATGCAGATTACTCTGAAACATCAGAATTTAGTGTCTGAGTGTTGTGGTTTAACCCGGCCAGCAGCTAAACACCACACAGCTGTTTGCTCACCCTCCCCCTCCCTCTCTGGGATGGGGGAGAGAAACGAGAAAAAGCCTGTGGGTTGAAATAGAGACAGTTTAATAGGACAGAAAATAAAATAATAATAATAATATGTACAAAACAAGTGATGCACAATGCAATTGCTCACCACCCGCTGACTGAAGCCCAGCCTAGCCCCGAGCAGCCGGCCGCCCACCCCGGCTAGCCACCCCTATATATTGTTGAGCATGACGTCAGATGGTATGGAATACCCCTTTGGCCAGTTTGGGTCAGCTGTCCTGGGTCTGTCCCCTCCCAGCTCCTGCTGCACCCCCAGCCTGCCCACTGGCAGGACAGAGCGAGAAGCTGAAAAGTCCTTGGCTTAGTGTAAGCATTGCTCTGCAACAATTAAAACATCAGTGTGTTATCAATATTAGTCTCATCCTAAATCCAAAACATAGCACCCTACCAGCTACTGGGAGGAAAATTAACTCTCTCCTAACTGAAACCAGAACACTGAGTAATCAGAGTGAAATGTTTAGTCTAAGATTCTAGTTCCTTAAACACAAAGTGTTACAAAAGAAATTACATACATGATTTATAAACTTCCAATGCTCACATTCATCAGATGAGTCAAGATGTGGACCTTAGCCCTGTTGTGGAGGACCAGAGGACTCTCTTCACTTTCTGTGAGTAATATCATTACATAAAGCAGTCCCTTGTTTTCATTATGCTAGTGCTTAGTCCAGGAAAGAAACATAGCACACAATCCTTCAATCTCTGTTCTCATTCTTGTAACTAAGAGCTAAAGCTCTGCCTTTTATTAAATAAATCAATAATCCATCTACAATTTTTAGTCTTATTAGTAATCCTTCGATTATACACAAACAATATCTAACCTAACACATTGACAGCATACACATCATGCAGTCAAGTGTTTACTCATTCATCTTTCCAAATTTTTATTCAATTACGATTAGTCTCAGGCAGACCATGCCTTTCTGCTGGGATATTTGACTCTGGCAAGCTTCAAGGCTTTTGTCAGGTGTCAAGGGAAGGGCATGCAGTGGTGGAAAGCAGTTTGATCTGAATCAAAATCATCTTTCTTTCTCCTTCATTAAAAACCTTGGCAAGCAGCTCATGACTGACTATGTCAGGTATACTGCAGTTGGGAGAAACTGCAGCAAGCTGCACATCAAAAAAGTGCACAGGGCTGAAAGGGGCCAGCGAGTGGGACAGAGTACCCTAGCTGAAGGAGGAGGTACCTGTTCCAGCAACATCACAGCATTCTCTTGAAAGTTTAGGAAGATTTCAAGTTAAAGAGCCTTCCAAATAACATCCAGGGCAGTGCTTTGGACTGTGAAGTTGGCACACCAGTGTCTGGGTGATGTCCAGTCCTTCTGGGAACTGAAATCCTGGATCATGTTTGGAGTATCTCTTGGTCAAGCTGGATTAAAACATTCCACTCAATTAAGTGTTATGGCTAGATCTAGGCTAAACCTAAATGGTTTGGGCTGGACTATTTCCCTTTCCGAGAACATCATTCAGGTTGGTTCTCAGATGGTTCCTTAGGAGATTGTCCCCAGAAAAGCACTATCCTGCCTTTGCAGGTCCACTTTTCTGAGCCAGTTGAAAACACAGTAACCCCCCCTCTTCTGCTGTTTGAGAAATCATCCTTTTTCTCAGTCTCCCACAACCACCTTGGCCTCCGACTGCACACATGCCAGGCCCCTGGTGGGTTCCGTGGCCCTGTACTGTGCTGTTTCAACAGCCCCATGCAACAACCCCATGCACCCAGGCCCTTCCCTTGCCTCTCCCCAGGGGCCATGTTCAAAGGAGACCCCCCCTCAGCAGTGTCCTTGGCTGGGGGCTCAGCACAGGACAGTGAAGGAGGGCTCAAAGAACTCTTGAATGTGAACAGGTCTTTTATTGATTGCAAGTGAGAGACTAGAATGGCCAGCTGCACTAACAATGTACCTCTGCTTTCCACTTGTGGGAAAACCACAGTCATGTCGCCCTCCCATTCCCTGGCTGAAGGTTGTCCTCCTCAGGCTGCTCCTGGATGGTCTGCTCCCATTTCCTTTGTGGGTGCTTGTCCATGGGCTGGATGTTGTCTTCCTCATGCCTCACCTTGGTGGACTGCCCCACCTTTGCTGGTGGGAGTCTGCCCATGTCCTGGATGTTTCTCTCCTCAGCCGACCCCCTAATGGTCTGCTCACATGTTTTCAGTGGGTTCCCAACTGTTGTTTCCCCATCATCCATCTATGGACACCTTCTGAGGTAAGTGCCACCACAGGGTGGATGCCAGTGTAAACTGAGGTGACATCAGAGTAGGTGGCAGCTGACATCACAGGAGGCCCTTTTGTGGCAAAGGAGGAAGATACTGACTACATCCAGCATCATTTTACTCTTCCTTACCATGGATCTAAGAAGCAGTCTTCTCTGTTTCATCTCCAGTTCATCCATCTGGCTCAACATGGCTCAACAAATGGTCTACCTTACAGTGGGAGATGGTGCTGATTAGGAGAAACTTCTTAGAAAGAGTGGTTAGGCATTGGAAGGGGTTGCCCATGGAGGTGGTGGAGCCACCACGCCTGGGGGTGTTTAAGGAAAGGTTGGATGTGGTACTTAGGGACATGGTTTAGTGGGTAATGCTGGTGGTAGTGGGATGGTTGGACCAGATGATCTTGGAGGTCTTTTCCAACCTTAATGATTTGATGTTTCACTGGCTGGTCAGTTCTTAACAGCTCTCTCCTTACCTCTGCTCTCAATAAGTTTTGGGTGGTGATCTCTCCACAGTGGATGTAGTGCTGCAGAAGTCAGTCCTGTATACTTCATTAGTTTCTGTATGGGAGCAGAAGATGCTAAAATGCCCCTGTGACCTACTTTTCCTGACTGATTTTTTTAGTCATTCTGTTCAGTGGCAGGTTTTGCAATATTAATATAACACGAAGAATGTACAGTATAAAAACTATTCTGGAGAGTTCCTCCTTGGGAAAGAAGCTAACAAAAATCACTAAGTCGTAAATGTCATGTTATTTGGGGTTCTCTGGCCATTGTATAGAAGTTACAGAAAACTGGTTCAAATCACTATCTACTATTTATTATTATTTCACACAGAAGTTGGTGAATTTGTTTACTCACAGTGGCAGAAGAGCCAAATAACATTTTTGATAATGTGATAATGATCATTCAAGCATTTTGCTAAAATACACAAGATACAGTTTCAATAGCCATAGCTCCTTCTCACTCTTTTCCAGATATTTAAATAAAGTTATGATCCTATTTTATTAAATACAAAACAAGCAAACAAACAAACAACAAAACAGCTCATTGACATTTATAAAAGTATTTGATTTTTTTTTTTTAATCAGTTTCTACTGCATAAAAATTGATCATGATTTCTGACTTGTAATTAATGTTATCATTAACATTATCTTGCAGGTAATCACAATATGTTTGTAGCATTTTATGATCTGAAACTTTTTATGTTCTGAACTATTCAAGAAATAAATTATTTTGCCTACCTTTACCATAGTGAGCAAAAGATTCCATGGTGAGTTTAATATTGTGATATTGTGCATTGTTTCTAACATAAAACTGGAAGAACATTAGGATACATTGGCCTGACTGATAAAAACTCAAAATAAGGATTGAGTAGGAACAGAAAAACAAAGCTAGGGTCAATCTTACAAGTGATTAAGTTTTTATCAATTTGATCCTTTTTTTTTTTTTTCTACTAATGTCACTTTTTCATTTTGTTGCATATTTTCTACTGCTCCTTCCAACTTTTCTCCCATTTGTCATTTTATTTATTTATTTTTAAATATTTTATTTATTATTTTAAAATTGTGTTTGTAATTTTATTTTTTAAAATGATTCCATCATGTTAAATCACATTTTTTTTTTCACAAAATATTCTCTCTGAAGTATTCTTCTGCTTAATGTTTTTCTATATCTACTCATTTACTTTCTAAAATAAATAACATCTTACTAAGACACATCATCAGTGTTAGACTGTCTCATCTCATCTTAAATTGACATATATCACCTCATATCACTAGTCCATAATATTCACAGTTACCTCTTGCACTAAAATTAATATACTTCCAATTCTTTGGAATACAAATGGCTATTAGAAAAAATATATTTTAAAAATACACACAAAAAAAAACCCTTACCACACACTTCTCTTTACAGAAAATCAGCTCCATAAAATAATAATAGTAATAATAATAATAATAATAATAGTTAAAATAGGGACACTGTTTAGCGATGGGTCAGGTTGATGGTTGCGTTTGATGATCTGGAAAGTCTTTTCCAACTTAGATGATTCTATGATTAATTCTACACAATTTCTAAGATATGGAAAACTTAATATCAGAGCTTTATTATGCATGAATGGTTAACATCTCCTAGAAGTGTGCATAAACTAAAATGTTCTAGATTAACTTGAAGTAGCAAGAAGGTATATGTGAAGGACAGAAGAAAGTTTTCAATTGCTCTCAAACAAATTGCAATATTCAACTTCAAAGAATCACAGAATCACAGAACTGTAGGGGTTGGAAGGGACCTCAAAAGATCATCGGGTCCAACCCCCCATGCAAAGCAGGTTCCTCAGAGCAGGTTGCCCAGGTAGGCATCCAGATGGGCCTTGAATATCTCTAGAGAAGGAGACTCCACAACCTCTCTAGGCAGCCTGTTCCAGTGCTCTGTCACCCTCACCATGAAGAAGTTATTTCGCATGTTGGTGCGGAACTTCCTGTATTCTATCTTGCAGCCAGTGCCCCTTGTCCTATCCCCACAAACCGCTGAGAAGAGGTTAGCTACAACCTTCTGTCTCCCACCGCTCAGATATTCATAGACATTGATAAGATCCCCCCTTAGTCTTCTCTTCTCCAGGCTGAACAGACCCAGGTCTCTCAGCCTGTCCCCATAGGAAAGATGCTCCAGGCCCCATATCATCTTTGTGGCCCTCCGCTGCACTCTTTCCAGGAGATCCCTGTCTTTTTTGTACTGTGGAGCCCAGAATTGGACACAGCACTCCTCCAGGTGAGGCCTGACCAGGGCAGAGTAGAGGGGGAGGATCACCTCCCTTGACCTGCTGGCCACGCTCCTTTTAATGGATCCCATTGGCCCTCTTGGCCACCAGGGCACACTGCTGGCTCATGGTCAACTTGTTGTCCACCAGGACCCCCAGGTCAAGGATCAAGAATATGATCCATTTTGCTTTTCCATTTCTAGGGTATGGAATTGTTGACTCTTAAATAATGTTGATCCTCAGACCTTATTGGTTGATTCTCAAACCATTCCAAATTAAGCAGTAATTACATAAAATTAAGATATATTTCTTGGGGTAGGAAATGGAATCAAGGTTTCCATCTTTCTATGATGAATAACAAAGTTCTAGTCCAAATGTCTAGTCCAAATAAATACATACTTGTATTTATTTCTGCAATTATTTCTACTGCCATTTTAGGCATTTCAGGATATCAGAATGGATATCTTATGTAATCAGTAGGTCAGGTTGATGGCTGGATTTGATGATCTGGAACATCTGCACAGTGTTGTCTTTTATGATAGATGCAACTACACATGGATTGAATTTACTTTTAGTAGCAGCCAAAGGCTGCTAAGTCAGAAACTCCTGTTCATTATTTTACTACCTCTCATCTTGTGCTTTTGTTTTCCTCATACACTGAGACTATCTAGCATAACAAATCCTCAAATTATCCATCTACAAGAAGATTTAATATCTTTAGTCCTCAAAATTATAAGTGATCAGCAAGCCTTTTGCCATGCAAATTAAAATTAAAAAAATAACTCTGACAATTCAAGAAAATGCATTTTAGAAGTTTGATAGTCTTATTGAAAAGAAGAAAAAAAAAATCAACAAATTTACTTATGGAAGTTATTCACTTCTAGACATAAGTAAAACAAGGACTGCCAAAATCAGCCTTTTAAAATAAAGGTGAGGTTTATTCTTAGCCCAATGCTCCATCATAACAGGGAGACAGAAAAAAACATGTTAATATATATAAAAGGTGTATTTAACAGGAATATCAATAACTTACACCTTTAAGTGTCTTCTAAAGTTACAATATTCAGAAGGAAAATTCAAAAAAAAAAAAAAAAAAGGAAGAGAAGGGTGACATTTTTATTTCTGGTGAAAACTAGATGGTTTTGGTGGGCAGTATGTGATAAGATAGGCCTTCTTAAATTTCTGTATGTTTCTTTTGAGTTATATTATTTGACTGCAAACACTAGTGAGATATGGATTAATACAATAAAACATTGTCTGTTTTGGGTTTTACTTCCATGATAATGAATGAAAAATAAATAAAAAAAAGGAAATAAAAAACAACAACAGGAAAAAAAGAAAAGAAAAAAAAGAAAAAACAACTATGTCTAATCACTCTACTTTGGTCATAAATTTATTGGCCATTTTCTAATTAGTAAGCAGGAATAGGAGTAGGTAAGCAGGAGTAGGAGAACAAAAATAAATAAAAACAAAAATAAATAAAGTAAATATATATACGTATATAGGAAAATATCTACAGTTACAGGAAATAACATCTTTTTCTTAACAATACAATTCAAAATCTTTGGACAGAGGGGTGGATTAAGGCAGTAAAAGAGGGAGAAATGGTTCAGACTAAAAGGAGGATCCTAAGTAAAGATGACTGCATCAATAATTGATTGCATCATACCTGCCTGAGCTGGTTTTAAGATTCTTTTTAAATCAGTAAGATTAAACTGTTCCTTTTTATTTCTATTTTTATTTTTATTTTTATTTTTATTTTGATCGGTTGGTTGTTTGTTGGTTTTGGTTTTGGATTGGATCCAGACATGCAAATTCATTAAGAAAAAATGAAAAAAAATAATAATAATGGAAAAAATTATGAACACAGCCAAGCTGGGGACAACTATGTAAGGTTCATTGCTGCTAAAAAAGAATATGCTAAGTAGTTCACACTCTTACAGTAACAGTCATAGTCTCTAACTAAAGTACATCTGGTTGCATATGTAAATATGTGAGATGCAATCACTAGATTTAAGGGAATCTTTGACTCATTGCCAAACCTGATTTAACAAGCTTCAGACAAAGATGTTATTATTTATTTATTTATTTAAAATAAACTCTGAAGATGTAACGGTAGCACCTTTTTTGTTATTTTAATGGAGATATTTATTCAGCAAAGGTTTTGTTCATTATTGTTACAGCTCATTACAGTCATTGATACATAAATAACAGCTAGAGAACAAGAAGTTACATGAAAAAGGCTCCACATTATTCCCTTTCCCTTCACGTCTCTGCAGTATCAACAGTACATCACAGAAGATAAATCTTGCTGAAGCCTTATAATCATGAAAAATTAAACCTATTCTGTTAAATGTACATTCTTTACCTTCTTATTTGGAATAAAATATATTGAACAATCACAGAATTTCCTGGGAAATAGATTGGCCTCTTCCCATGTAATGTTTTTACTTTCTTTCTCTCCCTCCTTCTCTTTCTTTTTTTTTTTTTTTTTTTTTTTTTTTTTTTTTTTTTTTAATTGAAGGAGCGGGAAAATAATAAAATTATCTTTAGAAACACATGAATATTGTGACGATTAGAAAGGAAACTTAATTCTACGTTCAGTAGATATTTAAAACATAGCCTGATACAGAGAGAACATAGTAACAAAAGAATACAAATACAAATGCTTTCTCCATCTTTCTTTTCTTTTTCCTTTTTTTTTTTTATTTCTTTTTTTCTTCTGAAAAGAGGAATTTACCTAAAATACTTTTCTCTTTTTGGTATTTTCCTTACAGATATCTCTAATATAGTGTTATTCCTTCCTTCCTTCCTTCCTTCCTTCCTTCCTTCCTTCCTTCCTTCCTTCCTTCCTTCCTTCCTTCCTCCTTCTCCTTCTCCTCCTTCTCCTTCTCTTTCTCTTTCTTTCTCTTTCTCTTTCTCTTTCTCTTTCTCTTTCTCTTTCTCTTTCTCTTTCTCTTTCTCTTT
>CM021697.1:154266875-154269375 GCA_011074415.1 Stictonetta naevosa
ACTACTACTACTACTACTACTACTACTACTACTACTACTACTACTACTACTGCTATTACTACTAAATCTTAATCTTAGTAGTACTTTACAGAATTAGGACACATCTAAGCCTTGGGCTTCAGTAAACCCCTGTCTGAATATGTCAAACTGCTTATAAGTGGTATTATGATGTTTCTTTACCAGTGCTGACAACCATGTATTCCATCTACAAAGCAGATTCATTTGCTTTCCAGAATATTTGTGTTTCAGCAGTTGTAGATAGAACCATGATAGAAAATAGAACTATGTACTAGTAAACGGACTACTGAAAGAAAGATAAAGGCATGGAAACAGTGTGATATCATCTGAATTGCCAAACACCCTCACATTTACAGCTTCTAAACAACTGCTGAATGGAGATGATGAAAGATTTAACATGGATTGAGAATGTTAAGGCACTAATTTATATTTATTCCCGTTTTTCAACTTACAGTGCTACCACTGCTGTCCTTTTCATAGTGTTTCTACGTTTCTGCAAGGGTTAAAAAAGAGAAGAGAGAGAACTTTTCTGGCTCTTGTGATTGAATAGGTAAGATGAGCAGATGGATTAAACTACATTATTATTATTAATAATAATAATAATTTTATTTTGGTACTAGCTAATACGGTTAACATTTATTAATTCAGTCAATTCTGAAAGGGGTTGAGCAATAGGCCACTGCAGCTCAGGGACAGAAGTAGGTAGTAAGCAATTGCTTTGTGCATCGGTGTTTTGTACATTCATACTGTAGAATCATATCGTAGAATGGATTGGGTTGGAAGGGACCTTAAACACCATCAAGTTCCAACTCTCCTGCCATAGGCAGGGACAGAATCACAGTATGGCCAAGGTTGGAAAGGATCTCTGAAGATCAACTAGTCCAATCCCCCTTCTGAGCCGGATCACCTAGAGCACATTGTTCAGGATGGCATCCAGGTGGGTTTTGGATATCTCCAGAGAAGGAGACTCCACAACATCTCTGGGCAACCTGTTCCAGTGCTCTGTCACACTCACAGTAAAGAAGTGCCCTTTTGTATTCAGCTGGAACTTCCTGTGCTTCAGATTGTGCCCATTGCCTCTCATTCCTGTCGCTGGCCACAGCTGAAAAGAAACTGTCTCCATCCTCTCATCCATCACCCTCTTCTCAGATATTTGTATACATTGATAATGTCTCCTCTCAGTCTTCTCTTTTCCAGGGAACTATTATTAATTGTTATTATTACAGTTATCATTATTTATCTTCCTTTTGTGTTCAGACCACAGACTTTTAAATTCAAGCCTAAAAACAGGTGAAACTCACCAATGTTGTGGCCATATTATAGAAGGCCACCAGATTTGTCAGGCATGATCTACCCTTAGTGAAGCCATGTTGGCTGTCACTAATCACCTTCTTATTTTCAATGTGCACTTACACATACCATATATATATACACATATGCATGTCTTATACACATGCATATCCATATATATATATGGATAAGTAAATATGTAATATATAGATATCTTTACATACATATATGTACACATCTCTTAATATTCAATGCCATGTAGTTGATGTCGTATAATTAACACGGATGACTATGGTTCTTGGTGGTTGTTAGGCACATGGGTCAAAGTGATCAGGCTTTGATTTTTCAATAAAGTTATATTGATTAAGAAATAATAAGAACAATAAAACATTTTTAATAATAGTAATAATAGTAATAATAATAATAATAATACAAAACAGTAAAAGATCCAGTAAGATCATGGACCAGAACCTAGAAAAAAATTCACCCATGATAACATTATAATCACTGTAGTCTTACTTTTTCTCTTAGTCATATCAATCTTTTTTTTTTTTTTTTTTTTTTCACAAATATGTTTAGAAGGAAATCTATTCAAGAAGCTTGACATTTCACAGTGGAATTTTTGTTTGTTTTGTAAAGGTATTGGTATTTACATGCTGTCTTAAAAATGTTATCCTTTGATGTCGAAGTAAGATTTAATGCTCATATTGCAGACAGAATGCAGATCAAAAACATTAATCACATACTTTTCATAAAAATATTCCATTTTGAAAAAAAAAAAAAAAAAGTAATGAAAAAAGTAATGCTAGTAAATACATGACTTACTGCTACCATTAAAGGTTATTTAATAGTAAGTGTATAAAATTAAAATAAAGGTTCATTCCAAGTCCAATATATATTCCACATTTGGTACTTAATGGAAAATTTGCTATTGACTTCACTAAACATTTTCACAAACATTGTTAAACACAATAGGTAACACTGTAGTAGTTAATAACATTGTTTTCATTTAGTAAAACTGAGCAACTGCTCTTTGTTAAGTGTGAAGAGTTGCTTTGTAGAGAACGTAAGCTGAGGCAAAGAAATAATAATAATAACATAAAAGATTACTGAAAAAAAAAAAAAAATATAACTGTTAAAAGAAAAAAAAAAAAAAAAAAAAAAAAAAAAAAAAAGCAGAAATGATGTTTCT
>CM021697.1:154274375-154283945 GCA_011074415.1 Stictonetta naevosa
ATTTAAGTTATTCAGAGAGTAGAATATGGTTGAGTCCATATTATGACAAATAAAAAGACTAGGTTCAAATCTACAAAAGAATTAAATTTGGGGATGATACATGAATTTACCTCCTGTTATCACTACCATCTGGTACCTTAAATTTAAGAGGTACAGACTTTTGAGAGCCATTTATGATCTGCAGTTATTTTTCCAAATAGAAAATGCTTCTAAAAACACTTTTTTTTTTTTTAAGTTGAGAATTGTTTGAGTAGTAAATAGAAAACCTAAATGTTTAGTTATATTTTTGTATTTGAATTTAAATTTAATTATATTATTATATAACGATATTAGCTGAGCACTATTCAAAGAACACTTAAAATTGTTTCACTTCTAATTATATTGTTCATTTGGACTCAAGAGAATTACATTTTGTTTCCACTAAAGTAAATAAGAATTTACATGTATCTGTAGTAAAAGTAAAATATCATTCTGAAAACCTAACTTACATTTTGAATACATAGTTTGATAAATGTCTTCATATAGGCCTCATGAATGGGATCCCAATATGCCTAACATCTGTGCAAATCTGTGAGAGGCACTTTTCTGAGAAGACAAGGAATATCAAGGACAATGTTCTGTTGCCTTTTGCCAATTAACATCCTTCACCTTAGCTGAATAGGATAGCTATGTGAGGTTGGAAGATATAATAAAGGTAGTAGAGGAGACTTTACCTTTCTGGAGAAGTAGCTGGAGTTCAAGAGGGTTATACTAGGACACCTGAACAAGATGTGACACTGGATTCCTGTCTAAGTTAAAATTAAAACTATTTACCTGTCCTTCTGAAAATCAGTCACATGCTTCTGGAAATATTTAGGCTATAGTAACAAGTAATAAATTACATGATCCATTTTTATCTGAAGAAAAAATGTTTTTATATTTCTGCTACTTAATGTTTCCAGCAACTCTGAAAAAATAAAAACAATAATAAAAAAGCAGTTTAAAGTAGCTCTTTCAACTACCAAAGGTGTTAAGAAAGATTACTTTTAATCAGCCTTTGTTACAAAAACTGATGGATCATTTAAAATCACTTTTGAAGGAAACAAACAAACAGTATATGAAGTCTTGCAGCTTAAATTAAATCATAAATTTTCTCATCTTCTTATTATGGAATATATTATGGTACGGCAGAAAAATATAAGAGAATTTGAGAGATTGTTTTTTGTATCTAATGGAAATTAAGGAAATCTGACTTTTATTATTGTTATTATTATTAATACTAATTAGATTTGAAATAAACCTTTTTTTTTTTTTTTTTTTTTTTTTTCCGAGTATCTCAGATGTGTTCCTCATAAAACTCACTGTCATGATCCTGTTTCAATTATTCTCCATGTACTTGTTGTTATTTTAAAATTTATGATGTGAGAAGAACAGAATTGGACTCTAACTAATAAATAAATTGAAAAAATAAAATACAAAAAAAGAGAAAAAAAAAAGAGAGAGAGACTAAAAATATTGGAATAGTCTTTTCAAGAGGCATTAAATTAAAAAAAAAAAAAAAAAAATCAGCCTGACACAAATGGCAACTGTGGCAGTAAACAAAATTGGGTTTGAACATGAATATATTTCAAGGTTTGCTGTGAAGAGAGTTGAATAGTTGCATTCTATAATTTCAAATGAAAATATTCTGGGACAAAGCCTGAAATATTCAGTCTGCAACCTTGTTGTATCATGTCATTACTAAAGGCAAAACTGATGTCAAGGTGGTCCCATCTGTGGTGGTTTTACTCGGGTGGGCAGCCGAGCTGCACCACAACTGCTCTCTCACTCCCCCTCCTCAAAGAGGAACGGGGAGAAAATACGATGAAAGGGGCTCAAGGGTTGAGATAAGGAGAGGGAGATCGCTCAGTAATTATCGTGACGGGCAAAACAGACCCAGCATAGGGAGATAGTAAGATTTATTGCCTATTACTAACAAGCTAGAGAAGTGAGAAACAAAGGAAAGAAACTAAAAGCACCTTCCTCCCCCCCATCCACCCTCTTCCACCTCCTCCCCACAAGCAGCACAAGGGAACGAGGGAATGGGGGTTATGGTCAGTCTATAGCGCTTCTTCTCCACCGCTCCTTCTCGGTCTCTCTCATCCCCTGTGGAGTCCCTCCCATGGGATGCAGTCCTTGCTGAACTGATCTGGTGTGGGCTTCCCACAGGCAGCAGCTCTTCAAGAACTGCTTCAGATATGGGTCCATACCATGGGGTCCAACCCTCAGAAGTAAACTGCTCCAGCCTGGGTCCCCCACGGGCAGCAGCTCTTGCCAGGTCACCTGCTCCTGCGTGGTCTCCTCTCCACGACCTACAGGTCCGGCCCAGAATCTGCTCTGGTGGGGGTCTTCCACAGGCCGCAGTCTCCATTGGTGCAGATCCACCTGCTCCACCGTGCTCTCCTCCACGGTCTGCAGCGTGGAACCCTGCTCCACCGTGGTACTCCATGGGCTGCAGGGGGACATCCTGCTTCACCATGGTCCTCACCACAGGCCGCAGGGGACTTCTACTCCGGCACCTGGAGCACCTCTCCCCCTCCTTCTTCACTGACCTTGACACCTGCAAGGCTGTTTCTCACTCCTCTCACTCTCCCAGCTTCTGTGCGGTGCAGCATTTTTTTCTGTCTTAAATATGCAGAGGCATAAAACAACATCACTTATTGGCTCAGCTCTGGCCAGCAGTGGGGCCCTAACCAAACATGGGGCAGCTTCTAGATCATTCTCACAGAAGCAGCCCCTATCACCCCCTGCTACCAAAACCTTGCCACGTAAACCCACTACACCATCAATGCTAGCTGGAGAGATGTTGTGTAAGCATCAGTCAGGTCATATACCTACTAAACAGAAATTTGATATTTTCCATTGAAGTGGGCTGAATAGCCAAGGAGTCTTAGAATTCATACAACTTTCTCATGTGTGATTATGAGATATACAATACTAAAGGGTTGCAGTCAACACAAAAAGAAAATTAAAACAGAGAAGTAAAAGCAGATGAATCTTCACAGAGACAAGGATGAAAACAAGATCAACAGAAATTAATTCCATGACAAGTACTAATTTAATAATAAACAGGTATTTAAGAACCAGTATATATATGGAAAGCTTAGCCTGACCCAGAAATTGCAGAGCACTGAAACTACTTAAGTGTTGGTTCTGTAAACAATAAAATTGACAGTCTTTTTAGAGTAAGCAAATAACCAAAAACAGGTGTTTTCCTGAAATTCACTTCAAGCCTAGAGGGATAAAATGTTAAAACAACATACCTCCCATTCTTCTTAGCTTTGACTTATATTCCACAGAGAATTTTTGCTCAGTCATGAGTAAAAAATAAAATGTGAAGAGATCCTAACTTCTTCGCTACAGTTTCTATTTATTATTAGCAAATGGAGATATCAATTTTTAATGAAGAACATGTCATCTAAGATCAGTGTTGTCCTCAGAGTGAAAGGATTATGGAACAGTTCATCTTGAATGCAATCACAACAGCCTATGTAGGGCAACTGGGGGCTCTCATGGGAAGGCAAGTCATGCCTGACCAACCTCATCTCCTTCTATGACAAGGTAACCCACCTGGTGGATGAGGGAAAGGATGTTGATATAGTCTACCTAGACTTCAGCAAAGGCTTTGACACAGTCTCCCACAGGATTCTTTTGGAGAAGCTGGCAGCCTATGCCTTGGGCAGGTGCACTCTTTGATGGGTTGAAAACTGGCTGGATGGCCAGGCCCAGAGAGTGGTGGTGAATGGAGTGAAATCCAGCTGGCAACCAGACAAGAGTAACGTACCCCAGGGGTTGGTGTTTGAGCATATCCTCTTTAATATCTTTATTGATGATTTGGATGAGGAAATTGAGTGCACCCTCAGTAAGTTTGCAGACAACAGCAAGTTGGGGGGAAGTGTCTATCTGCTGGAAGGTAGGAAGGCCCTGCAGAAGGACCTATATTGGTTGGATTAATGGGCAGAGGCCAATGGGATGAGGTTCAATGTGGCTAAGTGCCAGGTCTTCCACTTTGGTCACAACAGCCACATGCAATGCTACAGGCTTGGGGCAGAGTGGCTCAAAAGATGTGAAGAGGAAAAAGATCTGGGGGTGTCAGTCAACACTTGCTTGAACATGAGCCAGCAGTGTGCCCAGGTGGCCCGGAAGGCCAATGACATCCTGGCTTCTATTAGGAATAGTGTTGCCAGCAGGAACAGGGAGGTGATTGTCCCCTTGTATTCTGCTCTCATGAGGCCGCACCTCGAGTACTGTGTTCAGTTTGGGGCCCCTCACCACAAGAAAGACTTCAAGGACCTGGAATGTGTCCAGAGAAGGGCTATGAAGATGGTGAAGGGCCTGGAGTACAATTTTTATCAGGAACAACTGAGAGAACTGTGGTTGTTTAGTCTAGAGAAGAGGATGCTCAGCGGAGACCTTCTTACTCTCTCCAACTGACTGATAGGAAGGTGTGGGGAACTGGGGGTTGGCCTCACAGATATCTAATGATAAGACAAGAAAGAATGGCCTCAAGTTGCACCAGGTGAGGTTCAGGCTGTAAATCAGTGTAAATCAGGATAAATTTCTTCTCAGAAAGAGTAGTGAGACATTGGAACAGGTTTCCCAGGGACGTGATGGAATCACTGTCCCTGAGGGTGTTTAAGGAAGGGTTGGATGTGGTGCTTAGGAACATGTTTTAGTGGGTGATATTGGTGGTAGAGGTATGGTTGGACCAGATGATCTTGGTGGTCTTAATCATCAACGTTAATGATTCCATGATTCTATGATTTCAAAAAATGTTACATATGTATACATATAAATAGGTACACACACATATAATTATATATATATACGTATATATTTGATAGTCTTAACTACACTGTTATCTTTTTCTTTAAATAAACATCCAAGCTTGCCAGGCCCTTTTAGCAATGGCACTTAGTAGTTTTGTTTCTAGTGGAGATAATTTTGATATTTGTGTTATCTTTGTAGTAACATTGTAGAAAATTATTGTTTGCATAATACTAGAAATGAGCTTAGGTCAGAAAGACCATTTGTTTCTCTACATTACAGATGCATAAAACAGTCAAAATATGCAGTGATGTCAGTTAATAATAAACATAAAGCAATGCTTCTGAGGAGTCATCATGAAAAATGCATAAGAAAGTTTAATTATATTTATAATAGTAGAATAGGACACCCCTGACAAAATTTAAATCTATCTTGATTACTACAGTATCTACTTTTTCATTTTGCCGAAATAATTAGCATAGCAACATAATGCATTAACATGTGAAAGGACCGATGTTTCATGAGGTAAAGTGGGCTGGAAGTGGTAATGAATTTATTTTGTTTAATAGTTATCTGTATCTGCCTTTGCTAATCCACAACATGTTTCAGCTAATAATTCTGAATTACTGGAAGTATAGGAAAGCTCTTACAAGATTAAATTGCTCTCATTCAAATTTGAAGAATACAGGGAGCTGAGGAAGAAAAGAATCCTTAGAAATCTAATGGCTATGAAGCATAACTTTAATCAATTTAGCCTGTGAGCTATGTCTTTGTAAATTCAGGATTTAAGAAAAAATAAATAAAAAAAATACAATGTATTGAAGTTAGAAATGTTAAAAATGGCAACTAGAACTTTTGAAATTTGTCATATTTATAATAAAAATAAACAAAACAGTATGAACAAATATAATATCTGTTTATGATGTCAGATGTTTAGCAGACATGTGGACTGCAAATAAACTGTATTTGCACCTCCATTTTGCTTTACTGAGAGTAATTCCAAAATTTTATTCAAACATTGGAATATAATCCCATGCATTCTTTTTTTTTTTTTTTTTTTTCATTTTGTAGTACTAAATAGACTGCTTATTTTTTGCCACACCTATCTCCTCATCAGAAAAATAAACTAGGCGGTATTCATATTGTTGGAGAAAGTCTAGCCCTTAGATTTGCAGTGTCCTGCATCTTTTTCTTCTCTTTTACACAACAGACCAATTGGGATGCCTGATATTTCCCCTTTTCCTGTTCATTCTTACTATTAGCTTATTGATTATTGTATTCACCTGAGAAATTGAAATTGTAATTTTGATTCCCATTGAACCCCACCCTATGTGTATATGCATTAAATTTACTGTTCAAAAAGATTGGTAGAAATGCCATCATTATAATTTGTTGCAGCTGTGTTTAACTTGGTACCTCTAGCAAATGCATTTCTGTTCCATGTAGTGTTAACAATTCTAGTAGCACGTTTGTTGAACCGTATATTTCTGTGACTTGATACTTTGTCCTTGAACTCCATTTACCGTTGAAATTTTATTGCAATTTGACTCTTAGATACTTGAAAGCACTTTAGGGTTCTCAGACTGAATATCTAAGTTAAAATGTCAAGAAAACTTTTAGACTAACAAGAAAAGGATTTATTAATTGCAGGTTTCCACAACTGGATGACACTGGCCTGCTGTTTCTGCTGTATCAAGCACAATTGTTTAATCTGTGCACAAGTTTAGATAGGATATACGGAACAAACATTTTATCGTGAGGGTTGTGAGACACTGGAACAGGTTGCCCAGAGAAGTTTTGGGTGACCAACATTGGAATTCTGGTCAGACAGGGCTTTGAGAATCTTGAACAAGTGAAAGGTGTTCCTGCCCATCTCAGACGGGTTGATCTAGATAATCTTTAAAAGTCTGTAAAGATCTTTAAACCCAAACCATATGCAAGTTCTGCCTTGACTCAATTTTGCCTGTATTCAAATGTAAGAAATTTATGGTAGCCTAAATCTTCTCTCTTAGTGTATATCTGTATGGGTAGATCAAGAGTTTCTAATCTTAACAGATGCAGTTAAGCACAAATGCCAGTAACAGTAACAACAGCATTAAAATAGCAACACCAATCTAATATTATAATAGTTATTATTTTGTTTTTGCTATTGTTGTTGTTAATAAATAACAATATCCATAATAGGTTTAAGCTGCTGTGTAACGAGTAATTTTTAATTTTTACACATATATATATATAAATATATATATATATTAGGAGATTACTTGCTATTTTCAAAGAGAAAAAAAAATGCATATTGTGAAACAGCGAGTTTATTCTTGAAGAATGGAACTGCCTGTAAGGATAGTAATTGGAAATCCTTATATGCCGGTTGAGCTGTTTTAGCAACTAGAATACATTTTAAACATGAATCACTCACTGTTCTGAGAGAATGGATATTTCATTTATGTGATTACACTATATATGTAAATATCTAGTTCCATAAATCTGCAAACCAGACATGACACTTAAAATTATATTTTCAAATCAATTGTGAATATAAAAAAATATAATTTTGATTTTCACCTTATAGGTTTTAAAAAAAATAAATAAAAAAAAAATCGATGACTTTTTGTTTCACTCTATTATCATCACTTTTCCAGAGTTTTGTAGCCTGGTCATTACCCTGTAATTTGGAAAGTTATTTGATTTAAGCATATAAACATAAGATTAACAGGTTTATTATATTTAATCAAATAGAGTATGTACATGAATTTGCATGCATGCTTTTGTAGGTACTAGTAAATGTCATATCCAATTTTTCTTGCTAGCTATACTCTGGATTACTCTCTCTTCCTCCCTCCATTAAACCCCCCCCCCCCCCCCGTCCCAAATCCTACAGGATTGACAATGTGGTACATCTGCTTTCTAAAATGATTTTGAGATGCAGGGAATAGATTAAAATATATTCTGTTGTCTCTTGCTTTGGAAACTATACTGAAAGAAGGGAACAGCAGACATAAAAGCTGTCTACTGTTTGTATGTCCAATTTTTAATGATAATGTCAGGATATAGAGATTTCATTGCACATATGAAAAATAACTTTTTTTTTTTTTTTTTAATAAGTGATTGATTATACATGAGAAGGTGAGATGGAAGATCTTTCTTGTTAGACAGAAGTAAAAAAGTAAATCTGAGTAGGTGGTAGTCTGTGTGAACAATAATGAGAAGGCAGTCTTCTTTCTTTCTTAGACCATTATCTATTGAGAAAAATAAACCAGAACAAAACAAAACAAAACTACAAAAAGTCATATTTTTGTTGTTGGCCTTCAAGCATGAAAAATTATACAGCTTAAAGAATACTAGCAGCTTAATGAAAGTATGTCTTCCTTGAACTAATTGAGTTACTTTTTATTATTATTTTTTTTCCCAGTGACTTCTACAGGCATGTTTATATACAGAAGTTATTTCAAATCCTGAAAGAATGATGGAAGCTAAAAAGGAAAATGTGCTCAGATTTTGTTTTTTTCTCAGCAGTATGGCCTCTGGCAAGTAGCTAGACTGGTGCTACAAAAAAATGTGGGTGAGTAGCTAGAGTAAGCCAGGAACTGAATTGTTCAGTATCACTCAGATATCTGGTTTGATTGTCAATAGCAGTGTCTGTATGTAAGTGATGTGATTAGGCTTTGGTTTTAGTCAATAGAGATTTAGCCAAAACAATCAATTGTGTTTAACATGTGATTTACTAGATTGAAGGTATAGAATTAGTTCATCTGCTACACATCGATGTCTAGAGATATTCAAAATGCTCTTGAGTATCCTGCTGGTTGTCCAGCTCCCTGTCCAAATTGGCACAGGGCTCCTGTACCTGAGATATCTGCATTCAAATGACTGAACAGAGACATAATCTACGTCTTGTGAAATGAGACGTAATCTAAGTCTTGTGAAATGTGTTAATTTGATTCGTGTCAGTATGGAACAATACTAGGGCCGCATGATTAAATATAACCTTCCACTTAAGAAAAACAGAGTGTTTAGTGTATACAGTTCTTGTATCATGCAAAGGAGGGGTCCAGCAATTTGTGTAAATAGAGGGTTTGAAGGACGAACATTGAGACTCAAGTCTGGGAGATAAGAGAATAAGGAGTTTTTTTTATGAAACTGCTGACTTTTGCATGGGACACTGCCCAAGCCTCTGATATCCGGCAAAGAGATCCACCAAATAAGGAGAAAGGTGGAGTTGAAGGATGACTGAAGGACAAAGCCTGGGAGGAAGACTACGAGCCTTCAGCACAAGAGACCCCCAGGGAGACCACCAGAGACTGATACGCATGTGTCCGGAGAGGGTTCAGATTCCGGGAACTAATTATAATAACCCTGCCTTTTCTAGGAATAGTGATGAATGTGTATTAGTCTAGGAGCATAAAAATCAGCCTCCTGATGTAACAGGTGTGCATCTTGGTGGAGCAGAGGCTCCCAGCGCACCCAGCACTGCTTGCCTCTATTCGCTTAATAAATTACAAACTTTAATTAGAATCTTATTTGGGACTCAATCATTTATCTCAGTCTCAATAGATTTGAAGATACTGCCTGTGTTCACTATGACTGTAATAGAAGCTCAGTCAACTAAGTCATTAATAGTAAATTTGAGCATCTGAATTAAATCTGGATCACACCCTACACACTAGACGCAGCGAACTGCTACTAAGTGAGGAAATTTTGTATACAATCTTCACTGATTCCAATGGGGGGCATTTCTGTGCAATACCCACTTTACACCATAGAAAAAAAGAAAAAAAGAAAAAG
>CM021697.1:154284045-154319493 GCA_011074415.1 Stictonetta naevosa
CAAGCACTCGTTGGCTGTAGTTAGAACTGAATCTTAATGAGTTTCTAGTCATAATGTTGGTTAAGGGAGAAGATTTAGTGTGTTCTTCCTTTCCCTGATTACATTGTTGAAGATCAAGAAAGCTCTGTAAAAATGAGGACCAACCAGAAGGGTGATGAAAATGACATTCATAAAAATGCAAAATATTTAGATTATATCTAGAAACATTCAGTTTTACTATGCTTTATCAAAGAATTCTGGATTTCATTCCAAGTACTCAAACATGCAGCATGCAGATCTGAACTGTAATATTGCTTGAAGCTACTCACTTCTAAGCTTTAAGTCTTACCTTCTGTCTCTCTTTTTTAGAGAAGTTATTGTCTGAAACTTCTCTTTTTATTCTACAGCATAACATTTCTCAATTTATGTATATTTTATAACCTGTCTTCATCTTTACTTATTTTTTTCATTTTTCTTTCATTTATAGGATCTTGCAAAGCTCTTTTATGACTTTTTAAAATTATTTTTTGATATAATTTTATCCATTATGCATTTTTCTTACACTTTCTGCTTTTAGAGTAGCTTCTGTGTAAGTTTCGTTTTGATAACTGAGAACAGACCTGCTCTTAATTTTCTTGCATTTAATGGAGATACGTCATAATACACAACCAAAAAAAAAATAGGTTTTGAATGACCATGAAGTAGGGAAATTGATATCGAGAAGTCCAAGTCCACATTTTTTTTTCCCTTAAACATAGATTTATTTATTTATTTATTTATAGGGGGTGAAAAAAATAAGTTACAATGAAAAAAAAGCTTGTTTATGCTTGCCTTTCTTTTCTAGATAGATACATACATAGAAAATGTACATTTGACTACTTTGTGGCTTTATCTAATGTTTTAATTGAAAGTGACATTTTTTACCAACAAGTTAAACAAGCTGCTTATCAAAGAAATACAGCATTAAAGTAGGAAAAAAAGCAAAACAAAACAAAATTGACCAGTTAAATAATAATAATAATAATAATAATGCAAACAAAAGAAAAAGAAATCCAAACTAATTTTTACCTGGAAGATTTTCTCTTCCAGTCTTTCTCTTCCAGAGGGAGTGGGGGGAACAAAATGAGTATTGTAGGATGTTGCCTAGAGAGATATGACAGAGTCTCCATCTCGCTCAATATTCTAATTTGGAGATATTCAAAATATGACTGGATGTGGACCACGGCAAATTGTTCTAGATGACCCTGTTTTCTGCAGAGACATTTAAAGGAACTAATTTCTATGCTTTCCTGATGACTTCAACAATTTATTTGGTGAAATCCTTCTGTACTAAGAATTAAAATAATAAATTGCAGAGCAGAGGGCTGATTTGAATCTGTATTAATCCAGTAATTTATTCATATAACTCTAATGAAAATTTGGGAATATGTACACAAGAATAGGGTCTAAAAGTCAGATTTTTAATAAGATTTTAGAGCAAGTTAAAATAAGTAGCATACTTTTGCTCCTTCATATCTTTTTCCATTCTTGTTATTGTTCTGACTTATTTTTGTTTGTTTAACATGTCATCGGTTTTATTAATCTCATTTAGCCTTAGTTATCTAAACCTTTAGTTGTAAACTTGCCTCTGAATCTATTGTTAATTTCTCATGAATGAAGAGTTTGGGGAATCTTCTCAGCGTAATTCATTCAGTCTGAGTAAACACACTTAAATTAATCAAGAGGTACTTACCTTTTTTTTTTTTTTTTTTTTTTTTTTTTCCATCTATAAAGGAACTATAAAGCCAACACATACTTTCAGTGGAAACACATACTCTAGGCTCAATTTGATTATGCATACCTAGGTATCCACTATTATTTATCTATACTGTAAGGCATCTAAGATATCTTCAAGGAGTTGGCAGCTATGACATTGTACATATAGTGTTAGGTAACCCAGACCATTCTGGCATCTCACATAAACACCCTATGGTAGTTCAGAATGCACTAGATGTCTCTGTATAACTGAGTGAGTCTCTCAAAAGAAATAGTATTATATTAACAGTATTTCTGAAGATAGTTCATAGCATTCTTTATCTTATTCCTCTCTAAGCAAACTTGTTATTTCTGAAGCTTAAGGAATAATGCTTGAATTTGCCTCTACACACATCAGTCTAAGAAGGGCTGTTAGACAATAATTACACAAAACTTAAAAATGTATGTTTATATTTTTAAAATGAAGCATTATAATATTAAAGAAAAGAAAACAAACAAACAAAAAACAGTTTGATAAAGGAAAAGTCCTATAAATTGACCACCAGCCAGACTCCTTCTCTAGTCAATCAAATCCTTTTTAAGAAGCTGATAGGGATTCCTTCATTCTTTAATGGTCTGTGGTTGTTTTACCCAGCTAGGCAGCTGAGCTCCACCACAACTGCTCTCTCACTTCCCCTTCTCAAAGGGAAAGGGAGAGAAAATACAATTGAAAGGGCTCAAGGGTTGATATAAGGACAGGGAGATCACTCAACAATTATCATGACAGGCAAAACAGACTCAGTGTAGCGAGATTAGAGAAATTTGCTGCTTATTACTAACAAGTTAAAGAAGTGAGAAACAGAGAAAACAACCTAAAAACACCTTCCCCCCAACCACCCTCTTCTACTTCCTCCCCCTGAGACATGCAGGGGAACAGGGGAATGGGAGTTGCAACCAGTCAGTAACACCACATTTCCGCCACTCCTTTGTGGTCACTCTTCCCCTGCTTTAATTTGGGGTCCCTCCCACAGATGCAGTTGCAGTGCAGATGCAACTGCAGATGCAGTACTTCCTGAAATGATCCTGCGTGCTTTTCCCACAGGCAGCAGCTCTTCAAGAACTGCTCTAAATATGGGTCCATATCACAGGGTCGATCCATCGGGATCAAACTGCTCCAACGTCAGTAGGGTGGCCATTCCTGCCAGACCACCTCCTCCTGTGTGGGTGGGCTCCTCTCCACAGGCTGCAGTTCCAGACAAGAGTTTTCTCCTGCAGGGGCTCTCCATGGGCTGCAGTCTCATTCTGCCCAGATCCACCTTCTCCACCACGGCCTCCTCCCCCCCCCCCCCCCCCCCCCCTTCAGTGACCTTAGTGTCTGCAAGGCTGTTTCTCACTCCTCACTCTCCTAGCTGCTGTTCTGCAGCATGTTTTTTTGTGTTTTTGTTTTTATGTTTGTTTCTCTTTTTTAAATCTGCTCTCACAAGAGGTGCAAATAACCCTGACAATTGGCTCAGCTCTGGGCAATGGAGGGTCCCTTTGGAGCCAGATGAAACTGGCCCTTACCTAACATGGGGCAGCTTTTGTGTTCTTCTTCCAGAGGCCACACCTGCGGCCCTCTGCTACCAAAACTTTGCCACATAAACCCAATACATGATCTAAAACCATTTTTAAATTGTCATTTCACACATGAGAACTAGATTTGATTGAATTAGCAATTAGTAATAAGCCAGTCTTATTAGTTCAGTTTTTGATGATTTTTAAAATCTTTCAATTGTTGTTAAGCTTTGTCTCAGTTATAGATTTCAGAGAGAAATATATGCTTTATTTCACTTTACCTTTTCTTTGTTTCTAGTTTTATGATGTTCTTTTCTGTTTAACAAATAATGATATGAACTGTCCAAGCCTATATGTTTGAAGCACATAAAATGTTATTGAAATACTTAAGAATGTTTACGTGAAATATATATATAGTATCAGGTCCACAGTCTCTTTTTAAGTACTGACACATTATTTATGAGCTTGAGGAAAGAGTAGTAGTTAGCTGCCATGTTAAGTACACAGGTCAAAGGCAGCTTAAGATTTTAGATTTTGATAGAATTTAAAACATCAATTTATTTCTTCTTTTTTTTTTCCCTCTTTTCTTTTTAATGGTTGAATTTTCAGTAGAAAAACAAACAAACAAACAAACAAACAAACAACAACAACAAAACACTCTTTTATGCTATGCTTTGATTCTAACCTTTATCTCCTTCCGTGTCTTACTATCATTCCCTATTTACAAAGTGGTTTTGTCAGGCCAAGGGTCCAGTCTCTAACCTTTGTAAAAAAAAAATATGTGTGGAAGAGAGAAATAAAAGCAGAGGTATCCGTTCCACATCACAGAATCTTCTTTTTATTTATTTTTAAAATGACATATAATCTAATGCTGAACAATATTTTGTGATTATCCTACAGTATTATCACAAGTAAGTCTGCAGTACTGCCACACACATAAGCTATGGGAAAGGTCTTATGGTAGAGTAAATCAGCATCTTTTTAAATGAACTCTTTCTTATATTCATATTATTTTCAAGAATTTACAAAAACTAACAAACAAAAACAGTGTCAGACTGGGTAAATTAATTGGGTAAATTAAGCCCTCCATTCTGTAGTCAAAACACTGGTCTATGTCACCCATAGATCAAAGTGAAGTTATCAGGAAATAATTACTAATAGTTTACCTTCAACCCAAGTAAAAGTACACTAAATTTCTGTAAGCAACAACGGTATATAAGCACAGTGTAACAGTGTGATGTTCTAAGCGAAGTACAATATATAAGAATGTTACCCAGATATTTGAGCAATGCGAGAACTAAAGGGGCAAAGTCTTGTAGCTGAACATAATAGAGATCCAAGCAACATAAAAATTGTGAAAAAAATATCATGGAATAATAGAATAATTTGGGTTGAAATGGGTATTAAAGATTGTCTAGTCCCAACCCCTGTGCAATTGGTAGAGATACATTCTGCTAGGTCCACTTGATCAAAGCCCCATCCAACCTGGCCTTGAACACTTTCAGGGATGGAGCATCTATAACTTCACTGGACAACATGTTCCAGTGCCTCACCACCCTCAGAGTAAAGAGTTTATTCTTTATATCTAATCTAATGTTACCTTCTTTTAGTTTAAACCCATTATGAAGAGTCCCTCTCCAGCTTTCTTGCAGTTCCCCTGTACACTGTAAGGCCATTCTAAGACTTCTCCTTCTCTTCTGTTCTCTAGACTAAACAACCCCAACTTTCTCATCCTTTCCTCATATGTATATATGCATTTTATAAAAACCACGTATATAATTATTTTTTTTTTCCCTAAAAAACTTGGAATTATGAGCAAAATTAAAAAAAAAAAAAAAAAAAAAGATTAGAAACAAATTATGTAGTAACAGTGAACCTGCACACAACATTAATCTGTCACTGAGAACAGTGACAAAAATAACTCGTTTTGAATCTTAATGTACCCAAGACCTCCTGATCAGGCATATACATTTTCTAATAGCAGGTAGCAGCACTGGGGCAGATGGGCTCTTCAGCAGAGCTGGGGATTGAAGCATGCAGGGGTTTCCCTTCATCAAGGCCCTTTTGAGGCAGTTGAGGGAGCCATCAGGACCTGGCAGCCAGGTGGAGCCAGAAGCAGCAGCAGGCCATTTAAATAGGGCAAAGCCATCATTGTACAGTAACTTGCTGAGGCAATCAGCTCTGGGGCAGATGCATTCTGCAGCGGAACTGGGGAATGCAGCATGCAGGGATTTCCTGCATTGAGGCCACTTGAGGCAGTTGAGGGAGCTGCCAGGACCCAGCAGCCTTTGCAAGGGTGGCCAATGAGGCTTGAGCGGAGCCAGGAGCACGCCCCCTCTGTTGTACAAAGGCAGCCCTTGGGGGCGCGAGTGACCAGGACCACAGGGAACAGACTGGGCTAACAGGACATGGCTCGGCAGTCAGGGCATAGTGCAGCTGTTTGCACGGGCAGGGCTCAGCAGTGATCTCCCATGAAAGACCAGTCATGACAACCAGTTGGCAGAAGGCCATGTCCACAATTGCCAAAAAGGAGATGGGGACCCAAACTGAGCTTCTGAAAAAGCATTCAGTTGTACAGGTGCCAGGTTGCAGGAAGTACCAAAGCTTCACACCACCTTTGGGCAGCTGCAGAGATAGCAACTACATGAAATTTCAGCAGGTGGAAGACATGCTCAGCATAGTGGTTGAGCTACGAGAAGAGGTGGAAAAATTGAGGGGCATCTGGAATTCGGAGAGGGAGACAGATTGCTGATGCCAAGCTCTGGCCTTGGTCAAATAAGAACAGGCACCAGGAATTCCCCAACAAGAAGAGAGTGCAGTATCCATACTCCAGCAGAAGCAAGGCAGAAGCTGCAAGGATGTGAATTATTGGGAAAAAGTCCAGTATCGAGGTGGCAGGAGAAATACACCTTCACCCATCTTACCCTATCAGGTAGCCCTGAGGAACAGCTATGAGGCCCTGGAGGCTGAAGGGCAGTTGATGGATGGAGAAGGCTGTGAACCCTCTCCACCAGAGATATTACCAGGTTTGGAAAGGCCAACTCCCTGTACCACGACCACCAGCAGGAGGAAAAAAGGTGGGTTTTAGGTGTAGGTGATTCCACAACAGGGGGAACAGAGGGTCCAATATGTAGAAGGGATCCTCCTCTAGGGGAATTCTGCTGTATTCCTGGGGCCCAGATTAAAGATGTCACCAGGTGTCTTCGCAGCTTGGTTCGATCCTCAGACTATTATCCATTGCTGGTCCTACATCTGGGAGGAGAAGTGGCAACAAGTAGCCCAAGAGCAATCAGAAGAGACTTCAAGGATTTGGGATGGATGATCAGGAACTCAGGTGCACAAGTTATCTTCTCCTACATTCTCCCCAGTACTGACAGAAACAGGAACAGAAGGATAGCGTCCATGAACACGTCTCCATGGCTGATGTCATGGCCAAAATTTTGTGTTCTTTAGTGACAGGAATCCTTACATGACACCACCAGGCTTGGTGACATTGAATGAGATTCATCTTTCCCAAAGGGGGAGGAAGGTCCTTGGTCATGAGCTGGTGGGGCTCATTGATCAGTCTTTAAACTAGATTCAAAGTGGGAGGGGGGTACCTTCAGGGATGCTGGCGATAAGGTATGATATGACATGCCATCCCACTCATGCTAGCTGATCACCACAGCCGGCAAAGGATGCCTAGAGAGGGAACAGAGTTTACAGGAGAGCTACCATAGGCCCATAGGGATGAGTTATAGTTGCTCCATCCAGAAAGACAGATGCATTGGGAACCCAACTCAAATGCTTACACGTAAACGCACACAGGATGGAGAATAATCAAGGGGAACTGGAGGTGTGCGTGCAGTTGCAGGGCTATCATAGAATCATAGAATCGTTAAGGTTGGAAAAGCCCTTCAAGATCATCTGGTCCAACCATCACCCTACTACCAATATCACCCACTAAACCATGTCCCTAAGCACTATGACAAACCTTTCCTTGAACCCCCAGGAATGGTGACACCACCACTTCCCTGGGCAACCCGTTCCAATGCCTGACTACTCATTCTGAGAATAAATGTTTCCTAATTTCCAGCCTAAATATGATCTCGTTGCAATCACTAAGACATGGTGGGACAACTCTCATGACTGGAACATGGCCATGGATGGTTTTTAGGAAGGTCAGGCCAGGAAGGTGAGGTGGTTGAGCTGCTCTTTACATGAGTGAGCAACTGGAATCTGTGCAACTCTACCTAGCAAGGGGCGAAGCGCAAATTGAGAGCCTATGGGTGAGGACTAAAGGGCAGACCAACAAGGGTGATGTTGTGGGAGATGTTTACTACAGGCCACCAGATCAGGAAGAGGAAGGGTTCTACACTGTCTTCTACAGGCAGCTTCAAGTTGCCTCATGTTCACAGGTCATGGATCTTATGGGGGACTTTAACCACCCTGATATTTGCTGGGAAGACAACACAGCTCAGAACAAACAGTCCAGGAGGTTACTGCAGAACATTGAGCATAACTTCGTGATGCAGGTGGCAGATGAGCCAACAGATAGAGAGGCATTGCTGGAGCTGGTACTAACAAACAGTCTAGTGGGAAACGTGAAGGTTGAGGGCAGTCTCTGCTGCAGTGATCACAAGGTGTTGAAGTTCAAGGTCTGGCAAGGATGAAGGAGTGCCAAAAGTAGAACCACAACCCTGGATTTCAAGAGAGCTAACTTTGACCTCTTCAGAGACCTAATTGGAGGAATCCCCTGAGTTGGGGCCCTAGAGGGAAAGGGGGTGCAGGAGCGTTGGCTAATATTCAAACACTACTTCCTCCAAGCTCACGATCAGTGCCTCCTTATGAGAAAGTCAAGCAAGGGGAACAAGAGATCTATGTGGATGGGCAAGGAGCTCTTGGAAGAACTTAGAAGAAGAAAGCGTACATGATGTGGAAGAAGGGACAGATGACTTGGGTGGAATATAAGAACATTATCAGAGAATGTGGGGATGGAATGAGGAAGGCCAAGGCCTGGTTACAATTAAATTTAGCAAGGGACATCAAGGATAACAAGAAAGACTTCTTCAAATCTGCAAGAAAGGGCAGACTAAGGCGCTGCTAAACGAGGTAAGTGCCTTGGTGACAGTGGTGTCCCGGTTTCAGCTAGGATAGAATTAGTTTTCCTCCTAGTAGCTGGTAGGGTGCTATGTTTGGGATTTAGGATACGAATGTTGATAACACACTGATGTTTTAATTGTTGCAGAGCAGTGCTTACACTAAGCCAAGGACTTTTCAACTTCTTGCTCTGTCCTGCAAGCAGGCAGGCTGGGGGTGCAGCAGGAGCTGGGAGGGGACAGATCCAAGACAGCTGACCCAAACTGACAAAAGGCTATTCCACACCATCTGACTTCATGCTGAACAATGAGAATGGGGAAGGGGGGGGAGCTGGGTGGGGTAGGGGGACCGTCTGCTCAGGGATAGGCTGGGCATCAGTCAGCGGGCGGTGAGCAGTTGCATTGTGCATCACTTCTTTGTGCATATTATTAATAGTAGAACTATTGTTATTATTTTCCTTTCTTTTGTCCTAACAAACATTTTCTCAACCCACAGGCTTTCATTTCTAATTCTCTCCCCCATCCCAGAGAGGGAGGAGAGTGAGTAAACAGCTGTGTGGTGCTCAGCTGACAGCTTGGTTAAACCACAACATGCAGATATGGAGAAGGCAGAGTTACTGAGTGGCTTCTTTGCTTCAGTCTTCACTGCTAAGGCTAGCCCCTATGCACTACCAAGCCCAGAAACAAGCGAGAGGAAGACTTTTCCCTGGTTGAAGAAGATTGGGTTAGACATTATTTAGGCAAGCTAGACACCCACAAATCTACAGGCCCAATGGGATGCACCCAAGGGTTCTGAGGGAGTTTGTGGATGTTGGTTGGACCAGAGGAATGCTTGGTCCAAATGATTTTGGAGGTCTTCTACGACCTTAATGATTCTATGATTGATTTTATGTTATTACTGGGCTACTTTCCATCATCTATCAGTATTCACGGTCATCTGGAGAGGTCCCAAATGACTAGAGACTTGCTAATGAGATGCCCATCTATAAGAAGGGTTGTAAGGAGGACCTGGGGAACTACAGGCCTGTCAGCCAAGACTTCGGTGCCAGGAAAGGTGACAGAACAGTTCATCTTGAATGCAATCACAACAGCTTATGTGGGGCAACTGGGGGCTCAGGCCCAGTCATCGTGGAATCATGGGAAGGCAAGTCATGCCTGACCAACCTCATCTCCTTCTATGACAAGGTAACCCACCTGGTGGATGAGGGAAAGGATGTTGATATAGTCTACCTAGACTTCAGCAAAGGCTTTGACACAGTCTCCCACAGGATTCTTTTGGAGAAGCTGGCAGCCCATGCCTTGGGCAGGTGCACTCTTTGATGGGTTGAAAACTGGCTGGATGGCCAGGCCCAGAGAGTGGTGGTGAATGGAGTGAAATCCAGCTGGCAACCAGACAAGAGTAACGTACCCCAGGGGTTGGTGTTTGAGCATATCCTCTTTAATATCTTTATTGATGATTTGGATGAGGAAATTGAGTGCACCCTCAGTAAGCTTGCAGACAACAGCAAGTTGGGGGGAAGTGTCTGTCTGCTGGAAGGTCCTGCAGATGGACTTGCATTAGTTGAATTGATATTGGTGGCAGGGGGATGATTGGACCAGATGATCTTGGAGGTCTTTTCCAACTTCAATGATTCTATGAGCCATGTCTCTTCAGGAATAACAGAAGGCTTCTCATGAAGATAAAAAGAGGATGCAGTATTCAAGACTACTTGTAAAAGAAGATGGGCCTCTTTATATTTCAGGTGGAAAAGAGACTAGAGGTTAGGGCTGAAGCCATAATTACAAACTGAAGGGGAGCTTATGATAGGGGAAAGGAACTCCAAATGCACTAGCCCACTGGTAAGAAGAAAACATGAACACCATTTAAAATCCTTCTGCCCTACTGTGGTTATTTTAAATTTATTTTTAATTAATGTGTTAAATCACACTGCCTTAGTCCAGAACTTTTTCAGCTACTGTTATTGACTAGAGATTTTTAGCCATAAAGTAGTCAAAGCAAAGGTCTTCAGACCAAGTCCAAGGACCGAGGACTGCCCACTAGATTGGGGCAGCAAGTTTCTCAGAGTACCTCTTCTCCTCCCGGCCCCCCCCCCCCCCCCAATTGTTTTTCCTCACAACTCACATATCTGTGCCTTTAGTGTTGAGGTAGATTTTTCCATCCCATTTTCCTTTGTCCTTTCCATGATCACATAGGAGAAGCCACAGGGTGGCATGGGGTGTGTACCTACTCTATCATATTCCTTGCACAGAAGAACACTTACCCCTGATAGCTGAGACACTGGTTTGTACAGATGAGGAGAAAGAAATTCTCTTTAAGTTGGTGGATCTCTTCAGAAAGTTTCTCCACAGCCAAGATGCAGGCCTGTAGGGAAGAGGAGAGACTGTCTTAATACTGCCAGAGTTATTTAACCAATTCATCCCCTGTGGGTTCCTCATGGTCTTTCCAGGTCATTGCTGCCAATCAGCTGGCATGTGATGATGGTGCACTCTGTACAGACTTCTATCACATGGGTTGTTACACTGGACTTCATCTGGATCTGTGGATATTAACACATTACCAGTGGTTTAACCTTAGACAAAACCTGAAGTGCATTCAGGAGACATAATAAGAACATGCTGGTCTGAACATCCCAAGGATATTTCAAGTTTTAGAAAGCTACCATAACTCACCTGGAGAAGAAAAGGAGAGTGAACAAGTGGCGGGGGGATCATCTTCCCCTGACCCTACCTCAGAAGCTAATAACAATTACACCTTCCATGCTTTTTCTTAAGGGAGAAAATCTATGGAGGGGTCAAGGGGAGATGTTCAACAATTCCTTTCTTTAGGAGTTATCTCCTTGAAACTGTAAGGTCTAGTAATTTAAAGGCTTTTGACTTGCATATTGTGAAAACAGCCTTTCTTTTATGAACAGCACATTCTCACAGTTTTCACTTAGTGAAAGTGACAATGCCATCAGTATCTATCCAAATCTGTTTCTACTTACCACAAGGAAAAATTTGAATTCACATTAAGACACCTTTTTCACACAGCCTGTTGTCTAATTTTAACAAATACTTTAGAACATTGTTCAATGAGGCTTACCTGTATGCACTTGAGCTTTTGAGTTTTTTTTTTTTTAAAAAAAAAAAAAAAGAGAGCTGGGAAGTGAGCTTAGAATCCTTGTAAGTAATTTCACTGAAAACAGACAAGATGAAGGAAGTACTCAAACTCCTCAACATTAAACAACTGTAGAAGCCAGGAACACTTACCTACCAGCTTCTGAACTTGAGTCACTTCCAGACTACTTCAAAGGGAAGTAGTGCCACCAGAGTTTTACTGTACTGAGAAGATGCCACCAGTGTAGATAACTCATAGAGACTCTAAAACTATTTCACAGGGATGGTAGGAAACATTAAAAAATAAGCAGCCTACTAGGGAACACTGAGTCCACATCACCACAATAGAAAAACACCCTAGGCAACCTGAACCTCAAACTCCCCTGGGGACCTAATTCCCCTCCCTACCTCCTCATGCTTCCTATATAGCAAAGGTCAAATGATCCACACCTGGCAGATTTCACTTAACAAGGGTGGAGCCAAGAGACCTTGTGGAATAGGCTCATCTACCTGGCTTCAATGTTTTAAAGTCATTTGCTCCTTATCACTAATAGAAATAACCTGACAAGGGGCTTAGATTTGACCTAATTAATTAACTAGAAAAGGTTCACAAGGGTCATATTTCTGTTAGTCATTCTAGGTGGAGAATTAATACAGAGCCTGTTACACGATAATAATAATAATAAATAAAATAAAAAAAAAAATCTTAAAGGCAAAATTGCTATTATAGATTTTTATCTGTCTAGTCATGACAGATAGGGAATATAGCAATTACTTTTCTTGAAATTAACATTATTTAAATTTGGTTTTCTGAGATCTTTTCTTTATGCAGGACTTTTCAAAATATAGCCCCATGAACTCTGATTATAGTATTTACTTCAGCTGCATATAAACTATCACGTATAAATGCCAGGATCGAGATCCTCAGTTGCTATTCAGGTCAAGGACTGTGCTGAAAGTTTTGGCTTTAATTTGATTACATGCTTACATTGCTGTTTTCTGGCAGGCCATGGGAAGAAGATTGGCTGGCTTGGGGGAGCTTGTGTACACATGGCTTTTAGTCTGCAGCAAAAGTTCATTAGTAAACAAACCAGGTGTCCTGGTTTCAGCTAGAACAGAGTTAATTTTCCTCCTAGTAGCTGGTACGGTGCTATGTTGAGAAGTAGTTGAGATGTAGGGTGAGAAGAGTGTTGATAACACACTGGTGTTTTACTTGTTGCAGAGCAGTGCTTATACTAAGCCAAGGACTTTTCAGCTTCTCACTCTGTCCTGCCAGTGGACAGGCTAGGGGTGCTGCAGGAGCTGGGAGGGGACAGACAGCTGACCCAAACTGGCCAAAGGGGTATTCCATACCATCTGATGTCGTAAACAATATATAGAGGTGGCTAGCCAGGGTGGGGGGATAGGTTTGGCATCGGTCAGCTGCTTGGGGATAGGCTTGGCATCGGTCAGCAGGTGGTGAACAATTGTATTGTGCATCACTTGTTTCATACATATTATTATTAGTAGTACTATTATTAGTAGTATTAATTATGATTATTATTTTCTGTCTTAATAAACTGTCTCTATCTCAACCCACAGGCTTCATTTTCCTGTTTCTCTCCCTCATCCCGGAGAAGGGGGAGAGTGAGCAAACAGCTGTGTGGTGCTTAGCTGCCAGCCAGGTTAAACCACAACAGGGGATAACAGTGAATATTGCTTGATTCTGATTTTAGTAAGGTTTTTGACACTGTCTCCCATCACATCCTCATTGGTAAATTTATCAAATAAAATAATAAGTAAGTGGACCATAAAATAGATTGAAAATTGGCTGAGCTGCCAGGCTCAGAGGATTGTGATCAGCATCGTGAAGTCTGGCTGGATGCAAATGATTATAACTATGCCCCAGGAGTCAATAGTTGGTCCAATATTGTTTAACATCTTCATTAATGACCTAGATGATAAAACAGAGTGCACCCTCAGCAAGTTTGCAGGTAATGCAAAACTGGGAACAGTGGCTGATAGTCCAGATGGGTGAGTTGCCACTGGGAAACAAACAGGTTGGAGAAATGGGACAGCAAGAATCTCATAAAGTTTAACAAATGGAAATTACAAGCCCTGCACCTGGGGAGGAACAAGCTTAGTACTGTCTGAGAGACAACCAATTGGAAAGGTTGAAAGGACATGTGATCCTGTTCATAATAATTTGAATGTGACTCAACAGTGCACCATTATGACAAAGAAGACCAACAGTACCCGGAGCTGCATTAGGAAAAGCATTGCCAGCAGGCTGACTGAGGTTGGGTCCCTTCTGACTTGGGATGATTCTGTGTGATTCTTCCCCTCTGCACAGCACTGGCAATGTCAAGAGTCCTGTTTGCAGGTTTGGGCTCCCTAGTACAATGGAGACATAAATATACAGGCGTGAATCCAGCAAAGTGGATGAAGATGATAAGGTCTTGGAGGATTTATTATACATGGAGGATCTGAGAGAGCTGGGACTGTTAGACCTGAAGAAGGGAAGTTTCAGGGCATGTTGTAGGGGAGGAGATGTATACACATCATTCAGATGTAGACTCCTGGGTAGGGGGAGTAAAGAAGACAGAGACAGACTCTTCTCAGTGTTATCTTTTGCCAGGACAAAAAACAATGGCAAACATTGATTTAGGAAATTCCACCTGGAAAAAATATATATACTTATCACTGTGAGGATGGTCAAGTACTGAAGGACGTTGCCTACAGAGTTTGTGGTGGAGTCTCAAAAAACAGATCCTTGGTGGTAATCAAAACTCAACTGAATACAACACTCAGTAACCCAGTGTAGATAAGCCTACTCTAAGCAAAGGTGTTGAGCAAGGCAAGCTCCAGAAGTCCTTTGCTTTTTATCATGCAATTCTGTTTTCTGAATTAGCAGCTTGGACTATGTCTGCTTTTGAAAATATATAATCACAGGTATAGTCTAAAAATATATCCTGAATATATTGAGATCCTTGTATAAGAATGTAAGATTTGTTATTTATTTTAAACATTTCTGCAGCTAAGAAATCAAATCTGTCCTACACATAAATAGAAACTAGAAACAAACTGGTGGTATTAAACCCTTAGTTCTTTTTTTTTTTTTTTTTTTTTTTTATTTTTTTTTTTTTCTGCAAATACTTGCATTAACTTTAATATTGTTAGCAATGTGATCCTTATAAATACATTTAATTTGTATAAATGTAATTATCTGTAGTACAAGCTTTTATATAAACAGATATTCATATAATAAATATCAGTCATCAGTTTTGACACAACACATTCCTTTCAAGCTTGGTTTTCATTTAGTTTTTTGTTTGTTTGTTTTTAATCACTCTGTGGAGGAGAAATAATATTTTATATTTTTGTTGTGTGGTCCAGCTAGTGATGAGTATTATTCAGCTCATCCTAAAGTAAACATCTTCAAGATACTGAGTTAATCTAGCAGAATATCATAGAATCATATAATGGCTTGTGTGGAAGGGACCCATAAAGCTCATCTAGTTCCGCCGGGGGGGGGCCGCCCGCGCCGGCGGGGCCAGGGACACCTTCCACTACATCAGATTGCTCAAAGCCCCATCTAACCTGGCCTTGAACACTTCCAGGAATGGGGCATCCACAGCTTCTCTGGGCTACCTGTTCCATTGCCTCACCACCTTCAGAGTAAATAATTTATTCCTTATGCCTAATATAATCTACACTTTTTTAGTTTAGAGTCATCACCCTCTGATCAAGAGTACTTCTCCAGCTTTCTCGAAGGCTCCCTTCAGGTACTGGAAGGCCACTGTAAGGTCTTCCAAGAGACTTCTCTAGGCTAAACAACCCCAACTCACTTAGCCTCTCTTCATAGGAGAGGTGTTCTAACCCTCTGATCATCTTCATGACCCTCCTTTGGTCTTCCTCTAATACATTCAGGTACTTCTTATACTGGGAACCCCAGAGATGAACACAATAATCCAGATGGGGTCTCATGAGAGCAGAGTGGAGGGAGAGAATCACCTCCCTTGACTTGTACTTCTTTTGATGCAGCCCAGGTTACGGTTAGCTTGCTAGACTGTATTGCCAGCTCCTATTGAGCTTCTCATCAAGTAACACACCCAGAACCTCATCAGAGCTATTCTCAATCTATTCTCTACCCAGTTTATGTGTGTGCTCAGGATTGCCCTGACCCAGGTGCAGGACCTTGCACTTTGCCTTGTTGAACTTCATGAGGTTCACACAAGCCCACTCCTCAAGCCTGTCCAAGTCCCTCTGGATGGCTTCCCTTCCCTCCAGTATGTTGACTGCACCACATGGCTTGGTGTCAACTTGCTGAGGGTGCACTCAATCCCACTGTCCATGTCACCAACAAAGATGTTAAATAGTCTACACTGTGTAAAAAAGGTAAAAAGTCTACTCTAGATCTGTATTTACATATCAAAACAGAAAAATGTTCATACCTTTTTAAACAGCTTATCTTCAAACAGAATCCCCAATGGGAAGCCTTTTTGGAAGTGCTTATCCCAGTTCTACACCTGGCCATGTTTGGAGAATATTCCATTGTAAGTCCAGGTTAAAAGCAAGTCAGGGATATTACTATAATCAGATTTTATTTATATAGATATAACCTCACTATGGTGTTATAAAGTCATATTTTAAAACATACATTTAAATAATAAAGTTTTAACAAAGATTTTTGAATCACAAATTAACACTCTAAACTTCTTTAAAGTAAATAGAAAATGCTATCTTGCTTACAGTGAGATTCTTTCTAGCTAGATTATTGAACAAGGAAAACTGGGCTGAGCAGCTGAGTTGAAAAAAAAAAAAAAACTGTTAAGAAGAGTATATATGAAATTATCAGTTTCCAGTTTATTCTAAATTGAAATAAGGGCTTTAATAACAGCTCTTACTGAGAAAATTGTTTTTGTTTTGAATTCAGTGCTTAATGCCTCCATTTGGGTATAAATGCAAAATCATCTCCTTTTGCATGAACTACTTCCCTTTCTCTTTTGGAGAAGATCTTAATGCAGACACTTCTCTAGCTGTTCTTTTTTGGTCTTCCAGAATAATATAACATTCATTAACTCCAGTATGACTTAATAGTTAACCCCAGTTCTTTGACACAAAATAACTCTTTCCTTTCTCCCTTCCTTTTCCTTCCTCTCTTTCCTTCTCCTCTGATATATTATCAGCAAAACACACTTCTAAAATGGAAAACATAAATTTCAATTCATTTGGCAAGAGGAGAGGTGTGGATAAGATTTAACATTGCTATGAATTTATGAAACCTTTTTTTTTTTTTTATTGTAAGTGAGGAGAGTATCTGACAAGACAGTTTCTTGAGAAATATAGCAAACATTTAGGATAGTTCTGAAAAGTCTGGTTATATTTTGACTCAAAAACAAACAAACAAAAGATTATTAGTGCCAAATACTTTTTAAAATGTAATTAATATAAATTTCAAACTTATAAAAGCTGTTTGGGATACATGGGTATCCTGAATCAAAATAAATAAATAAATAAAATTAAGGCTGGTCTTTTAAAGGTTAAATTAAATTAAACTAAAGGGAAAGGCTATTAATATCCTCATATTTTCATTTCCTGTTCTAATTAAATTTATCATACAAAATCATTTAAAGCTTTAGTATGCTAGGTCAAATGCTACCTGTTTCTCTAATAACTGTGTACCACTCTAGGTCACAAAATATAATAAGAGAATCTAATGGACAATTTACTACCTCTATTCACATAAAAATAAAATAAATAAATAAATAAAATGTAAGGGCATGCATTTTCAAAATCTCCAGTTGGTGGTAGACAAAATTAGAGTCAATAGCTTCAATTTTTTTTTTTTTTTTTTTTTCCTATCACCTCAGAAAACAGCATAAAATACCAGGATGGAAAGCAGAACACAGCAGCCTTTCACAAAATGCATCACCTAATGCCATCCATTTCCAAATGAAGTCAACAATTTTAGCTTGTACATACTATACTCTGTCTATTCTCCATTGCAATGACTAAATTCAGAAGTATCTGGAGTTATAATATCAGGAATAATAAATATATATATATGAATATATTATTTTATTCTTTTCTTTTTGGTAGTGAATCATGCACTTCAGTTTTCATATCACCCATTGGAATGTTTTCCTGGGCTACTAAAAAAAATAAAAATAATAATAATACATAATAAATAAATTATAAATAGGAAATATATAAAGACATATTGTTGATACAGAAAATGGTAGTTCCCTTCTTCAGATGCTAAAATCCCTCATGTGTCAAAGAGATCTAAGTGGAAGCCACTTGTAGATTTGGCTGCGGCTTCATTTGAACAAGTTGTGATGATCCTTCATTGCAATTTGTGATCCCCCTCCACCACCCCAAATTCAAAGAACCAGATCCAGAAAAAAGAAAAAAATGCACTCCAATGAACTATATTCATAAATCTATAGATTTATATAGATAAACCTATAGATTTTATAAATCTATAGATAGATTTGTAAGTTATGCATTATGTCTGTGTTTATAATTACATATGTATATAAACATACTCTGTATATATGAAGTGTGACTTGCATACACCTAATGGATAGAGTAACACAAATATTGTATAAAAAAATATACATAAACAGTAACACTGATAAACAACAGAATGAAGAAAACCTTAATTATAAAATCATACATTTTAAATGTGCTGTAAAACACAGCCATTTAATTACATAGCGTAAATTTTGCCAAAGCTGCAAATGTTAGATTACAAGAGAGGGTCATCATGTATTTGCAAAACTACATTGGAAAATCATGCAGGTATCTCAACATGAATAAAAATTCAATGCCATAGATATACTGCTCTAAGAGAGAACCTTTTATTTATTTATTTATTTTTAATCTAATCTAAGTTTTCTTTACGACAAATATAGTAGATTGATGTATTTAGTTTACCATCTATTTCCTATGCAGACATAGTCTGTAAAAACACATCTAAAATGTAAGAATATTTTATTGTAGTTTTATATTTTTTGGTTGTTTCTTATTTCTAGCAGTGCAAATTACATTTTTTTCTACCCTCTTGTGTGTATACTCATTTTCTTCTATTTGCCTTGATTCTATTTATCTATTTATTTATTTATCTATTTATTTATTTATTTATTTATTTATTTATTTATTTATTTATTTTCTGGTGTGTGTGTGTATGTATATGTGAACACAGGATAAAACATTAACTTGTACACATTCCTTTGAAAAATCTCAAAATATGTGCTCATCCACAGAAATCTGTTAGTACTTTCTATCATTTCTTTGTACACCTTTTCACTTGGATGTTAAGATAGTGACAGTTCTTCATCACCAATACCACCTGGTATGGAGTCAGTGCATTTTTCATGGGAATGTGTTATAATTCAGAAGGTTACTCAAGGACAGAGAACAGAAAGAGCAGGGCTGTTTCTTGGGAGCTAGTAACAGGATCAGTCAATTGTCACTGGCAAACAGAGGGGTTAGGTCAGGTACAGAGTCCATCCATGGTTTCCAGTCAGAAGCAAAAGGAGGAAGAGCTGAAGGCATGGATACTATGGAGGTGTCCCGAGTCCATTGAGACAATAGGGCTGGAAACAATCTACAACATATATCCAAGGGGTCCAGCTAAGAAACAAAGTAACTACAGAGAAGAACTGAGAAAACAGATCTAGAGATAAGTATACTTAAAATAATTGAAAAAAGCACTGGAAGTCCAAGCCTAAGCTTCAACAAAGCTCCATGGAGTACTGGTCAATGTGTGTGGGTGAAGGCTCCAGATGAAGCTAGCAAGGGTTCATAAGTCATATAAGTGCACTCAGGGCCCACACATTATGCACTTTGCCTTCACATTATGCAGTATATCATACTGTTTTATCTGTGTGGGCAGCTGAGCTCTGCCACTGCCACTCTCTCAATCCTCCTCCTCAAAGGGAAGAGGGGGCAAAGGTCTCAAGGGCTGAGATAAGGATAGAATGATCACTCAACAATTATCGTGATGGGCAAAACAGACTCAGAGTAGGGAGACAGTAAGATTTATTGCCTATTACTGACAAGCTAGAGAAGTGAGAAACAATGGAAAGAAACAAAAAACACCTTCCCCACATCCACTCTCTTTCACCTCCTCCCCCTGAGTGGGGCAGGGGAATGGGGGAATGGGGGCTGTGGTCAGTCTAAAGCACTTTGTCTCTGCTGCTCCATCTCGGTCACTCTCTTCTCCTGTTTCAATGTGATATCCCTCCCATGGGATGCACTGATCCTGCGTGGGCTTCCCACAGGCAGCAGTTCTTCAAGAACTGTTCCAGATATGGTTCCATACCACGGGGTCTATCCATCAGGAGCAAACTGCTCCAAGCTGGGTCCCCCATGTGCAGCAAGCTGCTCCTGCCAGGTCACCTGCTCCTGCGTGGTCTCCACTCCACGAACTGCAGGTCTGACCCAGAATCTGCTCTGTCAAGGGGGTTCTCCACAGGCTGCAGCCTCCTTCAGGGCAGATGCACCTGCTTCACCGTGGTTCACCAGGGACTGCAGGGGGACGACCTGCTTCACCATGGTCCTCTCAACAGACCACAGGGGACCTTCCTGTGTTTCAGATTGTACCCATTGCCTCTTCATCTGGTTGCTGAGTGCAGCCAAAAGCAGCCTGGTCCAAAGTTGCAGCTAAGTAGAAAATAAAACAAGAGTTCTTGTGATTTCAGTGGGAGCCTCCATTTAACTTGGGTCTCTGTACCTATAAATTTAAGTTTTCATGGAACTTCTCTTATTATCCCAATGGATAATGCCAAATTACTTAGTCCAAATACTTTTTTTTTTTATTTATTTTTTTATTTTTTATTTTTAGTGCAGATGACTGAAGTTGTAAATCCTTTTACAGAGAAGTAGTGATTGTCAACAGATTTTTGTGGACTACCTTAATCATAACAGGGTAAATTTTGTTGTGTCAAATGTAGCAAATGTAATTTGCTATAACAACTTATATAGCAATTTATTATGTATAGGATAATTAATATAGTCTATATGAACTTGTTGGAAATTTAGTTTTATATTAATATGAAAGACAGGGTGAACAAGGCTGAAACTGATTTGTAGATTTCTTCTTGGTATACCTCCAAATTCTGTCACACTACAACAAATGTTCTGTCACTTTTTTCTTTTTTAACATGATTTTATCTGAATAAATTTTCTCAAGCATCCTTCAGTTTTAAGTTTTATTATTATGTCAAAAGACTTACAAAATGTTTATTTATTTGTTTTAGTAAATTACTTTAATAACTTTTATTATTACTTTAATTACTTTAATAATGTTGCAGATATGGTAAGCATAAGTCCCATCTGGAATTTGTAAGCAATAAACAATCTATGTAACATGGTATGTAAAAAACTGTTTTCTTCTGAGCATGATATATATGCAGGATGTGTTTTCAGCATGTTTTTAGTATTACAAACTTAGAAGCAATCTCAAAAATGCAAGACTGTGAAAAGATTGGCAGGTAATAACACAATCATAGTAAACTATGACTGTTTGTTCTGCCACAAATACTAATGTAGATTTTGACACTGACATTGACAGCTCCTGTATATTGACAGCTAAATATGAAAGACTGAAACACAGACATAAAAAATCCTCTAGACACAAGTCCCTTGGCAACAGAGTATTTGACAGCCCCAATTATCTTTACCTGAAGATGAATGTCTAAGAGCTTATATGGGTCTGGATTTTGTACTATAGATTGTCAAAACTGTTATGTCTTGTTAAAGGAGTACATGAATTTCCTTTCTCAGGGAAAAGATTGCCACTGCCAACATACCATGACTTGAATAATGTTAAAAATACCCTACTTAATCGTGTGAACTTTGCATTTTTTTCCAAGATAAATTTAAATTAAAGTTTTACTGCAGTTTAATTTTGCATTATCAGGGGAACTACTTACAATGATGATTGTGTTCTAATGCAGAGAATATAAATGTAGTGTCACAAATCCTGTAGTTTTTATCAACTTATCCAGGAACTCATTCTCTAACATTAAAGAACTATTCATGCATAGATAATTATATTTATTTCCTCACAAGTATTCTCTGAAATTTAATGGGTTGTCATGCCTTTGTAAACTTAATTTAAGTATCTACCACACAACAGTTGAGTTGAATACCACTATTGTAACGCAAGTAAGAATATGTATAAAACACTTTTCAATATGGTCTTCCAAGTTGTCTTTCAAGGTACCCATTATTCAGAGACCAGATGGGCATTTTTTTTTTTTTTTTCCTTGTGGAGGGTGGTGAATGGTTACCTTTGCATCACTCATTTTATTATTTCACTAATTAAATTGTCTATATTGGCAAATGAGTTTTCTCACTTGTTTCCTTCCAATTTTCTTCCATTCTGTTGGAGGAAGATGGGTAGTTAGTGGATGCATGGGAGCTTAGTTGCTGGCCAGGGTCAGCCCAACACACTCCCCCAATTTATGTGGGTTATACCTTCTTTAAATGCTTACTGTTTATAAAGCCATTTAAAACTCCTACAGAAACATTTGAATCTCAAAATAGATCCTTGGATGCATTGGATATTGACGGAGTGAATACATGGAGCAGATCATCCTGAGTACTGTCATCCAGCAACCGATGATCAGACAAAGTCATCATGGGTTTATGAAAGGCAGGTCCTGTCTGTGTAAATTGATCTCCTGCTATGATCAGACAACCCTCTCAGTGGACAAGGGAAAGGCTGTAGGTGTGGTTTACTTGGATTTTAGGAAGGCATTTGATACTGTTTCCCCCAGCTTTCTCCTGAAGAAACTGGATGCTCATGACTTGGACAGATGTACTGTTGCTGGGTAAAAAACTACTTTGTAACAACAATTGTTGTATACCACTTACTTACCTGTTTTAGTCTAATGTTTCTTTGCCTCTTTGAGCCAGTAAGCTATTGAAAATTACCAATTTTTTAAAAGAAGTTGCTATTTCTGTCATTAAATACCACTATACAAAAAGGACAGATCAATATTTCAAGTTTGTGGAGGTCACTATTCTTGTTTCCCCATATAGTCAGTGGACAGAGATGAGCTAATTAGTACAGGAGACCAATTATTTATGAAATTATTTCTACATTTATTTTCCAGGTGGAGAACTGTGACAAGTGGCGATCCTTGGGGTTCAGTATTGAGACTGGTATTATTTACCATCTTTTTCAGCAGCGTGGGCAGTGAGATTGAGTGCACCCTCAACAAGTTTGCGAATGACACCAAGCTGAGTTGTATGGCTGAACATGCTGGAACAAAGAGATGCCATCCAGAAGGACCAAGACAGGCTTGAGAAGTGGGCCTGTGTGAACCTCATGAAGTTCAATGAGGCCAAGTGCAAGGTCCTGCATCTGAGTCAGGGCAATACCAAACATCAGTACAGGCTGGGTGATGAATTAATTGAGAGCAAGCCCAAGGAGAAGAACTTGGAGGTGTGTGTTGACAAGAAGCTCAACAGAGGCTGGCAAGGTGCATTTGCAGTCCAGAAAACCAACTGCATTTTGATGAGCTGTATCAAAAGAAGAGTGAACATCAAGTTGAGGGAGGTGATTCTCCCCCTCTACACTGCTCTCATGAGACCCCACCTGGAGTACTGTGTTCAGCTTGGGGGTCCCCAGTATAAGAAGAACATGGACCTGTTGGAGGACATCCAGAAGAGGACCACAAGGATCATCAGAGGGGTGGAACACCTTTCTTATAAAGACAGACTGAATGAGTTAGGATTGTTTAGCCTAGAGAGCAGAAGGCTCCGGGGAGGTCTTAGTGGCCCTAAAGGAGGCCTACAAGAAAGCAGGAGAGGAGCTCTGACAATGAGTTTTTTTATAGGACAAGGGGTAACATTTTAAAATTAAAAGATAGACATAGATTAGATATAAGGAAGAAATTATCTTCTCTGAGGGTAGTGATGAAGTGGAACGGATAGCCCAGAGAAGTTGTGGATCTCCCATCACTGGATGTGTTGAAGGCTGGGTTGGATGGGGCTTTGAGCAACCTGGTCTAGTGGAATGTATCCCTGCCCATGGCAGGGGAGGTTGGAATCAGACGATCTTTATGGTCCCTTCCACACAAACCATCCTATGATTCTATAATTGTATATACAGATAATTATATCTGTATATACATGTATATTATCTGTATATACAGATAATTCTAGAGCTTTTTCAAAGAGCTAGATTATCACTTGTCAAGCTTCATCCACACCTATATAAGGGCAACTTCAACACAGAATAATTTAGTTGCCTTTCTGGTGATACTATGCCGATTGCTGTTATATCACAAATAATTAACACTAATTTACTTCGTAAAAAGTTCTAATATTGACTTTCCTTATTGCAGTCTAATTTTGATATCAATATATGCATTAATATTATTTAAAATTACATTTTGTTTTATTAAATTTTGTTATATTGGTCAAAAGCTTACCTCTTTTAATGGAGAAAAATGCTTGGCTTTGGCATGTATACTACAGTTAGAAATTAAGCTTCTATTATCCCTTCAGCTATATGTGTGCAAATACTGTTGAAATAGATGAAAGTAGTACACACAAATCTAATAAACAGTCAAAGAAAAATGTATACTTAGACATATATTCTTTGAAGCAATGCTAAGATCATTAGTTCATTTTATAAGAAGACTGTCAACAGTTTCCATCTGTCAAAGATGCTCTAAGTCTTGTCACATCTATAACTGCTATCGTGAATCAAAGTTTATTGCACTCTCTGTTTGAGACTGCAATAAACTTGAGGTTGAGTTTCCAGAAATTAACCTTTATGCAGAATGATCACCTGTCTTTTGTTACTTTATCATTAATTTTCATTTAAACAAACAAACAAAAATAACCATAATAATAATAATAATAGTAATCCATGCTGTGTTAAAGAACAGATAATTTACTGTCAGTTAATTCAATTTTGTGAATTACTGGTTGAAAACAAAATATCTTTTAACATAAAACAAACAAATAAGCAAACAAACAAAAAACTATAAAATACTCTCCTACAGTGGTGGATTGTGAAAACAAATTTAAGAAAGTGTAAAATATGCTGCACAGCAGTGAGGAGTGACAAAAAAAAAAAAAAAAAAAAAAGTATGAGAAAAAAATCCATAAACAACAAAGTCAGAGAATAAAGAAGGGGGAGGATCTGGTCTGTGGGCCAGAGCAGCAGAGATTCTCCTGTAGAACATGAAGGACTTGATGATGGAGCAGGTGGATATTCACTGAAGGAACTGCAGTCCATGAGGGATACATGCTGAAGCAGTCTAATCCTGAACTGTTATGATCTTAACATAAGCCTCTGTTCTCCACCCTGCCTGCACTGCTCCAGGCAGAGTAGTCAGGAATAAATAAGTAAAGTAGAGGGAAGGTATTATTATTATTATTAATATTATTATTATCTTTGTTTATCATGATCCAATTCTATGGCAATATATGGCAAAATCAATTATTGGCAATAAATTAAATAATTTTTCCCTAAATCAATTCTGTTTTGTCTGTGATGTAAGTAAATGATCTCCTTGTCTCAACGCATGAGCTTTTTCATCTTATTTTCTCCCCTGTGTCCTTTTGAGGAGGAGAGCGAGAGAGGAACTTGGTGGGAGTTTGGTAGCTGGCCAAGATCAAACCACTGCACCTATTCATGGCTGGGAATGTACTTTCCCTTTGGGTTTTGTGGTAATGCTGCGGTCTTTGATGGACTAAAAATATACATACAAAGCACAAGTGAAAACACTTAGTAAGAGTCATTTCAACGTGAAAATTAACAGTCTGTACTTGATGGCAATGAGAAAATTTATAGAGTTTTCTAGCAACACATTTCTGTATATCCAGAAATAGAAAGAATACCTTACTTAATGAACATGTAGACTCAATGTTTAAACGTGTTTTGATTTCTGCCATCTGAAGGGCAATGCCTCTTCCTCAATCTCACTAATCTCTGTGACATTTTCTTCCCCTAAAAAATTGTGGCTTACATACTTTTACTGAAAGGAGCTAACTACTATAATTGCGGACATAAAAGCAAGTCTCTTGATAACAGGAAAAAGGCAGTCTGATATGTATGTCTGTAGGTGTGCATTTATTTCTGTTGGGACAAATGTATTTCTTCTGAATGTTTATTTTAGTGTCTTTTTCTTAAAGAAAAAAATCATTAAGTGAAACATATCAACTCAGGTGAAATATAACAAGTTTAATAAATACTTATAGAACTGTTTAAAAGTGGAAGGAAGTGAGAAAACAAGATAGAACACCATATATATATATACACATATATTAACAGATCAATTTGGGCAAATTTTCAAATCTCGGTTGTTGCAGGAAGAGCATAGGTTTTGGTAAGGTTTGAAAACCTTTTAAATTCTATTTTTGTCAACTCTAGCAATATTTCTAGCAGTGTTTAATAGCAAGTTGATGTTAAAAATCTTCAGAAATATTTCACATAACAGATAGATTTAAACAGTCTAATTTGCACAAAATGTAATGAATTTGTAGGTCCTTACTAGCTTAAAATTATATCTTATTCCATAATTGAACACACCTTGAAAAGATACACTTGTAATCTTATTTTTATTGGAAAGTAAGCTGTCAGATAGAGGTGTATAAATTTTACAGTATGTGAGAACTACTAAAGTAGAGTTAATTAATTAAAATACACAGGGATTTCAAAGTAAATGCTCAGTTCAAACACCATAGATTCTTAAATGAATATTCTTTTAATTGAACAAATTATACAGTCTTTAATCTTGCTGTTCAATTAAGAGAAATGAATTTTCTGACACTGATTATGATTAAATGGAATTATTTCACAAATATATAGTCATTGACTGATTTGCTAACTAAAAGAAACATTGCTGTGAGTGCTACTCTAGATTATTCTGTTTTGACTCACTTCTGATTATCTTTTGACCCTTCAAAGAAAAATAAAGAATGTATATTTTCAATTTATTGTCTGTCTGGCAAAAATAGCGTTAATATTTAGATATTCTTTTATTTGGAAGAAATCTTTAAATGTTAGTCATGACAAAATTTGAGTAACACCACTCAGTTCAGTTGGACTCCTTGCCATCTTATGTTTTCTCAACCTGAGTTAATGTACTGGAATGTGTGTTGATTACTGTTTTACTTCCAAGATTATATGCACTGTTCATTCACAAATGCAGAAAATTAATAGAATGAAGTTTTAGTTTTATCATTTAGAGTATATGAACACATGAAAATGTACTGTATTTGTCTGGGACAAATAATTTTCTTCATAGCAGCTGATATGGTACTTTGTTTTGAATTTGTGATGAAAAAAAATATGTTTATAAGACACTGATGTTTTACTTGCTGTGAAGTGCTTATAGAGTGTCAAGGTCTTTTCTGTTTCTTGCACTGCCCCACCAGCAAGTAGGTTGGAAGTGCACATGAAGTTATAAGTCCACAGCCAAGACAACTGATCCAAATTTACCAAAGTAATATTATCATAGAATCATAGAATCATTAAAGTTGGAAAAGACCTCCAAGATCATCTGGTCCAACCATCCCCCTACCACCAATATTACGCACTAAACTATGTCCCTAAGCAACACTCCCAGGGACGGTGACTCCACCACCTCCCTGGGCAACCTGTTCCAATACCTGACAACTCTTTCTGAGAAAACATTTATCCTAGTTTCCCATGTAAAACTCCCCTAGTGGTGGTGGTTTCCATTCCATATAATATTTTTCTCAATAATAAAATCTGGGGGAAAGAAAGAAAAAGAGGTAACATTTGGAGTCATGGTGTTTGTCTTCCCAATAAATTGTTATACATGATAAGCTCCAGTTTCCTGGAAACAGCTAAACGTCTGCCTGCCAATGGGAAATCTTGAATGAATTATTTATGTTGTGTTGCTTGAATGTGCAGCTTTTGCTTTACCTTTCTGTCTTTATTTCAACCCTCACATTTTCTCACATTAGAATTTCTGATTCTTTCCCCTATCCCACTCCGGGGATGTGAGCAAAACTTGAGTGGTTCTTGTCCTTCAGAGTTAATCCACAGCAGAGACAAATGTTAGAAACATTATTTAACTCACTTAGAATATAAAGTATATTACTGGAAAGCAGCAGGGGTTTTTGTTTGTTTCTTTGCTTGTTTGTTTCTTTGTTTTCCTTAAATGTTTGTTAGGTGATAATCCATCATTGCCCTCATTAAGTATTTCAATAATTAATGGATCTTGTTAAAATTACACTGTCCTTACCTTTATGATCTCATGAAATAAAGGGTGCTAAGATGTAATGAGATGTAATGTCCAGTAACAATACAATTAGAAAAAGCTGGCAAGCTTTTGGGCTCAGTCTCTTTTTATCATATTTTACACTGTAAATATCTACATCTTTCACTACTGCTCTTGTCAATAGTTTGAAGAGCTTTCTGTCTTGAAAAAGAAGATATAAATATGCAGATTGTGATCAAGTCACCCCTCATATTTTTGGTTAAATAAATGTTTTATTTCCTTGAATATTATCTATAAATCATATTTTACAGTCCTCTGACTGTGGCTCTGAAACTCTTCAGTTACTCAGTACATCTTAATTATTGTCAGACTAACATTGAATAGAGTGGCATGTATCTATACTGACTTTCAAGGGCAACCTCAATGTCACCTAGGGCAGTGTTTGGTCTGAAATTGATACTCAAGTTTCCACACATAGGCAACTGCAAATCATATGTTTAAACACCCGTGTCAATCTATAAAAATACAGCCTTACAAGACTAAGAAGAAGCTAGTAACTAGAAAAGAAATACGTTTAAATTGTTTGAGACGTCATAATGGATAGATCATATTGTGTTCCTTTGCTGCCTTTCATACATTTTTCTAACCATTAAGTCTTAATTCTTACTGCTGTAAACTCTTCTTCCTAGTTGCTATATGATATTTTTATTTATATTTTTATTATTTCTGAAATTATTAAGTTATGGAGACAGTAAAGTTCTATGAGTTAAGTTGAGAGAAACAAAGCAAAAAATTGTTTGCTTGTTTTGGTAAATGTTTAAGGATGGAAACAAAATCTCATTAATTAAAAGTACATTTCAGCAATTTACATGGAATTTAATTTGTAATATGTTACTATTTTACATTAAAGAAAAATGTTAAGGCCAGTATTAATCTCATGCCTAAATATGTTTAGAGTAGGGACTTTATATTTGATAAGCAACTGAAGAAAAATATATGCGATCTTAAAAGAAAAATAATAATAATAATAATAATAAAGTCTTACGTTACTCTAATTTACTGTTATTCAAAATAGAGTTATTTAAGAATCTCCAAGGAAAAGACATAGATGAAATTAGCCATCCCACTTATATGTCAAATATTACAAGAAATGGTCTAATTTTTACTTCCTTATTTGTGCTATGTCTTTAGATATTAAATGAGGCCAGATTTTTTATTATCACAGGAACAAGTTAAGTTTATTTCTTTATAAATTTAGCACTCAGTGTTGTAATATCCTGAAAGACATTTATGTCTGAAGTAAAAAAGGGCATCAGACTGACACTGTTCTCTTTTCCCATAACCTAAGGACCCGTAAGGAGATCATTAAATAAATATATTTTTTCAGGTCATACACAGAGACAAGGAGAAAGAACATTTATATTAGTCATAGGTTTCAAAATCAAACTATGATATTTGGCTTTAGGGAGAAAATCTGTCTCTATTGTGTAGGAGATATATATATATATATATATTTCCAAAATCATGTATTAGAATTAGAAACTCCTAGGGTTTAATCATTTCACTTGTGCAATCAAAGGTTTTTGTTTGCTTGTTTGTTTGTTTTCCCCAACGCAACTGCTTTCTATCCCTTTCACTGTAACAAACTTTCAGTACCTTTTCCTAATGACATCTAAATATTGATGTCAGTTCATGTTACATTTTAAGTAGAGAGCATTATGTTAGCAATGAATTTTCCACAAAAGGAGTTCTGCATGTCAGCTACTGCCTGTAGTACTTTTGAATGTGATATGTAGAGATATTTATGTATATTAGTGGAAAGATTATTTAAAGCAGCATTTTTGAGTGGTAGATATAAATGACTGATAGTTATGGGAGTTTAAGCAGATACACTACAGGCATTCTGGAATTTGTTAATTTTTGCCTTTACATTTGTAACTGTCTAACATTATATATTTAAAAGGAAAAGCTGTTTTCCTCTTTTTAAGACTATAGGACTCCATATGAAATTTCAGCTAACTTTTCCATTTTGTTTAGCTGCACTTTATTATTATTATTATTATTAATACACATTGTTCTTTCAGTTTAGTAAGAATTTTCTAGTACTGACAATTGCCTGTTACATGAGTGTGACATTTAGTTCTAAGTATTTTTTAAGTTTTATATAATTTCAATTTTGCATTTTGCTTATTAATGTGAAAACATTAGATAGGAAGAGGAAAGAGCAAGAAAATGTGAGCCATTAATGTGTGTTGTTGAAAGAGGTATGGGAGGGAAAAATTGTCACTGGGTTTAAAACTATGAGAAAAAAGTTGAAGTTAGATTCAGCAGCTATTCTTGTTAATTTTATATATAGTAAATTTCTTGTGAGAGTGGTATGGAAAATGATGCACAAATCACTACAAAAATTCAGAAAAAAAATAGAAAATTTAAACTGGAAAAAAAATGTAATTTCAAAGCAAAAAATTTACACATTTATAACAATTTTTTTTCATTATTTTCACAAAATGAAATTTTCACATTTTGTGAAAATAATGAAAAAAAATTTTCAAAAGGTGTACTGTTTTTGCTTTGAAATTACAAAATGTTCTTGGTATTTTCAAAATTACATATTTCAGTTATTAAAAATATTTTTATTAAATTCTTACATTGACTTAATGAAAAGGGATTAAATAACACCAAATCAGTAATAAAGCTACATTTAAACTGATATATATAATGAGTATATAAAATGCATGCATTTCAGTTTGTACTGAAATCTGAATGGTAAAATTGTTGTAATACCGTACTTTCAGTACCATAGATGTTTTCATCTCTTATTGTATATATATATGAAGGCTTGTCTTCTTAATATGGATTTTAAAAATGAAATGCATTTCATATTTACTAAACAATTTTGTTCATATCAATATGATATAAAAGTATGCATTAAATTATGGACAGTCATTAAAGATGGCAGGTCACTGTTTTCTTTTGACTTCAGGGTTTAATTAAATTTTTATTTGATGCGTTTTTAACCACTGGAGGATAAACATCTTCTGTTACAGATTTTCAATTGCATTTTGAGGGGTATTTTTTGTTGTTTGTTGTTTTTTGTTGTTTGCTTATTTATTTATTTATTTTAGCTGACATAAGCCATTAGTGTTTCTATCATGGATTATTTTAAAATATGAAGTGTAAGGGCACTGAATATCACAGGTTTTTAGTCTGTCTTACTTTTCACATCATACCCATAATAAAAGAGGATAAGTCAGTTTCCTTCAAGAGTTCACCTCTTATTTTCCAAGTTCTATTTTTCTTCTCTTCACATCAATCAGGTCTTAGAGCCAGCTAATACTTCTGATTCCCCAGTTCCCTTGCAGGCAGCCCGCAGTACTGGTTAGCCAAGAGACCGCATTTTACAGAAGAGTAAACTTAAAACAAACAATAAACAAACAAACAAACAAAATGCAATACATCAACTTTAAATAAAATTGATTTAATTTAGGATTTTTTTTTTCTTTAGAAGTATTATGCAATCAGAATCATAGTTCTTATACCTGCAAAGCTTATGGCACTCTACATATTCTCTACATAAAGTTCAACACAAATTTAGTATCCTTTTTGTCAGGTTTTGCAATTTAATACCACAATTGCAAAACACATAAATCAAATTTACTGTGCACTATATATAACTATAAAAGAGCATTATTTTATTTTATTTTATTTTATTTTATTTTATTTATTTTATTTTATTTTTAATAAGTGCAGGAACATAATGCTCTGACAGGAATGTACTTACATTTTGGTAATATTTATATGAATAGAAGAAAGCTTGCTCTTCTTGTAACTATGCTCTAATAATAATAAGCATGTTATCGTATCAAATTTATTTCATATTTCTATGTCTTTTCCAATAAAACATACATGGATGAGAGGGATTAGATCCATTGTTTGAATAATTAAAGTCAATAGATACCAAAATATCCCAACTAAAGATATATTGACATATTTCATGCTTGTAAAGACATTTATTGTAGACCTAATAGCAATCATTTTATTAAATATATTTATTTTCTTTAATTTTTGATAAAGGATAAATGTTACACTGAAATACACCCTAAATGTATAATAATTGATTTGTGAAGAGACAGCAAGCCTTTTAATAGAAATAAATAAATAAAATAAAATAAAATAAAATAAAATAAAATAAAATAAAATAAAATAAAATAAAATAAATAGAATGTTACTCTTTAGAGCAAGGAATATAGTAAGCTAGACCTATAAGTGTTGAAAGTGCCTAATAAAATGTAGTGTGGACTGCAACATGTAAGAATCAATGGCAGGAAAATGAAAAAGTACTGAGACAGTTGTACTATAGTATATACCTGCTACAAGCAGAAGTAGAAGAGTCTTCAGCTTGTAGTGTATATCTGTAGCATTCCTTGAATGCCATGATAAAGCATGATGCATTAACCTCTAGACAAGGTCCATACAGTCAATCTGAAAATATGGACCGTCATGAATTTATGGATCACTCTTTAAAATATACAGTGTCATAAATATTGAAAAGTTTAGCGTGGTATTGGATGGTTAACTAGACATAACCATGCAAGCTATTTATTAGCTGTTTTTGAGGCAAGTGTGAATGATGAATGGAGCAGACACTACATTGCTATGTGTTCTGTTAACAAATTTTGAAAAGTAGCCATAACTACTTTTTTACCACTGAAGCACTTAGTTAAAGTGAACACAAAGATCCATAGAGTATGTTGTAGAGTATATAGATATATTCATCAGTTAGGAAATTGAATTTTGTTGTGAGAACAGTAGTGAAAATCATTGACAATATGTATTGCCATTTGCTACTCCTTAATCACTATCAAGCACGATCAACACATGCTTCAACTGCTTAACAAGCTTGTCCTAAATTAGCTATAAGTATACAATATGATAGAACTCATTATTTCAGTTAGCAGTGGAGCCAATGGTCTTTGATCTTTCTTAGTTATCGAAATCAAGGTGATCAGGCTTTATAACTGGGGAGCTGAAGGTGAAGTGGATTTCATTCTTTACTCTTCACTTTTCCTTTCTCATTAGGGATGCTTTATACTATTCTTTTCCCACCCCTGAAAGAGAGAATTATCTCATTTGGTCTTGGTATTTTAACTTTGGGATCAAAGCTTGTTATGGATTCAGTTGTTCTGCAAGATAATTCCGGTTTTATCAGTCAGTCTGTCAGTACCAGCTCTACAAGATTGCTTTGTTTTTACCAGACTTCTTCACTGATTGTTTGTTCTTCCATATTTTACCTTTTGCATGTATTTTTCTGATCCCCTTTTTACCACTTGTCACTTTGTTCTTGTGGTGCTATGTTACAAAATGCTCATACACTGTTACCACCTATGACATTATTGTGTGATTTTGCATGTGTTCAAGGCACTCAAATATGGAGCTTCATGTTACTCACATAGACAGCTCATCAGTTAAAAGATAATGCTTGAGATCAGTTTAAGTTCTGAGATTCTCAAAACTCTACATCCCTTAAATATTTATTTATTTTTTTCATATTTTAGATAAAAACGTAATTGTTACATTTGTTCTACTGCACTACTGAATACAAGAGACCAAAGGTAATCAACACCTGTTTCTCAAATCAAGTAACATTTTATTTGCTTGGCTCACATCCATAGTACTTGAGACTAGTCTCAGTCCTATTAGACTTGCCATGGAAACAGATACTCGAATCTGTTCAAAATAGAATTAGGGATTAATCTATTACCTGAGCACTGTGAATGAGCAGAAGTCTTTGAGCTCAGTCCTTGGTCTTGTTTATTTAGCAATACAGACATACACAGTGGTTCCTAGGCTAACTTTATGAACAGTTTTGAGAAGTCCAATGTTTATACATGAAAGGGAAAGAAGCCACTGGTATGTCAGGAATTTAGGTAGCTATTGCTCCACATCAGTAGAGTAAATTTAATGAAGCCTTAGGCCAAAGCATGAGCTCTGCATCACCTGAACCTGATATGTAGTGGTGATAGAGCAACAGTGAAAGACATTGTGTGGGGTTCTGTGTGGTACTGATGGGGAAGGGAGGATGTGCTGTCCAAGAACAACACCAGATGAGAGCCTGCTGAAGGAGGCAACAGAAGCCACCTTGTCCCATGACGAAGAACCACCAATCTGTCAGAAAATAACATATATGTATTGAAAACTATATTGGACAGAACAAAGATTGTATGGGCATAATAACCAAAGGAAAGTTTTGAGCAGGGTATGTCCTTGGAGACAGACAGCTCAAACAGATATATGGAAATGATTAAATTATTGCTGCATTAAATAAAAATCGACTCTTCAAGTGAGTTCCGGGTGCCTGGGGAGACCCATTCTGCTAGGGGAAACAACAGGATCCCCTACATAAAGCAAGCATAATTACTTAAACAGTGCTTATACAGTTCAACCTTTACATTTATAACAAGTTTCCAGGGCCAGTAGCAGGTAATTTTACATACTAGGTAAACTTTTTCCTTTGTTATTTGATTTGTAACATTTCACTTGTAGCAACAATCCATTCCCAGTTACCGCAACAAACACAGTAACCACAAGATCTACAGGTAAAAACAACAGGTTTAGATAGAGCCTTATTAACTGAAAAATCATTGTTTTATCAGTTTGACTTCCTAAGGCAAATTGTCAAATTAAACAGTACTAAACTATGTAAATTTTAGTATGATTCACAGGGTTTGTATTACAATTTACTGGTCCCACATTTTTAAATGGATACTTAAACCCAAAAGCAACTTTGTTGTTGTTCATAGTTCCTCTCTTCCACTTTTTACTGAGCTGATTTCTAAACACAGGTTTTCATCAGCCTTTTTAAACACATAACAGGAATCACAGATATTTTCTAGAAATGTATTTCTGGATCTAACTTTCAGACTTGAGAATGCTTCATAACAGCCCTTGAAATTAACAGGTAATGGGAACTGACACCCAATTCCCACTCAGCTCCCACTTCCACATCATGGACATGGAAGATTGTAGAAGAAGTGATGGACTCTAGAACCATGTTTTTTATGTTAGACCTGGAAATATTCCTTAGTCCCTGGCACTGTTACTGTGGCCAGGCTGCATCTTGGCCAATCTAAATATTAAGCAATATTTGGTAGGCTCCAGATTTACCCTCCGATAGATTCTGTTTTCCATAAAGGAAGTTGAGGTACATAGAGAAATGCAAGCAGGATGCTTTGGCTTACTTCTACTTCTACTTCTTCTACTTCTGAGCAAACTGTTATAGAGTGTGACAACATCTCTCTACCCCTACCCTGGCCCACTGTCTCCAGGGAATCTGTGGATGTTCCCAGGTGCCCCCATGCCCCATGACACAAATGGTACACCATCACTCTAGATCTATCAGGCTATATCTGGTTACACACTTTATCATTTTTATATGTATTCTGAATATTTTCTTTGGTTTTCCTAGCTTAGAAATCATACAAAACTTCTGAGAATGAACTTTCTTCTCTGCAGTAGGTGTGAACTCATTTCGTTAATTTGTAATCCATTCATTTTATGTCTTTTTGCAGGAAAAATTGAATAGAAGAAAGCTGCAGTGAGAGCTCTTAATGTTTTGCTTTAGTAAGACACGCTTCCTGGATTTATTAGTACAATTTACAATTATATCACAAGTAATTAAAATAAAAACTCACTTGTCAAAATAAATGAGTGCAGTATATTTTGTGAGGAGGCAGCCTTGATGGTTAATTGTATTTTCATCCTTAGTCATCTGAAAATAAATAAATAAATAAATAAAATAAAAT
>CM021697.1:154325014-154338014 GCA_011074415.1 Stictonetta naevosa
ACATGTTTATCTGAGGAGAAGTTTGTTTCTCTAAAAATGTTAGAAGTAAGTAGAAAGGACAAATTCTTTCAGACAGGTTGTTCCACCATTCTTCCCCCCTTCCTTTCATATATCATCTATTATTACTATAGCTATAGAAGCAGGATCAGTCCCATCCATTTTGTTGTGCATATATTCAAGTGTGGTGTTTAGATATTAAACTTACTGCTCTGTAAGCATTTCCTAACTATTTCAGGAAAATAGGGTGGCTGGATTAATTAATCCAGTAGACCATCTTTAAATTTTAATTTTATTAGACAGCTGTTAATTTTACTGAATTATGTATTCTTTAGTAACTGAAGAATTTCTCTGTCAGTCTTTCTGCTATTAATGTTGTACAGATAGAATTGCTGATATATATATATTTTTTTTCTCTAGATTTAAATAAAAAAATATTTGCATTGTTGAAATTTGCAAAATCATTATTCTCTCTTTTGGAATCAATAATACAATATCTAAAGGATAACAGCTTAACAACATCATGTCTAATTGTTCTACTTTTGTGATCTTGTTTTGTGTTTCCTAGGTATTTTGTTTGTTTTTCAGAGTTTCTGATACAAGGCAATATTAAATATTTCTACCTTTTCTGTGTGTGTGTGTGTGTGGTTTTATTGTTTCTTAAATAATAATTAAAAAAAAAAAATCCTACAAGGAACCATTAAAGTGTTTTTGAACAGTCAGGTGAATTTTATCATCTGTTTCTTCTTTATGTAGACTTTTGATGACACGTCCAAATAACTCCAGAAAATTGGAAGGAAATATAGGAAACTAATCTATGTTGTTACTCATTTCTTTAATTCCATTTTAATTGCCTCTGCAGTTCCTGATGGCAAGACAGATCATTTGAGATAAAAACATAAAGACTATTTCAGGTAAATTATTATAATAGTATCAGATACTTAACAGAAGACTACTGTTTCTTTAGATATAATAAATAAATGTATTATATTTCAGTTAATGTTTAAAAATAATTATAAGACATTTTATAGACATTGTTTCTATAGTTTTGCACAGTGTTGTGCAATTATACAGTGTCTCCACAATTTATCTTTGCAGTTTCATTTTTTTTTCCATTAGATGTAAGAGAACTTTTTAATAATCAATCATTACATTCCTCAAACTTTGTAAAGCAAAACATTTTTGTTGGCTACATATTATCCTTGATCAGAATAAATAATATGCCCCCTAGATCGGAGCAGTTGTTCAGTTACACCAGTATTTTGTCTACAGCATATTATGGGAGAGGACATGAAGAAGAGTCAGGTAAACTTGGCTGTTTTCTGCAGACTCCTCAGATCCACAGTGGTTGTACTGGGGTTCCTAGAAGGTATATAGCCATTCCTTCTGCTATCTATCTGCTGATGATCCTACAGTTACTGAATGTATAATCCTGTAAGGAAGCTTCTGGTATTGTCTCCCTCCATTAACTCCCATGACAGAAAGATCACAGAAGTTCTTTTCAACTATTCTGCAGAGAGGCATTTTCTTTCATCTATATTATCTGTTGCCAACTTATTTACCACATTCACTTTTTTTTTTTTTTTTAACAAATAAACAAATACACAAACAAACAAAACTGTTTCTTTCCAAAGGCAGCAGTTCCATCCCCTAAGTTATTTTAGCTGTTTTTCTCCATACCTTTTCTGACAGTGCTGTATCCTCCCTGAGATGCAAAGACCGGAATTGTATAGTCCTTAAGATGTGAGCACAACAAGGTTTTATACAGAACCAATATGATAACTCTAATGTATTCTCATATATATATATATTTTTTCTATTTTGTTTTGTTTTGTTTTTGGCAGATGCTGTCTGTTGAGTCAATGATTTCAGAGGACTCACTACAATGGCTCTAAGCTCTGCTGACCTGTAAGCGCTAATATTTTTCAAACTGCATATATACATTGTTTAGATAATGTTTTATCTCACAAAACTTTACTTTGAATTTTTCAATGTTATATTCAGTTATGCTGATCTTTTGCTTTTGAAATAATTTGTATGCATTTTGAGTGAAAAAGAAGGTTGTAGTATTTATTCCTATTATTATTATTATCACTAAAGAACTGATGTGAACGTTTAGCATGCATATTTGATTTAATCAATTAAGGCAAGTAATCTTTTCAACAGTTTTATATTTTTTAAAGAGGTGCAGAGAATTAACCACTTTTATCAAACCATTTCATTTTTTAAATTTACTCAAAAAGTAGGCTTTATTTATTCGTTTATTTATTACTATGAAAATTTCTAATACAGTCACCTTTTCTTTACTTCACTGTGCCTAAGAAATCTGTGGCTGCTTTTATTTATTTTTATTTATTTTATTTTTATTTTTTGTAATTCATGCTTCACTTGGAACTAAAATCTCAATTATGAAACCTGAGCTTAAGCAGTTGGTATTTGACAAAGAATAATGAATTTTGTTTCTTCTGTAGACAGTAGTTCAACCTGGAACTCTGCCAAGATGAAAGGAAATCTAATTATTTAAATCTAGTAAGACCTAACCTTACTGGTCTTTGCTATTTTATTTTATTGATATTATTTTATTTTTTAAACCTGTGAATAGTTTATATAGTGTTACCAGAATATTTTTCTGTATCAGATATTTTATTCCACTATAAAAAGTCTCAAATATACTTTCATCCTTTCTGTACATTTGTTAGTTTCTGTATACAACTATGCAAACTGTTTCACAGTTTTGCTTCTTGACTTCAAATCACATAGGACAGCTTTTGCAAATAAGCAAAAAATGTTTTTAACATTTTTCTTTCATTTTTTCTTGTCATTCTCATTTGCTTTCTTCCTGCTCTTTTGTTATTTTCCTTAGATGTAAATATGATTTATTACTAAATTAATTTATAAGCAACATAGCCCATATGCATTAGTGCATCCTAAATTTATAAGGATTAAGTTTTCCATAATAAATAGCAACATGTAAAATTGATACATAATCTATAGGTGTTGTGTTTCTTATGTTACTCTACAAGCATGCCATGCAAATGTAGTTTTTTTTAGGAAAGACTTCTAATACTAGATTAACTTCAACAAATCTAGTTATAGTAAGAATACGGTCCCACCTGGAAGCTATTCAAGAAAGTGCTGATTTGGGTATCCAAGTACTATAAACACAAGTACCCTCATTAAACAAGTGATTACTTCTGTAGTTGGTTAGGGTCCTTCAGCAGATAAGATGAGCAAAGAAAGAACAAGGTCTTACCTCAGCCCTGGTATCAAATGGCAACAATTTGCTCTCATTAGTATTGTTAAGGTTTAGTTCTGTCTACAGACTGATTTTCTTGAAAATACATAGTTGGAGCAACCCAAAATAGAAACAGGGAGTGAATGAAGTCTATGGTCAAAACTAGGTCATGGGACTGCATGCTGCTTAAACTGTTTTTCTTGATCTTTAAGTTTTAGAACATTTCTGTGTATGTCTTGTCCCATGCTAAGTAGCACTCCCTGAGGCATTTTTTTTATCAATGTTAACAGTTAACAGAGACTGGTCAGTAGCAGGCAGCATGAATCCAAGTCATGCAGCAGGAGAGAAGGAAAAAGTATATTCAAGTAGAAGGGAGCTGCATCATGCTACATCTTCAGGCTAAAGACTAGAACGTGAAGTATGTTTATTTACTGGTGCCCTGATGAAGTTCACAGGCATTTACATTTCGGGCAGAAAATAATAATAATAATAATAATAATAATAAAATTAAATTAAATTAAATTAAATTAACACATTGACAAAGTCTTCATATTCTGAAATTTTTTATGATAAAAAAAAAAAAAGAAAGAACGAAGAAAAATGAGAAAAATGTGCAAACTTGGAGTACAGCTACTTTTTCCTAGCTTGGTTATCTTATAGTAATGTGACTACAGAAAAGTGAAAATAATCAGTTAGCAAAGATACATAACAGTCACTATACAGGAATTTTTATCTATTTGACTTGAATGATAATATTTTTCTTCACCTTTGATTTGGCATGTGCGAACACTTTCTTAATGTCTTTATACATTGAGGTGAACTTAAAACATTTATGTTCATGTATTTAAGATAATTCTAAATTATTTTTTTGAGGACTTTTAGATCTATTACTATGTTCAACATTAAGAAAACAGCAACAGTATAATACAATTGCGTAATATTTATACAAGTCTGATTAGAAATAAATCTGCTATAAACAGTTCTCATTCTAGTAACAGCTGGGAGTATTTCATGTAAATTATTCTTTGTAAGTAGTTTCAATTATTTTCATCTAGATCTCTCAATCAGCTGGTATTTAAAACTTAAAAAGAAAAAATCTCTGAAATTACATTAATATTTATAAAATCTCATGTGAACTTTGTCACAGATTTTTTTTTTTTTTTAATCTTTTCTTTTGAAAGACAAAATTAAGGAGAAAAAAAAATGACTGCTGGACTGCTGGATTAAAAACAAAATATATGTTGTGTTGTGGTGGTTTTACTATGCTAGGCAGCTGAACACCACAACTGCTCTCTTACTCCCCCTCCTCAGATGAGGAGGGGAAGAAGTAAAGGAAAGAACAACTCACAGGTTGAGATAAGGATAATTTAGTTAAAGAGGAAAAAAATATATATATTAAGGAAATATTATTATTAATTAAACAATTCAACTAAAGGAAAAAAAAAGGGAAAAGGGAAGAGGGAGGGGGAAATGGAATAACAAAACAAAACAAGTAAAGGCTATGTAGAAGTGCAGAGGAAAGAAATTACTCTCTACTTCCCACCAATGAGCGATGATTGACCATGTCCTTGAAGCAGGGCCTCAATGCACGTAGCCGGTGTTCGGGAGGAGGACAGATGTTTTCGTAACGAGAGCCCACCACTCCCCTCTTCCTTTTTCCACCTTTTATTGCTGAATGTGACATCATATAGTATGGAATATCCCTTTGTATGGTTTAGGTCAGCTGCTCTGGTGATGCTTCTTTCTCACTTTTTTGCCCACCCCCTAGGAGGGTTAGACAAAGTCCTGATGCTGTGCCAGCACTGCTCAGCAGCAGACACAACACCGGTGTGATACCAGTGTTGTTCTAGCTACAAGTGCAGAGCACAGCACTGTATGGGCTGCTGCAGGGAAAATTAACATCCCAGACAGACCCAGTACATGTATATATTATCCCATGTATCTTATTCAAATCTGCAGAATAGCTTTTACAGCTTGTTTATTCAAACTCCAAGATAGGGCATGAATTATCCAATATTAAAATGAATCATTCTAAACTGACAAGTGAACACATGAATCCAAATTTCAATTTTAGTATTTAACCTTGTGACCATATTGTGCTTCTCTTCCCTTTTCCTTGCCTCCCCCCTCCTTCTCTTCCCTTAATGGGGAAGCTTATTTTATCCTATTGGTTTTCTATACAAGGAGAAAGTGAATGTTTTTATTTCCTTCTGTCTTCTCACAGTGTCATCTTTTGAATCTCTTTCCTGATCAAAGTCTTTAAAAATGATGATCCTACTTTGCTGCTCAACTCCTTAGTAAAAAAATGAATTTTCCTTGTAGAATTAACCATGGGTTAAATGGACTTTTGGAGTTCTGAGTCTTGTTTAAGAGTTTTCTTACGGACTCAGGGACATTCACAGGTTCTTTCTGAATTATTTTTTATTCCTTGAATTATTTTTTATTCCTAGCCTCTCCAATTAGTGTATCTCCTTTTATGTATATCCAATTAGTGCACTCTGTTTATAACAAGAAAGTCTTTTCAAATTTTCATGCTTATTATGATTATTTTTGTTCTTTTTTTCCCCCGTGGTATTTTTGTAAATTATATCTTTTCTAATTTGTCACTTTCCTATGAAATTTCTTGGTATATTCACAAACAAGGTTTTTCTTCATCACTGTTAACTCTGAGCTTAATCCTTTTATCATCTATCTATTTAGCATTTTTTGCAGTTTTTGTATATCTGTTTCCACCACCATAGCACTGTATGTATCCATGTACTGCTTAAAATGGGAATATATGGTCTCTATCTTTTTACACCAATTGTACTTTACAGTAAGATTCATTTTATAAGGTTTAATGATGTTATTTTACTCCTTTTTTTTTTTTTTTTTTTTTTTACACTCTATGTTTATAATAATAAATTGAACATGTGAACTGATGAATGGCATGGAATAACTGAAGTCCATAGTAATCTAAATTCTTTTTCTCTATAAAACATGTGAGCAAATGGAAACTATTTACTGGGAATGGTGAATGGCCATGTTAATTTATGGACCATCCCCAAGAATATTTGAGGAAAATGATACTTCTCATAGGCCAAAAGTATACCTGGGGACATTTGGACATTTTAGCAACCAGCAGTAGAGTTGATTGAATTCCAGTGCCTGGGAATGTTTTCTGCCATTATGTAATGTAGTAGCTCGAGCATGACCATTGTACACATTGCAGTGGATTTTTCAGAAGGGTAATGTTTATTTATTTATTTTTTATTTTTTTGTTTTTTAACATCCATCCCCTCTCTCAGATAATTAATTATTTAACTTTCTTTGGCCCAGTATATGTAACGCTGCAATTTGGTTGATTGGTTGGTCTGTGTACTGAATTTTAGTTATGCTCTGCTTATTTAACTTTCACGCTGCATGGCCTAAATATGGACAATTGTTAGTTCTCTATTATGTCTAGAATTTCATTATGCAGTTCATTCTTTCATCAGATGAAGTAGTTAAATCAGTTTCATTCAGTATGCTTTCCAAATAGCATATTCAGCTTCCATAGCTGTAAGTGCCTAAAAGTATGTTAATATAATTAAGAGCCTAAAATCCCATAATATGCTGTTGAGATATAAAAGTTTGGATGATGATTCTGTTGCAGTGCTTAACACTAAGAATTTCAGAAGATTAGAGGGCAAATTCCTTTTTTCTTTTTCTTTTTTTTTTTTTTTTTAAATAGAAATTTTAAGTAAAATTTAGGAATAAAAATACTTTTGAAATTTGCCTTATAAATCTATTCTACCTATTGTATAAGTACATGTAAAGTAAGGGAGGAAAATAAGCTGAAATATTTAAAGAACTGTCTCTATAACAGGTCTCTGCTACCAGATCTCTTCATCAAGAGCTACCCTGTTTCACAATGTTACCTACACTCTTTTGACTGAGCTTCAATGTGGTCCAGTGCAGCAAAGCAAAAAATTAAGTCCATCTTTTCAATTCATCAGATTGTGTTCACTGTTTTCACTTCTCTTACATCCTTGATAAAGTAAGTAAAGTGTTATCTCAGTCCTGAAAAATAAAAAAAAAAAAAAAAAAAAAAAGTCTTGCTGGCCCTGCTTCATGACTCTGCAAGGAAAAGAAATTGATCTGTCTTCCTCACATCTCTTCACCCACTGTAAAATAGAAAGGAGGAAAGCAGTCCAGCTAGGAGAGAGCTCAGTGCAGGAGGCTCACAGTGATGTTGGGCAAACTTCCCCATCAAGAATTTAACTGGATTCTATATGAAGCACTTCGTTGTCTTAAAGGAACAAAAAAATTGTAACTGAGTGGTTAGGGTTGTTTACATCTACTTAATATGCACATAATTTCAAAGAGTTAAGGTGTAGCTAATCAAATCAAATTGTCTGTTACAAATAATAAACTTGGGAATTCAGCAATCAAGACTACTTTTAAACTACTGCTGAAATTATCAGTACCAGTAATTTCATTATGCATATCTAATAAATGCTTCATAAATGCTTCATTGCAGAAGAATTACAATGGAATTCTTAGGTATCTGGGATTGTATTGTAGTGGTAAGAACAAATGATGAGAAAAATAGCTTTTGTTTAATATGTGACTACTTCTGTAAAGGGTATAATGTTTGATGTTAGTCACTCAACTGAAAACTGAGAAAGAGAAAAGAAAGAGAACTGAAAAATACACACAATGATAAACTTGAAGCTTCTGGGTAGCTAAATAAAAGCTGGTTGAGCTTCTGATATATATGTTTTTATATGTCTTATATATTATTTTTACATCATATAAACATTTATGTAACATACTTTGTGAGTAGAGGAGATGCCAAGTGTGTCCCAGTCAGGCTATCTTCTGGCACGTTGCTTAAAGCAATAGCTTAACAGACCATTTGTAGTGAAATCACCACTTCCAGCATTCCTGGGTAGTAAACATGAAATGCAGTAAAAAGAAATAATAGAGAGAACCCAGACAGCAATACCCCTCTCTCTGTTAGGTCTCATAATTTTTAGATACACCAGACAATATAAGAGAACAAACACCGTTGTGAAACAGAGAAAAGGTCTGAAAAATAAATAAATAAATAAACAAATAAATAAATCTGCTCTCTTATGAACTTAAGAAAAAAAAATAAGGGGAAAAGGGTAAAATATAAGCTAAGGATAACTTATTAGCACTAGTAAATGATAAGTAGTTAACAGAGAAAAAAATTCTGAACTCTTTTTTTTTTTTTTTTTTTTTTTTTTGCAAGAGACATGAAGCTTCCTAACAACAACTGCACTTGTTATAGCAAAGGATAGCAACAAAAAATGTCTTTGCTATGTTGTTCTCCTATTGAGTACAGAAGTGTCAGAAAGCTTGAAAGAGTGTTTAGGAAGTCTTGACAACTTAATAAGTTTATGAAAAAAAAAGGCAGAAGTAAGAATAAATCTTTGTGACATGATTGCTTTGTGTTGCTACTACAAGCAGCCCATCAAAGGGGTACAAGAGCAGTGTAAATAACATTGAGAACTCCAGCTCTCATGGCAATCCAACTACTTTTTAAGTATTGTAACTGCTTTTGAAAAATAGGAGTGTGACACATTATAAGCTGCAAGTACTCTTGTGCAAAGAGCAAGAAAAGTGGAATGAATAAAAAGAAACAACAGCAAAAAGTGTTATTCAAATTGCTTTTCATCATCTGCATTGTATAAAAGTAAAAGTGTTTAAGTAGTTCGAAGATGAAAATTATTTCAAAGGTTTTTTTGTTGCTGTTGTTGTTTTCTTTTTTTAAAAATTATAATTAAAGACTAAATGATTTGGTTATCTGTTTAGATATCTTTGACTGAAATATATATATATATATATTGTGTGTGTTATTCCTTTGGGAATCTATTTTCAACATGCTGATTTTGATGATTGAATTGATGGAGCAGTATTTTTAAAGAACCAAAATTGCACTCTTTTAGCAGGAAGTTATTTTATTTTCTGTAAACTCAATTAGTATTAAAACTGGCTACCAAATCTAGACCATTATTTTTACCACTATAAATAGAAGCTCAACTCAGAGTTTTGGGAAACAAAAAAAAAGTCTAAACATACAAAGAGATGGATTTTAATACTACAGCTAAGTGGAGAATAGATTGAGAGCAACTCTGAGGAGAAGGTCTTGGGGGTGTTAGTTGACAGGAAGCTCAACAGGAGCTATAAATTTGCACTTATAGCCCAGAAAGCCAGTCATATCCTGGGATGCATAAAAGGAAGCATGGCCAGCAGGAAGAGGGAGGTGATTCTCCTCCACTATTCTGTTTTTCTGAGACTCCACTTGGAGTATTGTGTTCAGCCCTGGGGCCCTTGATATAAGGACACAGACCTATTATATCAAGAACAGAGGAGGACCACAAAGGGCTGGAATGCCTCTCCTATGAAAACAGGCTGAGAGAGTTGGGGTTGTTCAGCCTGGAAAAGAGAAGGCTCTGCAGAGACCTCATTGCAGCCTTCCAGTACCAAAAGGGGGCCTACAAGAAGTCAGGAGAGGGACTTTGTCAGGGCATGTAGTGATGGGACAGAGCGTAATGTCTTTAAACTAAAAGAGACAAATTAAGAATAATTCAAGAATGAAGAAAAAAGTTTTGTAATTTTGTGTAAGACTTCTTATAAAAATTAAAAGAAAACAAAACTAAAAAAACTAAAACCAACAAACAACAACAACAACAACAACAAGAGACCATTAAGGTTCATTTTATATTCTGGCCTGTATCTTACCTTTTTGACAAATTCTGCACTCTATGAAGGACAGAACTGAACATTGCATTATTAAGCTACAGGACAAGAGGAGTGTAGTTGTTGATCAATTTCTGTTTTAACAGAAATGTCTATTATAATCACAGATGGATGGACAATTCTTAGAATTTTTCAGGGGACTAGTTAGAAAATAAGCAGACGACTTGCCTAACTTGTCATGTTCTATTGCTATGGGCAATAGAAATTACTTGATTACTGAAAACAATAATAAAATATAAATTAATATGATGAACCTACATGAATATGCAACATTGTACTGCTATTCTCCTCTCGGATGAGGGGTTTTGTATAAGGAAAGGGAATATGTTACTGCTATTTGAGTATGCTGTTATTGCCAGGTGCCAAAATACCATCAGTTTATAGCTCCCTCTTTCTTCTCCTTTCTAATTACTAGGTCTGTTGCACAAAAAAAAAAAAAAAAAAAAAAAAAAAAAAAGCCAGCAGTAAAGTGGAAAAAATCTAGCTCTGATTTTGAAATAAGTAGGGAATATTTGTAAAAAAAAGTATGCTTGTCCTCTTGGCTTTATTTTTTTAAAATAACAAGTCAGTCGTGGCAGATATATATAGGTAAGTGCACCAGCCTATTTCAGCTACATTCAAGGAATGAGACTTCTGTAATTTCAGGCAGAAATCGTTACTAAAATTAGTTTATACTTTCTCCCCATGTAGCTGATCTCTTAGAAGGCTCATTCTCCACCAACATCAGGGTGCAGACCCATATTCTTTCCTGGATAATTGGAACCAAAAGGAATCGTATGAAATCATAAAAGAATTTTATTATAACATTCACACAAATTTCATCTTCTAACAATATGAGTTTTGAGGATTACAAATTAAATACTGAAAGCTTTTTTTTTTTTTTTTTTTTTTTTTATGACAGTAATGATTTAATTTGCCTGAAATGCTAATTTTCTGGAATGTTGGAATGAAATTAGGCATTTTATTCTTTGTCAAAGGCACTGAATTTGGTTAAATTGTTGTCAGCAAGTACATAGTGTATAAATTTTTTGCTTGTTTGTTGTGAACAGATTTGTTTCATATGTAGTCTATATGGAAAAGAGTTGATCGTGTATTTAAAAATATTTTGATCGATTTCACTGCCTTATTACTAGTTATTCAATTTTCTGAGTAAATTAGAAATATTTTAAGTATTTCTTGGGAAGCCTGGTAGCAACTTAGCCTGTCAAAATTCTATCAAGGTTGAAGATTCTAAAACACATTTTTCAACAGATACAAGTTGGTGGTTTTTGTTTGTTTGCTTGTTAGTTTTTTTCCTCAATATATATGTATTATTTAATATATATAATTATTTTATATTTATAATTTTATTTATACACCTTCATTTTTATATATACTGTATGTGTCTATAGCAAGATATATTTCTAATTACTTATATGAAGCTTTTCTAGTTTTAATAAAAGAACATTCCCACTTTCAATTAGATTTGAGAATTAGCAAGACTCTTTTGTCCTGGGACCATAGAGCATCTTTGAGTGGAAAATAACTTCACTAAAAAAGGTGTGTACAGTTTCATAATACAGTTAAATAACTACAATATCAAATGTTTTTTTTCTCATCTAAGGCGAGTTACATTTGCCATGCATCAGGGTTTCTTGTAGCACCCGTGGAACAGAGAAGTCCTTATCATTTCAAATCTTTGAGATCTAATGAAGTTTATTAAATGTTAGAGACTTAGGAAATATGGCAGGCTTCCCAGACATAAAAGCAATGTACATAGCGTGGCTGGACCCCTCGAAATTAGAAATAAAAAATTAGGCTGTTTCCTACTGTAATATTTTGTCTCTTCTGCACTTCAGTCACACTTACTACACCACACCACCATGCACAGAGGAAATCTACAAGCAAAACATACATAATTTGAAAGTACAACATGATCGTTTATTTGCAGATACAAGGAACAAATATTAAATATTAATTATAGTTAGTCTTTGACATTAATATTTGAGACATTAATATGCTCACCCTTAATAAAATGCTGATTAATTTTTACTAGCTAGGCAAGTATCTTCCAGGTTGGGAAAAGGTTGGCAAAAGGTTGATCTCTGTTGCTTCTCAGAACAGGCTGATCCTTAATTCTGCTTTGTTGTTGTTTTCTGCCTCCTCCTTGCCCCCCACAACTTTATTTTTATTTTTATTTTTCCACTTCTTTTTATTGTTTTTTTTTTTGTTTGTTTGTTTGTTTTCTTGGGATTTTATACCTTTTCATATCAGTATTTTCCCTCTTGAAATTCTAAGCTGCTAAAGATTAATTTCTCAACCATATTAACTCTCTCTGCATTTTTATTTTTATTTTTTTAATCTTTGACAACTCCATCCTACAGACTTCTTCAGAATTTAGCAAAATTTTCAGAGGTCTGAGCCAAAGTTAAGCAGATATCAAAATTAAACTTGGATCACAGACAGCAAACTCCCTGGGGAGATTTCACTATTGAATGCATCTTGTAGAATTACTCAGTCAATTTCAATTAAAATTCTTCCCCTACTTTGGGATATGCAAGATATATATATATATATATATTTTTCTCAAAGAATATCTCATTTATCAAACTTGATTACTTTTTCATGCTTTTCCAAACAAGAAGAGTACTATCAAGAACAAAGTTTATTAAAGATACTTTTTTTTTTCTCTGTGTACAAATCTGTATACTAAAAATGTAGACATATCTATTTATCTGTACACTAAGTACAGTTCATTTTATTGAGATAAATTTTATCTGAGAAGATGCTCAATCTGATTGGAAAAGTACTTTCTACTAATTTGGTTTCTTTTTATAGAAGAAGAGAGAGAGAGAAATTTTGATTGTAATAACTGAGTAAGAGAGTTTTTTTCTTGAAAAAAAAAAAGTATGTAATTAGAGAGGATAATTGATGAAAGATAGCTTTAACTCTTATGTAATTAGTTTGTTAGGACATTTCAATATTTTCAGAAGGTGAAGGTATATTTTCCAAGCTCTTTAGTTAACCCCTAAATTGTTG
>CM021697.1:154339644-154361290 GCA_011074415.1 Stictonetta naevosa
CTTCCTTCCTTCCTTCCTTCCTTCCTTCCTTCCTTCCTTCCCTCCTTCTTTCTTTCTTTCTTTCTCTCTCTCTCTCTCTCTCACTGTTTTGGCAACTGTAGCTTTAACTAAGTCAGTGACAGATATGTTGACCTGTCAATACATATAGTCAATAGTCAGTAGTGTTCATGGATCCATCTGCAAATTAGTCTGGTGAATGTATTGTATTGTTTGTGTCCTGTAGAAAAGAGGAACAGACGGGCAGAACACTTGTTCTTTTGATCCCAGTCATAATCACAGCTATGACTCCAAAGTACAAGAAAGGCAGGAAGGAGGAGCCAGGGAACTATTAACCTGTCAGTCTGATCATCATACTATAGAAGGTTATTGAGCAGATCATCTTGAATGTCATCATATGAACAACCAAGTGATCAGATGTAGCCATTGGCTTATGAAAGATAGGTCCTACTTAACTAACCTGATCTAGTTCCATGACAAGATGTCCTGCTTAATAGATAAATGAAGGCTGTGGAAGTTCACTATCTGGATTTTAGTAAAGCATTTAAAATTATTTCCCACAGCATTCTCCTGGAGAAACTGGCAGCTCATGGCTTGGACAGATGTACACTTTTCTGGACTGGGCTCAGAGAGTCATCATGAATGGAGTTCAGTCCAGTTGGAGGATGGTCACTTTTGGAATTCCCTCAGAGCTCAGTACTGGGACCAGTTTTGTTCAACATTTTTATCAGTGATCTGGGTGAGGGGTGTGAGTACGCCCTCAGTAAGTTTACAAATTATACCAAATCAGGCAGGACTGTTGATCTGCTTGAGATTAGGAATGTTCTTCAGAGAGATATGGATAGTCTGTATTGATGGGCCAAGTACAATTACATGACATTTAACAATGCTAAATGACAGGTCTTTCACTGGGGTCATAATCATGCAATGGGAAGAGTGGCTGGAAAGCGGCCAGGCAGAAAAAGACCTGGGAATGTTGTTTGACAGTGGGCTGAATATGATCCAGTAGTTTGCCCAGGTGACCGAGAAGGTCAAGATGGTCTAAATCAAAATTAGTGTGGCCAGCAGTACTAGGAAGTGATACAAAGTACTATACTCATACATAGTACTAGTGAGATCTCAACTCAAATATTGTGTTTAGTTTTGGGCCCCTCACTACAAGAAGGATATTGAGTTGCTTGAGTGTGTACAGAGAGGAACAATAAAGCTGGTGAAGGGACTAGAAAAAAAAAAACTTAGGAAGGAGTGACTGAGGGAGCTGGGGAAGCGGTTGTTTAGTCTGGAGAAGAGTGGAGAATCTTATTACCATCTTCAACTACCTAAAAGGAGGTTGCTACAGGAGGATGTTGATCTGTTTTCTGAGTTGACAAGTGACAGGATGAAATGGTCTCAAACAGTAAAAGGGGAGGTTTAGATAGGACATTAGAAGGGTTTCTTCATGGACAGGGTAGTCAAGCAGTGGAACAGGCTGCCCAGGGAGCCTCTTCCTGGAAGTATTCAAGATGTGTGGATGTGGGACTAGGAGACAAGTTTTAGTGATAAGACCTTGGCTGACTGGTCTTGGCAATCTGGAAGGTCTTTTTCACCCTAGATGGTTCGATAATTCCATGACTATGACTATATGGAACCTTGTCAAAGGGAGGACAGGAAACATTAAAACATGCACCAAACTCTTTTTAATTAATTAATTTTTTAATTTTAATTCACTAATGTATGTCAATTTGCTTTTTCCTATCATAGTTTTGCAAAAAAAAAAAAAAAAAAAAAAGTGATGAAGTGTTTTAGGAAATTGGAAAATGTTGTGGTTTAACCAGACAGCAGCTAAGCACCACACAGCTATTTGCTCATCCTCCCACCTCCCTCTCTGAGATCAGGGAGAGAATCAGAAAAACGAAGCCTGTAGGTTGAGATAAAGACATTTTATTAGGACAGAAAAATAAAGGAAATAAATAATAATAATAATAATAATGTGTACAAAACAAGTGATGCACAGTGCAATTGCTCACCACCCACTGACTTATGCCCAGCCTATCCCTGAACAGCCAGTCCCCCCACCTCAGCCACCCACCCCATATTAATTGTTCAGCATGCCGTCAGATGGTATGGAATACCCCCTTGGACAGTTTGGGTCAGCTGTCCTGAGTCTGCCCTCTCCCAGATCCTGCTGCACCCCCAGCCTGCCTGCTGGCAGGACAGAGAAGGTGAAAAATCCTTGGCTTAGTGTAAGCACTGCTCTGCAACAAATAAAACATTAGTGTGTTATCAACATTTTTCTCATCTTAAATCCGAAACACAGCACCCTACCAGCTACTAGGAGGAAAATTAACTCTATTCCAGCAGAAACCAGGACAGAAAGAATAGGATTAACAAAAGGGATCATTCATAAGAGCAAAAACATTCTAAAATGTAGAGGTGGTGGATACCTTTTCTGTTCTGTTGAGCTAACCTTTCAGAATTTCTGTTCTGTTGTTGGTACAGACCAGCAATGTAATTGGAAAAAAGTTTTTTGACATTTAAAACATCATTCACTCCAGCTTTGGTCATCAATAGGTGTATTTATATATGTATGTATGTGTATATATACACATACTGAAATTGTATTTTTATATAAGCATAACTTTGTGTGATTTATATTTATGCATTTACTAATAAAAGCTCTGTGAAACAGTATAAAGAACTTATAATTCTCCTCAACTGTTTCCATTAGGCAAACAGACATTAAGTCCCTGAATCCTTTGTATAATTAAAGATATTCTCTGGACATTAACCCCTACTTCTGCAGGATACAGAATGCATTTTGCTCATAGTTTTTAAAATGTTTTTTCAACTTAAATTTATTCATTTATTGAAAAAGAAAATAATAATAATCCAGAAATTCACTCTTTTCATCTATTTTTTTAGCAGAACCTTATATTTATTTTTTTTTTTCATTTGTGTCAACTGAAAGTAACATTAAAAGAACAGTGAAATATCACAAAAAGTTAATGATGAGAAAACCAAATCATAGTACATTAAAAATTTCCCAAACTGTCATTGAGAATTTCTCCTTGCATAGATCCTGTGTATAGCAAAAACAACTCCATTGCTTGTACAAATTTCAGTGCGTTTTTACTTCACAGTTTAATAAGGTAATCAATCTCTTATGACCTAGGAATTAAATACAGTAAAATAAATAAATACATACATACATAAATAAAAATGCTTTAAATTATAATGCGACTATAGCTTAAACAAAATGCTACTGAAAACAGTGTTTCTCTCTGCTGATATCAATAACCTTACTATCAAACCGTAACCAATACTTATTCTTAAGTGTAATAATTGGTGCTATTTTTGTTATTTAAAGTTGAAGTATTAAATTTAAATATTTCTAATCCAAAATACACAATAACCCTTCTATTTGAATTAAATAAACCAAATGACATCTTTTTATGTATGTTAGATCTACTAAGACTTTTGTTACCAGGTTTGATCATCATTTACGTCAGAGCTTATTTACCAAGCTTCACTATTTTAAGTTCTCATAATCAGGTTCTCATAACAAGGCTTGAGTTCCTTCTTCACCTTCACATTATTCCAGGGAAAAACAGCTCAGACAACAGACTTTAATTTAAATTGGGACAGATATGGTTTATTTATTTGTTAATGGCATATAATTTGCTGACAATCAGTGAACCATACATTCAAGATGAATATCAGCAATACAATAGATAAACCACAATACTAAACACAAAATGTTAATAAATACATTTCTGAACATCATTCAGTAACTAATACCAAAATATTTTACTTTCTCCCTGCCCCACCACCACTGCACATTCTGTGTGGGCTTTCTGCAAAAAAAGTGGTTTAATAAACCCCAATGGTGAAGAGATTACTGAAAAAAGTTCCTGCCCATGCCTCCCATGTCCCTGGAGACTGGACTCAACTACTTTTAATTAAGGGATTGTAAAGCTTTGATATAGATTCAGCTTATGGTAGGAGTGAACAAAAAAACATATTTTACCCCAAATGCAGAATATTTTCTACAAATAGTATTGATTATCTTTGCGAGTATATACATACCAGAATTAAATAGCCAAATCAGAGAGAAGTTTAAATGTATTTCAACCTCACTAAGAATAAAATGTCATAATGTCATTAATGGTATCTGAAAAGTAAATTGTTCACAAATACATGTAAATGAAGTAGATATTGAAGAAAGAGTAAAAGCTGTCCTGGTATTAAAATGAAAAATAAAAAATGAAAATGCTTTGTACATGTGTGTGTACATGCTTTGACCTGCTTTATGCAGACAATATATATATATATAATTGTCATGAAAATTCTCTGTTGTTAAATTTATGTAAATAATTATTTACAATATGAGTCATAATGTAAGTGGTGTTCATAACAGTTTGAGAAATCTTTTGATTGAAATACTGAAAGGAACATTCAGATGCAGATGATCAATATATGGTTCTGAACCAGGTGTCACCAGCAGAATTTTGTATTTCTTGATCATGAGATTGTATATACAACACAGACCTACTGGTGCCTGAGGGGATGCACCTTTCATAGAGGAGGGAAAGGATCTTTTGCATGGGTTTTAACAGGGCTGACTGATAGGCCTTTAAACTAGATTTGAAGGGGAAAGGAATAAAGGCAGGGTCACCAGTGATATGGGACAGCACACCAAAATCTAAGGGACTGCATGATACAGAGATTCAGACTACTCCATGAGGTGTTGGGTACAATGAAAAACATTTGAAATGTTTCTACATCAATACACACAGCATAAGAAACAAGTAAGAGTAACTAAAGTTGATGTCATCATTAGAGCCTACAAAGCCAGGATGATGATACTGATGAATTATTCTTTAAGGAAATAAGAGATACCATTAAATTAGTTGCCCTTGTCCCTATGGGTGTCTTCAATTTGCCAGACATTAACTGGGAATACCACACAGCTGCTACAAACAGGTTCAGGAGATTCCTAAAACACCTTGATGATAACTTCTTCATAACCACTAAGGGAGGGACTAGGAAAGGTGCTCTCCTAGCTTCATTGCTTGTAAACAGAGAAGATATTATGCGTGAAATGGCAGTTGGTGGCCATCTTGGTCATAGTGACCTTGAAGATTTTAAAATCTTTACTAACAGGAGGAAATCTTCCAGAAAAACCTAAATCCTGGATATGAGGAGAACAGATATGAGGCTATGCATGGAACTAGTTAGGAAGGTCCCCTGGAAAACTGCTTTTGAAGACATCTGGGTCCATAGGTGCTAATCACTTTTTAAGTACCACCTCTTAAGTGCATAGGAACAGGCAATTCTAAAATGTTGGAAATCAAGTAGACAGGGCAGAAGGTGAGCTTGGCTGAGCAAAGTATTGCAGAGCTTAGGTGGAAAAAGAAAGTGTATGGTTACTGGAAGCAAGGTTGGTTGACATGGGAGAACTACAGAGATGTTTTTTTACCACATAGGGAGAAAAAATGTGTGTGGCCAAAGTTCAATTACAGTTGAATACGGCCAGTACTGTGGAGGACAGAAGAAAAAAAAAAAAAAAAAAAAAAAAAAAAGACTTTATAAGACTTTATCAGCATAAAGAGAATCAGAGATAACATTGGTCCATTGCTTAATGAGGCTAATCACCTCACAAACAGGGAAGTAGATGAAGCAGAGATGTTTAATACCTTCTTTGTCTCTGTCTGATGATGAGCCCTGGGGTCTCCCTGGAGAACTGAGTTTGAGGACTGTGACTGTGGGAAGGAAAAACTCCAGCCAACCCAGAATTCATGTAGGATTTGCTGCTCCAACTGGATGCACATAAGTCTATGGGGCCTGATGGAATTTATCCTAGGGTACACAGAGAGCTGGCTGATGTCATCACAAGATCTCTCTCAATTATTTTTCAATGGTCTTGGGAATCTGGAGAGGTCCCAGATGACTGGAAGCTGGCAAACGTTACAATTGTCAAGAAGGGCATGAAAGAAGACCCTGGTAATTACAGGTCTGTCAGTCTCAATTCACTGTCTGGCAAAATTATGGAGAAGATTATTCTGGTAGTTATTGAAAAACAACAGAAAGACAATGCAGTCATTAGTAGCAGTCAACAGAGGCTCACAAGGGGAAAGTCTTGTTTAATGAACTTAATTTCCTTTTATGACAATGTAACCCATCTAGTTAACCATCAGAACCAAGTTGATATGACTTTTTTGGATTTCAGCTTGTGTATTCTATGAAGTGCATTTGGCAGTAGGAATGACTGATATATAGGTTTGGAGCTAGGCAATAGGTAGGAGAATAAAGATGGAATATTTTTCTGGAGTTTAGAGCAAATTTCTGGTCATTTACACAAGTTGTCTGAAACTGGTAATTACAGTCAGCTCCATCTTGAAGGTCTCAGAACACCTGACTTTGTATTTCCTCACTATAATTGTGAACAACATGCACATCGCAAAAAATGTAGACTTGGTCAGTACTCTGCTACACGGTAAAAGTAAGTTGTGTTTTGATCAGAGCTTCTGTCTAGCTATCATTATTGTAAAAGTTTGGAGGTGGAGTACACAGAACCCCGCAGTCCATCCCCTAATTAAAAGATTATAAAAAAAAAAAAAAAAAAAAAAAAAAGTGCTATTTAATTTTAAATAACAATAAGAGTAATCTGTTTTGTTTTTCTGGCAGTCTCACAGTGCTTTAGCTGTAAGGGATCTGAGAAATGAAGAAAAGAACAATATGATAAACTGGGGTGGTCTGTGCACAAGAAGGTTATTCAAAGTGGCATCTCCTTGTTTAAAGGTTCACATGTTAACATATGGTTCATCCTTCTATCTGAGAGGAAAAAAGGTTAGGGGAATTTTAAACAGTTTATATATCCTAAGACCTATTTCCTCCTTTCATGTAATAAATATTATTATGGTGTTAAGGGTGTCAGAAAGGTAACTAGGATTGGAAATTTCTCTGAGCTTTGTCATTTGTTGAATAGCCATTGCCATGGTTGTTCTTGGCTGTGTTTGTTTCAATACTATGCAGTTAATTTGGGGACAAGGATAAGGTAGCCCAGCAGCAGTCTGAGTAAGAAAAATGTTTACATCTTTAATAGCCTTGGCTATTAAAAAACAAATTGATTGGTAGTGATTTCCCGTGGAAAGTGTAAGGACTATGTGGAAAAAAAAAAACAAATGTAAAATTACATCGTGGAAGGCTGGAAGTGTGGAATGTCCTAACAGATCTGTAACATAAACCAGCACCAGTATTTCCTGTCCATGATCAAAAATCCAGTAAAGAAATCCAGCTTATCATAAAATTACAGAATCATTCCTTCCTCAGGCAGTGTGTTTTTGACAGATGACCAAAATTCCAAACTGTCTTAGACCATACCATCTGCTTTCATATTACTGTGTCTTTATTTAGTAGATATAGAGATATATACTACTTCTGTTTTTGGTGACTACTTTTTTTCCTGTTCATGTCATCAGGCTTTCCCATGCTTGTTGTTTGCTAAGAATATTTGCTATAGCTGCTACTTTCCTATATGATTGCCTTTTGTATGCTGCTTTCATTAACATCTATTAAAGAGGATGTGAGAGTAAGGTACCACTTAGAGAAATTAATAGCTTCAAAAGGTCATCATCCACTTCATACAATTTCTAAAAATGCAAAAGCATTTTCATTGTGAAAAGGAAATGACTTGAAAGTTGTTTTCACTTTTTTTTTTTTTTTTTTTTTTTTCCTGTCATTTCTATTATAATGGATTTTAAAGAGTGAAGAAGTGCTGACTGGAAGCTGTTTCTTCTTCTTCTTTCCTTTTTTTTTTAGAAAAAAAAAATAAAATAAAAGTTGATATCATAGTCTCTCACGATGCTGTCTACAGCTGCAAGCCTTCAAATACTTCTGCATCTGTGGTGTTCTTATTTACTATCGTCATATTGCAAGTTATCTCCACCTGAGAAAATAGCTTCTCTGATCAGAATGAGAACTTACATTGAATGTGCTTGTTCTCTTACCAAGTAAAACTAATCCACCTAATTAAGAGTGCTGAAGTACAGTAGTATTGCTGTATGTGCAAGGTTTTGATGGTGGGGTGGGTGGGCTGCAGACTTGGCCCCTGTGTTAAGAGACAAGGGCCTGTGCTGTACTGAGCACTGCCAGTGTCAGCCAGCTCTGCAACAGACCCACTCACTGCAGGAAACAGCCAAACCCATCAGTCACATGTGTAGTGCCTCTTGGAAAACATATTTAAGAACAGACGCAGGGGCAGAGACAATAAAGGAAAAAATAAAAAATAAAAAAGTGAGAACCAGCCCTACATACAGACACCAAGGCCAGTGAAGTAGGGGAGTGTGGAATAATTGCTGATTTATTTCATTCCAATTGATTTATTGGAATGAAAGGTATGTCCACATCTAAAGGTATGAACCACAAGGACCATCAAGTCCAACTACTGGATCCCCAAAGCCCAAAGGACCACCCAAAAAATCAGACCATGTGTCTCAGAACATTGTTCAAATGCTTCTCAAACTCCAATAGGCTCGGTGTTGTGATCACTTCCCTGGGGAGCCTGTTCCAGTGCCTGACCACCCTCTGGGTGAAGAACCTCTTCGTAACACCCAGCCTGACCCTCCCATGTCATAGCTCCATGCTGTTCCCTCGGGTCTTGTTGCTCTCACCAGAGGGCAGAGATCAATGCCTGCCCCTCCACTCCCCTTGCAAGGAAGCTGTAGGCTGCCATGAGTTCTCCCCTTCATTCTCCTCTTCGCTACGCTAAACAATCCCAGTGACTTCTCTAGGCTGAACAATCCTAGCCAGACAACAACTAACTCCATTTTTAAACCACAACAGTACTTACTTTACAAAAGAGCTTAGTATCTTCACTAGACAGTAGTAAAGTATTTTTTAAAGTTGTTTATGGTGGATCCAAACAATAGATATTTGAAGAACAAACTGTATTTTATAGGTTGCCTTTACAAATGTTTCAAATTGTTGAACACATTTCAGAGAAATGAATATCTGCTTTATTATATGTTAATATATATTAACTTATGAGCCTAGTTATTATGTTCTTTCCTTTTTTCGGTCATTAAGTACTTGCCCCTTTAACAACAGGTTCCAGAAACAAACTAATTTATCTTTGCCTGTAACTTCACAAGAACAGATGAAATCTGTCATACTGATTCCACCCCTCACCCTCCAGCCCCCTTACATATTACATATAAAATCTTTAAGTATTTTATAGTTAACTTTCCATATCTTTTGGTCAATTAACAAGGCTCTAATATTACTCTTTCCCTGTAGAATCATTAAATGACATTAAGCAAATTCTGTAATTAATCATATTATTGGTAACTTTCTTACCTTTTTCCTGTGATTAGCTTTATATTCATTAAAAGCTGGTCCTCTCACTTTTAGTAATACTGAGAAACATCTAAACATGTAAAAAATAGCAATTTGTATGGATAAAGCAATACTCATTATTTTTACATCTACATTTTGTCCTTAATCAATTTGTTAAATAATAAACAAAACCTGTGAAGAATTTTATTGCCTTCCTTATTTGATTTAATTTTTATGTAAATTGCCTGTCTTACAAATATATTTATTGTTGGGGGATATATTTACAATGAACTGTTTGGAAAACGAAGAAGATGGAATTTTAATGATAAACTCAAAATTCAGAAATACCCTAAAATGCTTGATGCACCCCAGGATACAGTTGGCCCTTCTGGCTGCCAGGGCACACTGCTATCAACTTGCTATCAACCACAACCCCCCAGATCCCTCTCTGTGGGGCTGCTCTCCAGCGTCTCATCACCCAGTCTGTACGTATAGCCAGGGTTGCCCCGTCCATGTGCAGGACCCGGCACTTGCTTGGTTAAACTTCATGTGGTTGGTGATCACCCAGCTCTCCAATTTGTCCAGATCTCTCTGCAAGGCCTTTCCACCCCCAGCCGAGTCCACAGCTCCTTCAAGTTTGGTGTCATCGGCAAATTTGCTCAAAACACCTTGTAGTCCTACATTCACATTGTTCATAAAAACATTGAAGAAGACTGGCCCTAAAATGGAGCCTTGAGGAACCCCAGTAGTGACCATCCGCCAGCCTGATGTGGCCCCATTTACCGCACTTTGAGCCCTGCCTGTCAGACAATTGCTCACCCATCAAATAATGTTTTTGTTTAGTTGTATGCTGGACATTTTGTCCAGTAGGATCCTATGGGAAACCATGTCAAAAGCTTTGCTGAAGTCCAAAAAATCACATCAGCTGGTTTCCCTTGATCGGCTAGATGGGTGATCTTATCATAAAAGGAAATAAAATTTGTTAGGCAGGACCTACCCCTCGTGAATCCATGTTGGCTGGGACCAATGATTGCATTGTCCCCCAGGTGCACTTCAGTAACTTCAAGAATCATCTTCTCCATAATTTTACCAGGCACTGATGTGAGACTGACAGGCCTGTAATTGCTAGGGTCTTCTTTCTTGCCCTTCTTGAAAATTGGCACAACATTTGCCAGCTCCCAATCTACCAGGACCTCTGCAGATTCCCAAGATCATTGAAAAACAATTGAGAGAGGTCCCGTGATGACATCAGCCAGCTCTTTAAGCACCCTGGGATGAATCCCATCCGGACCCATGGACTTGTAGGGATCCAGGTGGAACAGCAAATCCCGCACACGTTCAGGGTCGGTTGGGAGTTTGTCATTCCCACTGTCATGTTTCTCCAGCTCAGGGCACCCTGGGTCCCGAAGCCCATCATCGGCATTGAAGACAGAGGCGAAGAAAGCATTAAACATCTCTGCTTTGCCTACGTCATTGTCTGTGAGGAGACCTTCCCCATCAAGGAGCAGACCTATGTTTTCTTTGGTTCTCCTTTTTCTGTTCACATACCTAAAAAAAAACTTTTTTATAGTCTACCACAGACACGGCCAGCTTCAACTCTAGTTGGGCTTTGGCCACATGATTTTTCTCCCTACAAACACGAACAGCATCCCTGTATTCCTTCCTCGTCTCCTGACCCTCCTTCCAGCAGCCATACACTTTCTTTTTTCGCCTAAGCTCCAGTGGAAGATCCCTGGTCAGCCAGGCTGGCCTTCTGCCCCGCCTGCCTGACTTCTGATATTTTGAAATTGCCTGATCCTATGCTTTTAGGAGGCAGTGCTTAAAAATTGACCAGCACTGATGGACACCAATGCGTTCAAAAGCAGTTTCCCAGGGGATCTTGCTGACTAGTTCCCTGAGCAGCCTGAAGTCTGCTTTCCCCATATCCAGGGCTGAAGTTTTGGTGGCAGTTTTCCTTCTGTCACCATAAATTCTAAATTCAACCACTTAATGGTCACTATGACCGAGATGGCCACCAGTTGCCACGTCTCCCACAAGACCCTCTCTGTTCACTAGCAACAGGTCTAGGAGGGCACCTTTCCTAGTTGGCTCCCTTAGCACCTGCACCAAGAAGTTACCATCTAGGTGCTTTACGAACCTCCAGGACTTGCTTGTGTCAGCTGTGTGGTGATCCCAGTTGACATGTGGCAGGTTGAAGTCCCCTATAAGGACAAGGGGAGTTGATCTCGAGGCATGTCTCAGTTCTGCAAAGTATAATTCATCGGCGTTGTTGTCCTGGCCAGGTGGTCTGTAATAGACTCCCACAATGACATCACCTTTATTTGTTTGTCTCTTAATCCTTACCCAGAGGCTCTCAACTTTGCCATCGCCAACCTGATGTTCCACACAGTCCCGTCCCTGCTTCAAACACATCACCACCTCGCCACCTCACCTACCCTTCCCCCTACCCCTCTCTTATACAAACTACACAGAATAACAACACATTAATTAGTACAAAGCGAATATAACATTAATTTCATACACAATACACAACTGAATAAGAATGTTACATATTTAGGTATTTTTTGCAGTATTGTCTCTCTGAATTATTTTGACTTCTCTACCATCCATAGATATCACCTAGATTTGAAGTTATGTGTTTCATGATATAATATTGACATTTTAATTTACACTTTCAAAGTAGCTGTAAACCTTCTCTTCCCTTTACCTTCCCCTTCCCTTCCCTTCTCTTCCCTTTCCCTTCCCCTTCACTTTCCATTCCCTTCCCTTTCGCTTTTCTTTTCACCCCCATATGTAAAGGATACTGAACAAACACACACTGTAGATGTGTATTTATGAATTATACACCTTTGTTCTACTAAAATTCCAATGTTTTCTTCCTGCACACTAACAATTCATCTCACATACATTTTTTTGCAAATTGTTTGACCTAGGAATTTTCTATGCAGCACCATATGCTTTATGTGTAGAAAAGAAAAACAGCCTTCACAGCTTTTTTTTTTTTTTTTTTTTTTTAAATTTATAAATTGAACTCATTATGAACACATGAGCATATTTTCTCCCTTAGATAATGAGATATGTTGTATTTAATTTAATAATTAAATTATATTAAATATAGAAAATGTGAAAATTGATCTGAGAAATAAACCACTAGTTTCACACTCAGCTGCGACCTGTGTGGATGTTGCTTGTCACCTTTCTTCAATTTGAAGTGCTGCTGTAGAAACACAATGTTTCACTCTGTGCTTTTCAGAACCGTATAGATAAGATTGATTTTCTATGGTTATATTGTAATTTATGTTTACCATAAGCTGAAATAACTCCTGGCTGCATTTCTGCAACTGTTTTGTGAAAACTCCATGCCAATTCACACACCAGACTAGAGCACTCCTATCTCAGGCTTCAAGATCTGCCTTTTATTTCATCTCCTAGTCGTTGGGACACCTTTAGAACAACCCATGAGGCAGGAATAATGTCTATCACTTAGGCTTTTTCTGCAATGTCCATCTGGTAGTACGGCCATATCTACAGACATCATGTTTCATCATACATATTATTTTCACTGTGCTATGGAAACTTATAACACCTGAGGCTCGAAGCACATAAGAAAAGAAGCAGAAAACTCCAGTATTTTTTCAAAGGGAAAAGGGAAAATCTGATACTTTTTGAAGGGCTATTGCTAATTAGTCATAAACATTTGTTGATCCCAGAAGTTTTTGCTTGGTATGAAAATAAGTATGCAGAACATCTCTTTGGTCTTTATTACCCCTTCCAGCCAACATTCTAGAGCTTGAAATTGCTAGAAATGCTGCAAAGGTATAGATGGCATCTGTTTCACTCTTCCTAAAATATATATAATGGCAATAAATTATTAATAGTGACTGCTTCACAAATTTTCTTGTTTTTTAAGGGGTGGGGGGAGAGAGAGAGAGAGGGGAAGTAGGGTATTTTATTATTACTATTATTATTATTATAAATATATTCAAAAATTTAAGTTACAATGGGGGGAAAAAAAGTGCAACATATATTTCCTAGTATATGCTTTAGGATGTGCAAATAAATGTAACATATTTTAAGGTTCTTTCCTCAGAAACACACAAGTAGTATATAGCATTTGGTATATATATTTTTGGTGTATTTTATATGTGTTCTATATACAAACATCTACAACTCAGGCTTGCATGAGGCGGTGTTGGTTTGTTATGATCCCAGTAAGAAAGGCACTTAAAGTAAAAAAAAAAAAAAAAAAAAAAAAACCATAGAATCACTTACAGCACTTACTAGAAGCAAACGTTCATCATTCTTATTTCAAATGAGAACTTGCTATATCTTTAGAGAAATATAATAGTTAATATGAGCTGCTTAATGATAACAAGAATATAGAGGAATATTATAATACTTTTTGTAGCTGATGATTTTGCCTTCTTTATCATGGTCTGAACTAAAACTCAGAAATTCTTAAAGTTTATTATTTTATTACAAAGACTTTTGATCTTTCTAAGTAGGTTCATTCTTGTTCATGTTATATGTACAGTGTAATATTATGCCTCATGATTTATTCATTAATTTAATTGCTGATCTAGATGAATTGAACTGGAGCAGCATTGTGTTTTCTGTCTGTGACAAGTGTCTGGAGGATTCTTCCCTATACTGCATTGTGTTACCGACCTTTCAGATGGTTCTCATCTGCTGAGACACACTATTCAGTCAAATGCTTTCTAATTAATTAGAAGATCAGATTATAGTATAATTCCCTTTTCTTGGTACCTGTCGTGTTATTTTTGCCTTCTCTAGTTACCAGATGTTGGTGCTAGCTTGAAACTGTAAATCTCAAGAAATTGAAGTGTTTTCAACTGTGATATTAATGTTCATATGAATGCTAAGACTTTGCAAGGCAGTGCTGAGAGGCCAGAAAGCCTTGTCCCATAAACCTCTGTGGGACAAGGTGTAAATCTTTTCAAATCAGACAATAATGAATTGACTTACTTCAAGAAATAATATTTTTGATGCTTTATGATTGACTGTGAATAATAGGTTATCTCTAAATGCAAGGATTTAACAGGAACTGCCTGAGAAGATACAAGTCTTTTAGAAAATCTATGTTCAAGAAAGAAATGAGCTTGTTACATGAAGGTTAAGAAAGTATTAGTTTTGCTGACAAGGAAAATACAGAATAAGATTTACGTCATCCTTCTCTCCTCTTTAGTCTTTGACTGATATTCACATCTACTGGCCTACTTGCAATAAGTCTGTTTATGAACCTTTACTTACTGCCTACACCACAAATTCTTTACTTTGTATTCTCTATCTGTAAATATGGCAGTTAAATTTGGAAGCCATAATACTGTGTGATTTGAAAATTACATATGAAAAATATTTATCATTATTATTTTTATTGATATTTTCTTCATTGATTCATTAATGGATTATAATAATCTCACAGTTAAAGGTATTTATGTTTGCAGAGTGATCTGAATCTCATCAGAAGATGGCTTAGAGATCCAGGAAATTAATCTAATTAAAACCTGAAAAGGAAAAAACAATCAATTAATCAATCAATCAATTTTGATATTATTTTTTTGTTTTCTTTTCTGTAAAATATATGCAGATAGTACATGTAGATATTTGCAAGCTCAAAGCAAAAAAAAAAAAAATGTAATGTTGCAAGAATATAATTTCCGGCAAGCAAGAGAGAACAAATGTCAAAGAATAAAAGAGAACTTAAATAAAATTAATTAATTAATTAATTAATTAATTAAAGGGTAAATAAAGGGCAAGTCAGTTTTACCAAGAATGAAAGGAGCGGAGAAGATGGAGGTGGATGACAAAAACAATCAAACAAACAAACAAAAACCCCTGCGTGTAGAAAATATGTAGATAGGAGAGTGGTGGTGAATGTTGAGAGGAGATTTGAGTAAAATATAACAAGAATCAATGTTAAGAAACGCCTGCTGCCTGCTGAAGTCTTGTCTCTTGGATAAGAACGCCAAACTATAAAGCATGCTATAACGCATTCTATGTAAAACAGTCTAGGCTCACAACTTTGTATAATTCAATAAGGAATTAAGTGAAAATAGCCCATGGTGCAGAGGGAAGAAAATTGAGAGACATTGTGCATTCAGCTGTTGTGACACTGAACATTTTGTTCTGTATTAATCTCAATAAAAATATTTAAACACAACAGATTAATGTTTTTGTGAAAATAGCACTGATTTGAAACATAGATTTTAACATAGATTTATTTCACAGAATCACAGAATGTCTGAGGTTGGAAGGTCTCTCACCCTCACAGTAAAGAAGTGCCCTCTCATATTCAGCTGGAATTTCCTGTACTTCAGTTTGTGCCCATTGCCTCTCATCCTCTTGCTGGGCACTACTGAAAAGAGACTGGCTTCATCCTCTTGACACCCTGCCCTCAGATATTTGCATACGTTAATGGTGTCTCCCTTCAGTCTTCTCTTTTCCAGGCTAAACCAGCCCAGTTCTCTCAGCCTGTCCTCATAAGACAGGTGCTCCAGTCTTCTAATCATCTTAGTAGCCCTCCTCTGGACTTGCTCCAGTAGTTCTATGTTCCTCTTGTACTGGGGAGCCTAGTATTTCTTTTCATATTGATTCTTACTCACCCAGATGAGTGTCAGTCACAACTGGTTATGTCATTGGTCATTTTTTTATTTTTTTTTTTTTTCCAATTCCTTATGAGATTTAACTGAAGGTTAATGAAAGAAATACTACTGATTTATACTTAAAATAAGTCCACAGACTCAGTATTGTATAATGCTTAGATGCCACTAACCAACAGAGAACTTCTTTTTAGTCCAGTCAGTCCTCTTCAACATCTTCATTACGGATCTAGACAGTGGGGTAGAGTGTACCCTCAGCAAGTTTGCTGATGATTCAAAACTAAGGGGAGTAGCTGATATACCAGAGGGTAATGCTGCCATCTTGAGGGACCTCTACAGACTGGAGAAATGGGATGACAGAAACCTCATGAACTTCAACAAGAAGTGCAAAGTCCTGTGCCCAGGGAGGAATGACGCCAGAAACTAATATATGCTAGGGTCTAACCAGCTGGAAAACAGCATGGCAGAAAAGGACCTGGGGATCCTGGTAGACACTGAGTTGGTCATGAGCAAATAAGGTGCCCTTTGCCATGAAGAAGTCTGCCAGTATTCTTGGCTGCATTAGACAAAGTATTGCCAGAAGATCTAGGGAGGTGATCCTACCTCTTTACTTAGCACTGCCAAGGCTACCCCTGGCACATTGTGTCCTGTTGTGGGCCAATGGACATACTGAAGAGAGGCCACAGAGATGATTAACGGAAAGAAACACCTGGCCTGCAAGGAAAGGCTGAGAGAGCTGGGACTGTTAAACTTAGAGAAGGCTCAGGGAGGATCTTATCTATGTATATAGATACCTGAGGGTGAATACAAAGAGAATGGAGCCAAGCTTGTTTCACTGGTACCCGATGACAGGACATGAGGCAATACCCACAAACTGAAACACTGAAGATTCCATATGAACATCAGGGAACTGAAACACGTTGCTCATAAATGTTGTCCAGATTCTATACTTGTACATATTCAAAAGCCAACAAGACACAGTGTAGTTGTGTTATTCAGGTCCAGCAGAAGAGCTCTACCACAACTGCTCTCTCACTCCCTGGCTGAAACTGGCCCTTACCTAACATGGGGCAACTTCTGGACTCTTCACATTTCTTCTCAGAAAGAGCAGTCAGGCATTGGAAAGGGTTGCTCAGGGAAGAGGTGGAGTCACCATTCCTGGGGGTGTTTAAGGAAAGTTTGAACCCAGTGCTTAGGGACATGATTTAGTGGGTGACATTGATAGTAGGGTGATTGTTGGACCAGATGATCTGGGAGGTTTTTTACAACCTTAATGATTCTGTGATTCTCACAGAAGCCACCCGTGCCACCCTGCTACAAAAACCTTGCCATATAAACCCAGTACATGTGGGCAACATGGTCTAGGTGACCTAGGCAACCAGTCAAGCATATCCTGGGCAACATGCTCTAGTTGACCTCGCTTGAGAGGGGGGTTGGACCAGAAGACCTCCAGAATTCTCTTCCAATATCAAACATTCTGTGATTCTATGATTTTGTAATAAGAGAATGAGAATGATTAGTAACAAAAGTAATGAAAGATAAATGTGGCACAATGTTTATGTACAGAAACAAAGGGGAGGGGAAAAAAAAAAAAAAAGTAAAAAGTAAACTGTAATTTAGAAAAGAAAAGCCACCTGTCCTTATGATGAGCTACTTGGGAAGCATTAATAGATCCTAAAGTACAGTAAGACCAGTTAATAATGGGATCAAATTATTAAGGGTAATGATGAGTTTCTCTATTGTTATACAACATGCATTCAGGACAAATGTCTGGTTGTTTTCAAAAAGGGGTAAAAAGTATTAATTTACACAAATCATGAGACTCAAAGCAGAAATTAATTTATATCACTTTATCATCTATGCTCTACAGAGTATAATTTTATCATCACATAACATCTGAGAATAAATTATCATCAGAAAATCTTCAACTGATATAGTTTTTGAATCTGTACCATTATTTTTCCTTCTGGCAACAGAGATTTTTTAGATACCTAGTATTTGGACACACAAACAGGATTTTACAAATAAAGGTATTAGCACTCTCAAGTAGGTAAACATCTAGATGACGTGTTGAAGGCTCATAAATACTGAAGTGTGGCTAATTTCTCAGGCAGGACATCAAGGTTTATAATAGAGAACAAATTATTTCTCTGGATATTCTGTGATTATGGATTTCCTAAGGATTAGACATTTAAAGGAATATTTTCACCACACTAGATATGTATGGCTTTAAATAAATAAATAAATAGATAAAATACAGTCATGTAGTCTATTATGCAAGATCTATCTTCCCATATTTGTTTCCCTCTCATGTTTCTAATCTGCACCTTCCTATTATGTCCAATACTAGGTTAAGAATTCCTCAGAAGATCCTTTCTTTGAGAAGGTGGGGGTAGGATGTCAGAGCAAGTGTGAAAGCTTCATCAATGCACGGTCTTACGAGACATGTGACATCCCCAAAGTAAAGATAACAGCCAACTGAGAATGTGGAAACTCATGAACAACACCAAGGAGTGTGAGAATATAGAAAAAAATCCCTTGATAAGTAGTTCAAGTTAGAGTCCTACATTACAGATGGCGTTCATAAAGTGAAAGGAATCTTTTCCAAATTATTCAGCAAAGGAACATGACTGAAATGCTGAAACTTCTTATAAATTTTTACAAGTAAGCAAAAAAATCTCGGAAACAAATAACCCCCCAAATTATATCAAATGTCCTTGAGGAATTTATTCTTTTCATTAAGGCTACTTGTTGGTTAAGATTATTGAATGAAAAAATTAATGCAGCAGAGTTAGCAATTAAATTGATCTAGAAAAGTGGATTCAACATGTAGTGACATCGTTTAAATTACATTTTGAGACCAATGGTATCAGCCATCTATATAATATTTACAGCAACTATAATAATAAGTGTAATAAGTGAGATTTTAACTTCTTAGCATTTTGTAGAAATACATTCATAAAGGATAATTTAATTATTCTTTTTAGTATTCCAGTTTTCTGACCATCACATATAAGCAAAAACTACAAGAGTGTTTGGAAGAATAAGAAGTCCTTCAGTCTGTAATTAACTACTCATATAGCATCACAATAAATTTTGCATTGATTACGCCATCTGTTCTGTTCTAATTTCCTTTTTATCTTTACTTTTTACTTTATAGTTATATATATAAATCAAATTGAAATATATATATATAGAAAGTGAGTGTTCTTCTAGTCATGACTGGCCCTCACTTATTGATTGTCCATCCTCTAGGGTTCCACCTTTTTATTTTTTCTCTTTTTTTTTTTTTTTCTTTTTTTTCCTACACACTGCATATGACACTCAGTAGTGCTGGTGCATTCATTTTTCAGAACTTGAAAGTGAGGCTTAATTTACCCAACACAAGCCTTCCAATACGCAGTAATAATCAGTACTGTAGATTCTCTCCTTCTGTAATCAGTGACACCTCTGAAGAATCATTTGCATTATGTAGTTGCAAGATGGAATTAATTAATTACACTCTTGATTTATAGAACCATAGTCATAGAATGACTTGCATGAAAGGGACCTTAAAGATTATCTAGTTCCAACCCCCTTGCCATGGGTAGGAATGCCACCCACTAGATCAGGTTGCCCAGGGCCCCATTTAATAATAATTATTTGGGTAATGGATGCATCACCTTCTAGAGGTGACTATCACAAGAGGTTCATCATGAAGGAGATCTAGCAGCTTGACCCATAGCCTAAATTTCAGTATTTAGTATCACTTGAGATTTACTAGTGTATTGTCATTAATACCCATCTGTCACTCTGGAATAATGTGATTTATTTATTTATTTATTTATTTTTCCAATTTTTCATCTGTTGGTCCCATATGGATAACTACATAACTACACTGCAGCCACTCCAGTGATATTGGATGCATCTGTTTTGGTAAGTAAGTAAAGCTCTAAACCATTACCATAGGTTAAATGCCACACAGCCTACAGCTGATCCTGTAGAAACTAAAAGCTTTCTATGGGTCTTGTCCATATCATAACCCACTCATAGATCTCTCAGATACACAATATCACAATAGCATCACAATAGCATCTGAGGTTTCTGTGTAGGCAACTGAATATATTGTCCAGTAGATTCTCAGATGCTAGTACAAAATTCCATGTATGTATATGTATCTGATCTGGAGCTGAATTGCATACATTTTTGATGGTGTATATCTGCTATAAATGCATATATATATATATTTATGGTTATTTAATCTGATCAATTTATAAAGTGGAATACAAATTTCTATAGTTTCACTCATACTGTCATTTCTGAAAGGCAATAAAGAAACTTCCAAATTAAGACTGTGAGCATGCTTATCTCTAACCTTTGCCTTTCTAATTACCAGTTTTCTCTGTCTGCTAAGACAGAGAGTAGAAATGCAGGTAGAAATGCATTAGAATTAAGGATCATAACTCACAAAATATTGTAAAATATTGTAATAACAATTTTATCAGGGTTGGAAAGTACTGTATTAAAGCTAGAGTTCTTATCAGAAGGGAGACTTGCAATTAAGTGAAAAGCCAGAGAGTAGAAGACTCTGGATCATAAAACCAGAATAAATTACTTAATTTATTGATAAGTTAAGGACAATAATTTTATGCTTTATTAAAATTATTCTACTAAGAACACTGCAGATATATTAAATAGTTACATACAGAGAACATGTCCCATTTAGTCAGTGAATCCCTTTTTCCCCTTGCAGGACAAAACTGATCTGCTCTTTAAAACCACAAATCAGCAAGTAGTAGTTGTTGTTGTTGTTTTCATGTTTTCCATTGTTTCAGTGATGTGTATACACTGTACAGAATATGTGAAAGATTTTGTAAGTGATATCAAAGCTACAAAAGCAGATGTATGCAAAATATGTCCTCTCCCCTCCCCACCCGTTACCAAGTAACCTATTGTGACAAGCAGGCTACAGAAGAATCAGATTTTGTAATGCTTATCCAAATCTCTTGAATCTAAGGAAGAATATAAGTAATAACTTTATGCCAGACTTTTCTGGTGATTTAAAGAAAACTGTTTTGCTTGAATAAAGGAACAGGAGACACTATAGCAAGCCAACATATATATTTATATTTTTTTCTTTCACTTTAAGTGATCTTATAACAGCCAGTAATTTTAGACTGTATTGTCATAAATAATAATGGGAAATGGACATAGGAAAAAGCCTTTGAAAGATTATATTGATTTTGTTTACCTTAAAGGAAAGCTAAGCAAAGTAATGTGTTTGTAACAGAGGTTGCAAACTTCAAAAGCAAAACTTCAGCAAATTGAAGAAACTGATCATTAAACCGAGGATTTCAAGGACTTTCATTTAGAATGTTTAAACTAATACCAACATTTAAGTTTTCTTCAAGCTTCCTTTTTCTGAGGATGGTCTTGTGTGTTTACAGAAACATAAAAAGATGTTCAAAGCAACAACAACCCTAAACTTGTTTTCAGTAGCAAAGAGGAATATAACTGTTCTTTTTGAATGATGGGATAACTAGGGAAAGCTAAAAATAATTTTCGCTAAAAAGATTGGTAATATATATGGGTTAGGTCATATATGTTACCTGGCCAAGGATAGAAATTAAATGTCTGCATTTAGAAAAATACTTGTTTTGAAACATCCTACAAAACACACCTTTGTTTTGAAGAAATATGTTCTTTAAAATAAATATAATTATATATAATTATTA
>CM021697.1:154371290-154411106 GCA_011074415.1 Stictonetta naevosa
CTACAAATATACTATTATTTTTTATTTTTATTTTTTTTTAATTTTTTGTAGATACCTAATGAAAAACAAAAAATTGCAGTGAAATTTAAACACAAATGGAGAAATTTTTCAAACTGACATATTGCCAGATCACCAGCATAACTATATTTTTTGTCTTATTTTCTTATTTTAGAAACAACATGGACTACTGCAATCAGTCAATCTAAGTTTGTATTAGCACCTTTAAATGTTGTTTTGTTTAAAGAAAATATGATATATACATTAATCTTGAGGATTATATTGAGGCAAGGTTTTTTTTTTTTAACTGGTGGGGGCTGCTGGACAAAACCCTCAAATATCAGATAAAACCTGCAGCCTGATTATCCACTGACTTGCAATTTCATATTGTTTTTTGATAAAAAAAATATTTAAGGGTTAGATTACCTTATTTAAGTGATTCTCCCAAATAATATAGTGCTGTCATAATAAAATATGCTATTTTGAACATTTTGTTTTTAATTTACATATCCAAAACATAAGATATTAAATAGTATAGCTCACTGATATAGTAAAATTTTGCATTGGTTGAGGATAGGGGTTACGAATTATTGTTATCACCTCCACATGTATACATATTTAGCTGTAGCAAAAAAAAAATAATAAAATAAAATAAAGACCTGTAAAATACTACCTCAGCATCATCAAACCTACCTACTGAATTGGCATGTGACTGAATAGGCTTTGCTGGGGAAGTGGGTAAAAAGAATGTTGAAATATATCTAACCTTGACATCTAACCTTCTTTCAAGTAATTTTTTCAACTCTTAAAATAAATAAATAGATTTATTTCCAAAACATATGAGAGGAAAATGTATATAGAAACATATGTGTTCATTTTAGTAAAGACTGCAACCTATATAATTGTCAGCAGCAGTTCTGGAGTTGTAAATGAATCTTAACAGACTGTATTAACCAGATATCACATCTCTAGCTTTCACTCTCTCAAAAATAGTCTTGGTGTTTTTGAATGCTGTAGTTGTTTTTATCTAATTGTAAATGGTCTAGTTCCATACAGATCAGAGAATCACAGAATGGTTGAAGTTGGAAGAGACCTCTGGAAATCATCTTGTCCCTCCTACCAAGCAGAGCACATTGTGCAGGTTGGCATCCAGGCAGGTTTTGAGTATCTCCAGAGAAGGAGAATCCACAGCCTGTCTGGGCAACCTTATTCCAGTGTTCTGTCACATTATCAAGTTAGTTTTTCAAGCTTTTTTTTCAATTTTTTGTCTTCATGAATGATCTGGAATTTCTAATTTTCTAAGGACTGAAAAGTAATTACATCAGCCAACATTATACTTGGCATTGTCTGATAGTAGGAACTGAAAGGTTTTCTCCCTTCTCTTTAATGATATTTGCACATAGTCGAGAGGAAAAAAAAAAAAAAAAAAAAAAACTCTCAAATCAAATCACTTGAACCACAAAAATAATTAAAAATGGTTGTAAATAAAGTTATTGCCACAAAACCAGTGAAACTTAATCTGACTGCATGACTGCAAAATGACTGCAGAGTATATACTTGTACTTACATAATTATATATTGAGACTTGCTGCTCCATCTGGAAACATATAAATCTATTGGCCCCAATGGGATTCATCCCAGCGTACTCAGAGAGCTGTCTGATGTCATCAGGAGACCTCTCTCAATTATTTGTCAATTAGCTTGGGAATCTGGAGAGGTTCCAGTCAACTGGAAGTTAAAAAACATTGTTCCAATTTTCAAGAAGGGCAAGAAAGAAGACCCTGAAAATTACAGGCCTGTCAGTCTCACTTCAATGCCTCATAAAATTATGGAGAAGGATTATTCTGGTAGTTATTTAAAATCACCTGAAAGACAAGCAGTCATTCATCATAGCAAACATGGGTTAATATTGAGGACGTCCTGCTTAATGAACTTAATTTCCCTTTATGACAAGGCCACACAACTTGTTGACCAAGAGACACTAGTAGATGTAATCATTTTGGATTTCACTAAAGCTTTAGATACAGTTTCTTGTAGTATGTTTCTGGATAAAATGTCCAGCATACAGCTAGATAAATGCATAATACACTTGGATGAACAATTGGCTGGGTTGGGCTCAAAGGGTAACCCTATAAATAGGGTCACATCAGGCTGGCAGCGAGTCACTAGTGGAGTTCCACAGTGCTCCATTTTATGACCAGTTCTCCTTGAAGTTTTCATATATGTTTTCATAAGTTGTGTAAAGTTTTCCTAAACTTGTGTATAGGACTTGAAAGTGTACTGAATAAGTTTGTGAATGACAGCAAATTGGGAGAAGATGCTGACTCCCTCAAGGGAAAGGAAACCTTTCAGAGAGATCTTGACAAATTACAGAGCTGGGCAATCACCAATAATATAAAGTTCAACAAGAACAAGTGCCAGATTCTTCACCTGGGAAGGGGCATACCTGGCTATATGTACAGACTGGGAGGACAAGAGGCTGGAGGACATCCTCACAGAAAGGGATCTGATCATTTTGGTTGGTGGCAATTTGAATGTGAATCAATAGTGTGCTCTGGCAGCCAGGAGGGCCAACCATATCCTAGAGTGCATGAAGCACAGCATTGTTAGCTGTTCAAGGGAAGGGATTCTCCCAGTCTACTCTGCTGGTGCAGTCTCACCTCAAATACTATGTGCAGTTTTGGGTGCCACAATATAAGGACATAAAGCTATTAAAGAGTGTCCAAAAGAGGGCTACAAAATGGTGAAGGGTCTAGAGTGAAAGACATATGAGGAACAGTTGAAGTCACTTGGTTTATTCAGCCTAGAGAAGAGAAGATTGAGGGGCAACTTCATCACAGCCTAATGGTTCCTCATAAGGTAGAGTAGAAAGACAGGTGCTGATCTCTCTGGTGACCAGTGGTAAGGCACAAGAGAACAGCATGAAGCTATGAGAGGGGAGGTTTGTCTGGATATTAAGATCATGTTCTTCACTGAGAGGGTGGTGGGGCACTGGAAGAGGCTCCCCAGGGAAGTGGTGACAGCACCAAGACTGTTGGAGTTCAAGAACTATTTGGACAATGGTCTCAGACATATGGTCAGATTTTGGGATTGTCTTGTGTTGGAGCCAGGAGCTGGATTCGACGATCCTTGTGGGTCCCTTCTAACTCAAGATATTCTATGATTCTATTTCTATTGTAGTCTCCTGAATACACTCTTTTAGCAGCTACAAACAAACAAACAAACAACAACAAAAAGTTTTGCACATATGACATTGCCTTTAAATTCCATTTTGGGGTTTTGGAATATATTTTTCTTGTACTTGAGTCTGTATTAGATATTGGGAGTATGAAGTGTGCAAATGTGTGTGATGTGATTACCTTTCTTTCTTTCTAATTAGAGAAGATCTCAAACAAAATCAAAAGAAATGAAAACAGATATATGACTTTAAAAGATGCAAAAATAATTATAAAATTGACTCTCCTACTTGATACTTTTGTTTGTTTGTTTGTTTTTAACTAACTGAATAATGAAAACATCTAGGGAGCTAAAGATGTGAGATCTATGAACTAAATGCTATTATGTTTTTTTCAGCATGATTAAATGACAGAATTATTAAATGTCAAGTGCCAAAAATAAAAGACATAATAGAATGCATGTAAGAAACCACTTCACCTGCATGGGTGAAAATATGACACACAAAATAGCAAAGCAACCTTTGAAATATTATTTGGTCCATATATTCAAGACAACTGATGAAAACCTGAAACTTCAGATTATTAACCAATCTATCTGTGTCATTAAATACATATAGGTTCTTAAAACTACTCCTAGCATATTCCTAATTTGCATATAAAATGTAAAGGCATGAAACATGTATAAACCATTTTATGTATAAACAATTTTAAACCAATATAAAAATGTGTATTACGTTTTATTGCTTTATCAGAACCTTTTTTTTTAAAATGAAGTTTAATTGATTTGATTACATTAAGCAAGAACACAAGCTGTGTGTCCACAAAGTGTTAGAGAGATATAAGCACCTTCTAAAGACAGTGCATCTCTTTTTCTAGTAGATAAGTCAGATGGAGTATACGGAAACTTCTCATGGAATGCAAATAAGATGGTTAAGGTTTAATCATGGATTTCAGAAATGTAAAGTATTAAATATTTTTATTGTTTTTTTCTATCTATATTTCATCCTTGCAGGGGGGAGGGGGAAACATGTTTTATGAGACAATTAATTCTTCTGGACTTTTCCTTCTCTCTCTTTTTTTTTTTTTTTTTTTTTTTTTCCCACCACTGTCATTGTTGTCAGTTAAAATAGACAACTATAAGGGGAAGAAAAGACTTTTAAATACACAAATAGCTCCCTCACTTGCATATCTGTATAAAAAGAAGTCATATATCAAGAGCTGGTTCTAAGACCAGGACCTAAACCTTTTAAATTTTTTAGTATTTCTAGGTAGTTGTATACGCTTTGAAGCATATAATGGAGCAGACCAGAAAAAGTTACAGGAACTGTTACATCTTTAATGAAAGTAGCAGGTGACAGCTCCTCCTGTCTGTCTTCTTGTAATAATACATTGTTCATTTCTACATATATAAATTTATTTATATATTTTTTAAAAAAGTGTTTTGTTGAACTGGTCTTAAACATCTTAGTTTGAACCCTAAATGTAAATTTGGTGGAGAGCCCTTTGTATGAGAATCTTCTTCATTAGCGTTCTCTGATGGAAGAAAGCATGCCTTCAAACAGAATAAGTAAGGAATAGATAATTCATGGGACACGTGCCTTTAATAAGAAATGGTTACTGAGATAGCCTAAAGAAAATATTAAAAACTTTTTTTTTTTTTCTGAATGATTACTTTTGAAAAAAATAAAATCTATTTTCAAAGAGAGTGAAGAGAGTTACTAGAACTAATTTGTTGAAATTTCTTCTTTGTACTGGATACGCAAAACTATTTAGTACCTCCTTTTTAAATCTGTTTTGATTCAGGTGTTTGTTTCACATACTTTTCATTCCATTTTTACTAGGCAAAGAATCAATATACACTGACTTGACGAACAATTCTAATAACTGTAAATCTTGGCAAGCATCAGATGTTGATTTCTCATTCTATAAAACCCTGGATTTCAGATTATTTTTATTTTGCTTATGTATAAAAACTGCATTGACTGGCAATACTTGTTCTCATTTTGTGTGTTATGCACATTTAAAAAGACCTTGACTGAGTCAAGGAATGCACCAAAAAGAGGAGGAAGGTGTTTCCTCTTCTGGTAAGTAACTGAACCTAGTCATTATAAGGAAGCTTGTGGAATGCAAGCAATAAAAGGCAAAAGAACAAAAAAGAAAAAGAATCATGGGAAAGCGCTGGAAGCCTCCACCGAAGAAGAGAATCTGCTAAGAGGAAGAGAGCCCATAATGGAGGATTCAGGTGATGACCCTGAACATTTTCATCTACCTACAGGGGACAGGTTCACTATACAGCCCCTATAATCCTGAGACCCCTAGCTGTTAGACAGCAATTATCTTGGTAAAAGAGCTTTTTTTTTTTTTTTTTACCGTTGAAAAGGGTAAAAATATAAAAATATAAATTATGAAACTTGAAATACAGAATAAATATATTTAACAGAAGAAAATATGTTTAGTGTCTTGAAAAGATGCCTCAGAGATGGAAGAGAAGATTAAAGATCATCAATTATTCTAGTTTACATTTTATTTACATAGGAGTTTTGAATTAAATAAATAAATAAAATCATTCCTGTCTTAAAAAAACAAACAAACAAACAAACAACAAAAAAAAAAACAGCATAAGGGAAAGGGCTTGGAAGACAGCTATCTAAGCTCTGATCAGCTTTGGTCCTTCCATTCCTCATTCTAAGGGGGTTTCAGTGGTTTCTTGGAAGACAGAGATGGTTGATAGAAACAGGTAACTGTGAACATGGTATAGGAAAGTTGTCAGGCCACTTGCATTAAAACATTCCCAATCAGTTCCAAATGGAGTAGATATGTGGGTCATGGTAGGTAATTGCAGCATAACTATTGAATACTGTTTTATACTTTTGGGTTTTGAAGCTAATACATTCACAATCATATTTTGTTTTTGTTTGTTTGTTTCTCCATCAAAGTAGTTCTGTTTTAGACAAAAGGCATTGTATTTATCATATTACACTCAGATGACATTTATTGCAACCAATATGTTTAAATTTACTCTTAGAATAGTATAATAGCCATAAGTTAGACCCTATTCTTGACATGAGATATTTTTGTACAGATGTTTTTGCTCAGCGGGTCAGAAAGCAATTGTTTATTATCAGTCATATCTGTTGCCTTTTACCTCTAAGGTTTATGATAGACACAGCGAAACTGCCTGAAAATAAAGTATTATTTCCTTTTTTTCCCTAACTTTACATTTGCTTCCTCTGCGGAAAATTTATCTGACTAGCCAGTAATTTACCTTCATAATTAAATTAGATGAAATGAATTTTATTTCTAAAATCTACCTCACATGTTGAGGAAAATACACATAGTAACTTTGAATGGAAGATACTATGTTTGTAAAATAAGCATAAAAAAGCAACAACAAAAACCAAGCACACACACACACACACACAAACAAACAAACAAAAAAAACTTGGTACTGTCTTTTCATTTTTGTAAAGACTTCAAATGTTTAATGATAAATAAAGTGAATGTGTAGGCAGATATTTAAAGCTCATGTGTTCAGCAGATGTTCTAAACTTCTTCTGTAACCTGAGAAAGGAAAAACGAATTTTCAGAGGACAGTTCCTCCTGAAATTATTAGCCAAAATACCTTCTGGAAATACCTGTTTTTGATTGACTATGAAGGGAACAGGCAAACTATTTAAATTAATTACATTTCAGAATTAAATTGATGCAATTAATCACTACTTATATGTCAAGACATATTCAGAGAAAGCCTGGAATAAGTGATCATAATCTAGACTTTCATGGTGATCTTGTTTTGGATAAAGAATCTGTTGTAACAGTTACTGGAAAGGAAAAATTAAATTTGGTACCTGCCTGACCTGTTTTCGTTGTGTTTAAACATTGGCAGATACTTGCAGCAATTGAATTCACACAAGTCTTGAATTCAGTTATTTCTGCTGTATTTCAATTTTACATCAGTTTATTCATATTATGGCATGTGATTCTTGTTTTCAAACAGCATCAACTGAAATATATATATCTATATATACACACACTTTCAGAATATATGGGAGCTGCAATATGTAGTTTTAATGTTCTGTGTAAACACAGTCCTCAAAATTATATTTCTACCTTATGAACACGGTTATGAAACAGATATCTTGAAACATATCTTTGATATATTTAAATATACCTTAAAATATCTTAAATCTTTTGATCTTAATGAGGTTCAGCAAGTCCAAGTGCAAGGTGTTGCAGCTGGGTCAGGACAATCCTGTATATGAGTACACGAGTTCCATGAGAAAATTGTTGGCGACCTGCTACAGCATTTGGATGTATGCAAGTCGATGGGACCGGATGGGATCCACCCGAGGGTATTGAGAGAACTAGCAGAAGAGCTGGCCAAGACGCTTTCCATCATTTATCAGCAGTCCTGGCTATCAGGGGAGGTCCCACTCGACTGGCGGCTAGCAAATGTGACGCCCATCTACAAGAAGGACCAGAAGGTAGACCCAGGGAGCTATAGGCCTGTTAGTTTGACCTCAGTGCCAGGGAAGCTCATGGAGCAGATTATCTTGAGTGTCATCATGCGGCACTTGCAGGGCAAGCAGTCGATCAGGCCCAGTCAGCATGGGTTTATGAAACACAGGTCCTGCTTGACAAACCTCATCTCCTTCTATGACAAGGTGAGACGCTTAGTGGATGAGGGAAAGGCTGTGGATGTGGTCTACCTTGACTTCAGTAAGGCTTTTGACACCGTTCCCCACAGCATTCTCCTCAGGAAACTGGCTGCTCATGGCTTGGACTGGCATACAATTTGTTGGGTTAAGAGCTGGCTGGATGGCTGGGCCCAGAGAGTTGTGGTGAATGGAGTCAAATCCAGTTGGAGGCCGGTCACTAGTGGAGTCCCCCAGGGCTCGGTACTGGGGCCAGTCCTCTTTAACATCTTTATCTATTATCTGTATGAGGGGATCGAGTGCACCCTCAGTAAGTTTGCAGATGACACCAACTCAGTTGTTTGTGTCGATCTGCTCGAGGGTAGGAAGGCTCTGCAGGAAGATCTGGATAGGCTGGACTGATGGGCCGAGGCCAACTGTATGAAGTTCAAGGCCAAGTGCCGGGTCCTGCACCTGGGGCACAACAACCCCAAATAGAGCTACAGGCTGGGAGATGAGTGATTGGAGAGCTGCCTGTCAGAGAAGGACCTGGGAGTTTTGGTTGATAGTCAGCTGAATATGAGCCAGCAGTGTGCTCAGGCGGCCAAGAAGGCCAACAGCATCCTGGCTTGTGTAAGAAACAGTGTGGCCAGCAGGTCCAGGGAAGTGATTTTCTCCCTGTACTCAGCTCTGGTGAGGCCGCACCTCGAGTACTGTGTTCAGTTTTGGGCCCCTCGCTACAAGAAGGACATGGAGGTGCTTGAGCGAGTCCAGAGAAGGGCTACGAAGCTGGTGCAAGGTCTGGAGAACAAGTCTTATGAAGAGCAGCTGAGGGAGCTGGGACTATTTAGTCTGGAGAAGAGGAGGCTCAGGGGCGACCTTATCGCACTCTACAGGTACCTTAAAGGAGGCTGTAGCGAGGTGGTGGTTGGTCTATTCTCCCACGTGCCTGGTGACAGGACGAGGGGGAATGAGCTAAAATTGCGCCAGGGGAGGTTTAGGTTGGATATTAGAAGAACTTCTTTACTGAAAGGGTTGTTAGTCACTGGAATATGCTGCCCAGGAAAGTGGTTGTGTCACCACCCCTGGAGGCCTTTAAAAGACGTTTAGATGTAGAGCTTAGTGATATGTTTTAGTGGAGAACTTGTTAGCATTAGGTCAGAGGCTGGACTGGGTGATCTTGGAGGTCTCTTCCAACCTAGACTATTCTGTGATTCTGTGAAACTGGGAGAAGATCACACTGAGAACAGCCCTGCAAAGAAAGACTTAGGAGTTCTAGTGGACAAAAAGCTCGACATGAGTCAGCACTGCGTGCTTACCATCTAGAATATCTACTGTGTCCTGAGCTATATCAACAGAGGCATGGCCAGCAGGTCATGGGAGTTGCCCTTCTACTCTGCACTTGTGAGGCCCCACCTGGAGTACTGCATCCAGGTTTGGGGCCCACAGCACAAGAAGAATGTGGATCTGTTAAAGCAGGCCCAAAGGAGGACTGGGAAAGTTGATCAGAGGGATGGAGCACCTCTACCATAAAGAGAGAGCTGGGGCTTTTCAGCCTGAAGAAGAGAAGGCTCCAGGGAGACCTCATTGTAGCTTTTCAGTACTTAAAGGGGGCTTATGAAAAAGGTGGAGAGCAACTTTTTCCTCAGGCAGATAGTGAGAGGATAAGGGGAAATGTTTTTAAATCAAATGAGTGGAGATTTAGATTAGACTTTAGGAGGAAATTCTTCACTCAGAGGGTGGTGAGGCACTGGAATGAGTTGCCCAGAGAAGCTGTGGATGCCCCATGCCTGTAGGTGTTCAAAACCAGGTTGGATGAGGACCTGGGCAACCTGATTGAGTGGGTGGCATGCCTGCCCATGGCAGGGGGTTTGGAACCCAATGATCTCTAAGGTCCAGTTCAACCCAAGCTGTTCTAAAATTGTGTATTTTACCCTCAAAAAAAAAAAAAAAAAAAAAAAAGCCTATAAGCCCTATTATTAAGATTAGTTTTTGAATAACTGAAAAATGTGATATTCCTTTTTTGATAAAATTATACTGAATACTTGTACTGAACATCATAATTCATCACTTCATTCTATAGACAAAAAAACTTGATCGTTTGTAACAAAACACTCACCTTTAAACCTATTGTATATCTTCTCATTTCTAACTATAGAGTGATTCTTTTTTATATGATTATCAATGGCAAAATTCACTTGGTATGTTGCTTGTGAGTCTAGGTAAATACTGTTTGCCAGTCTGAGAACAATTTGAATTAAGGCAAAAATTAAGGTACTTTAAACGTTAATAGACCATTTCATTCAGAAAGTGATTTCAAGTCCGCTTTCTACCTTTGATGAAGCTAGAAATGGGTATGTTTCTTTGCTGATCAAAGCAGATGAATTTCAAATTTAATCTGACTCACAGATACTTTCCATTTTTCATGAGAGCTTTGTTCTAACAGCGGCTGCGAGTCTGTAATCCTACACCAAAGATGTACACAATGGAACAGTTAATGTTTATTAGTGGAAAATTTGAAAGAAAAACAACCAAAATAAGTGTATGATCCCTGGTGCATTTTTCCTTGAGAACAGCTGTTGGGGGGGGGGGGGGGGGAGGAGGCTACTTGGCATGGCTTAAAACTTTTGTGCATCTTCACACTATTTTCTGACATTGCTCCTGGTGTCAGATTTTTCCTGGTGCCTTTAGAAGGGCAGAAATACAAACAAGTTTTAATCAAGACATGCTGTTCCAATGAAGTATAATTTAACACATTTCAGATTTTTTTTCCCCTTTTTCTTTTTCTCTTAGCCCTCTTTGTCACACAAGAAAGTACAAGAAAGTTGACAGTGATCTGCACTTATCTTTGCATGTGTTGCCATGTGTACAAAAATATGCCCTGCAATGACATTTTAATTTTCCTCAGGTACATTTTTAAGTAAATATTCTGATTGTTCTCACTTTCATTACTTCCATTCTGCATATTTTTTTTCCTAGGGTCTTTAGCAATTCATTCTATGGACTATGACTAATTTTTATTACCCATGAACTACAGAAAAAAATCAACATCATAGTAACAGTGTCATTATGCTACACAACTATACAAAGGTTAGCTAAAATTAAAACAGATTAAGTAATACTTATGTGGTGGATAAGCAGTTGTTTTTGTTAAGGGAGATAAAAAGAATGAAGTCACCTCCTCCAGTTGCTCTAGCCCAATACTGCTCCTGCCCAGCTTCCAGGGCCCAGATTGGTTCCCAGGGTTTCAGGGTCTCTGCTCAGGCTAAGGGACACAGCTGTTGCTTTCCCCTTTGCAGGTTCAACCAGTAGCAAAACTGAGCCTGTACCCAAAGATAGAGGTAGGAAGCAGAAGACTCCACTCACTCTGGTAACTTATGCCATGACTTTACTCACTCCATTTGCTGGCACCACTTGCCAGGGACATCCACATACCCCGTCTGACTCCAGTAATTGGCACCCAGTCCACTTATGCCAGTCAACCCAGGAATTGGCAAACTGGGCTTAAAGTCTGTAAGACCATTCCAGATCCAGGGAGGTATGGTCCCTCTGGGTAATGAAACTAGGACAATCACTTACTCCAGTAGCTGGCACCACAGCACACAGGGCTTGACCCCCAGTCTGACTCCAGCAGCTGTCATCAATTCCACTCACACACAGGTCCCACCAGTGACAGATGCTGAGAATCGTGCACTGTCCTGCCACTGTAACTGGCACCACAATACAGGGATGCCAGCTCCCCAGCCTGCCTCCAGGAGCTGTAACCAATCCTTGTTCACACATACACTGGTCTCACCTGTACCTGGTACACAGTCCTTGCAGCACACATACACATGGAAGAGAGGGTGCAAATACACAGAAAGAGTTGACAAACAATTTGATGAGAAAATATAAGATAGAACAGACTACAGTGATCAAGAAATGGCCTTAGCCAGACAAGCATACTGACCAGACCTATTTTACACAAAACCAGCTCTTCCATACTCTTTTATGCCTATTTACTCCTTTTGTTCCCTCTGGGTTTTCAAAGCTCTGCAGTTCCCTGCACCCTCCCAGCTTACCCCATTGCCCCAGTTTATAATCTTATGAGATGCGAAGTCCTGATTAATCTTCCTGGAATCAGCACCTGCAACTTGTTAGCCCACTGGGAGATTTGTTTCCTGCATTTTTTTTTTTTCTCCATTTTTTTCCAGTTTTACTTTGTCAGGTATGTGTCTCAGCATTTTGCTTATTGCTTCCCTTTTTTAACTTCTCATCATCCCAACCCAGAAATCCTTAATTGATCAATTGTTCTTGAGTCAACATCCCCACATTCTGTTTCTTTCCTTACGTATTAGTACTATCGACCAGGTTGGTATCTGATCATTTCCTAACAAAGAAGTCCTCAGCCAGACAAGCCTGGTGGAATAAACATTACTAGATTCTCACATGCCCTCTTGGATTAGCATGACTGACCAGACTTAGTTCCTATCATTGATTCCATTTCTTCTTATCTTTTGTTAAATTGGAAAAGGTTCTTGAACAAATACCCTTAAAGGAGAAGATGATCTCCTTCTACATATCATTATATATATCTATATATATTTAGCTAAGCAAATTAAAATAGAGCTCCAGACGTGTCTTATAACAAGTACAGTAAAACAAACAGGAATATATATATATAAATATATATATATAATTCAACAAGGTCCTGTCCTGAAGTGTGAGAGAGCTAATACAAAGTCTATAAAAACATTATTAGAAGTGGTTCAAGCCTATTTATGACTTTATGGTCTGCCTAGTACTCAGTTGTGTTTTGTAATATTGCTTGGCATAGTCATATAAAAATAATAAGACTATGATGACGATACCCAGAATCTACCTACCAGACTGAATGAGATGGCTAGCACGCAGCTGTAAACACATCTGAATGAGTTGAAACAAAGCAGATCACAGAAATCAGAGTGATTTTGTTTTAGCCTATGGAGAGGGGAACTTATTATTCAGACTAGACTGATCCTGAGCCATGGATAAGTGTTTACAAATACCAGTGATACACACTGGAGTCTGGGGCACAGAGAAGATAACTCTTTTGTGTTTTGGCTTCCTTCAGCCCGGCTCCCCTGAGCCTCATTCTCTCAGTCTTGGAAATTATGAATTGTTCATGGTATCATATGTCTAGTGAATACTAGTATGTTTGCTTAATACTTGTTTATCAGTTGTTAAAGATAGATTAACAATTAATCAAATGTAACAAATAAATGCTTATTGTTAAATAAGCATTTATTCTGAGATTTGGTTGGTGTCTCAGTTGCCCAGACTTTTTTCATCACAGTGGTCCCCAGTTCCCTGTATTGTCAATATCAACAACAGTAACTTCTCTTGAACACCAGGCTTACAAAAGCTTATTCCCTGCTGTGACATTCATGAGGGAATATGTAGCAAGAAATCATAAATAGTCATCACAACAGATAAGAATTAGAATCTAGGAAGTATTCTTCACTGTAGAAATAGTCTTCTAGGATCCTGCAGCAGAGATACAAAAATTGAATTATCACTGGATCAATAAACCTATGTCCCATTAGAGATTTCCTTGTTTGGCCTTTCTATTACAGTTTTTCTGATTCTTTTTCTTCTCAGCAGAAAGCTGTGATTCCCCTGACTGCTACCAGAAAAAAAATATCAGCTTTTGCACTTATGGACAGGCAAAAATATTTTGAAGAGATATTTGAACTAGGAAATTGTCTAAAATATTTGGTCATAGAACAACCCATACTAATTAGAATCTTCTCTTATGTCTCAAGACAAGCCTTTGCCAGAATAATGATGAATATATAAGTGATATATACAAGAATTCTAGAATTTTGCCACTATCAGTTAGAGTTTATAACAGATGTAGAAAGAGAATAGTGAATTGAAAGCCCAAGTTTTTACTTCTTTTTTTTCCTTTCTTCTTCAGGTAACTGGTATATTACATCTTTCCAACATAACACGCCTACCTTAAAAAAAAAAAAAAAAAAAAAAAAAAAAAAAGCCTCTCTGTAGGATTTATATTACTTGATTTATATTGATGATTTGTTTGTTTGTTTGTTTGTTTTAGAGAATAACAGGATGGAAATGGAAAACAAAGGGAAAAGAAATCTATAGGCACTCAAAAATCTCTGCTGAAGGAGGGTGGAAATTAAGGCTGAGCAACATGAGGAAAAGTTGAAGCTTTGGGATGAGACACCCACATAATTTCTTGATTTTGGACATATATTTACGTTTGTTTGCAGCTTGTTTTCTTTGTTTGTTTGTTTGCTTTAATGAGCAGAGAAAAAGACTTCTTAGCTTTATAACTCACAAAGTTTTCCTCTGTTCTCTGACAAAAGACATTGGACTAACTAGTGAAAGAATAAGGGTCTAAGGTACATCTTTATTAATAACAGTTACATAAAGACACATATGTATCTTCAATGTTTTCAGAAATGACTTGTTTGCAGGACTAGTAGGTATACTAAATTTGCTGATGATACTCCTTAACAGAGGTGTTGATTCCATCGAGGAAGAGAGGCCTGGCAGAGATATCTTGACACAGTAGAGTGCTGGGCAATCCCCAACAATATGAAGTTCAACAAGAGCAAGTTCCATATTCTGCACCTTTGATGGGGCAACCCTGGCTATACATCCAGGCTGGGGAACAAGCACAGCATTGCTAAACAATTAAAGGAAATAATTGTCCCCTTCTACTCTGCACTGCTGTGGTCTCATCTTGAGTACTGTGTGCAGTTTTGGGAGCCACAAAATAAGAGAGACATAGAACCATTAGAAAGTGTCCAAAGGAGGGCTACAAAAAATGGTGAAAGTTCTGGAGGAGATGCTGTATGAAGAGCTTCTGAAGTAACTTAGTTTATTCAACTTAGAGAAGAGGAGACAGAGGGGTGACCTCATCACAGTCTACAACTTCCTCACGAGAGAGAGCAGAGGGGCAGGTGTTGCTCTCTTCTCTAAAGACCAGCAATAGAACCCCAAAAAAAGGTATTCAGGCATTCCTGGTCAGGCACTGAAACAGGCTTCCCATAGAACCGTTCTCAGCACTAAGCCTGTAGAAGTTCAAGAAGTATTTGGACAACACTCTCAGATAAGTGGTTTGATTTTTAGGTGGTCCTGTGTGGGGTCAGGAGTTGGACTCCATGATCCTCGTAGGTCCCTTTCAACACGGAATATTATATGATTCTGTAAGTCTATAGAATATTAATTACAAAGACAAGTTAAAAGATGCAAATATGGTTGCCAAACAACAACATGGTCAAGGGGTTTTGACATAAAATTTATTGATTTTAGGGACTGTGAGCATGCTGTAGCGTTCCAAATATGCTAATGGCATATTCTAGTGTTAAAAAACTTGTTATAAATAGGGTTATCTGTACCCATACTTTAATTCCAAAAGAATTTCCAAGGTCACTCCTGATTCTAAACTAACTCTAGCACATGGTGTTTGGTGTAAAATTAACAGCCTGATAATACATCTCATATACTTTGCATACTGTGATGTCAAAAGGCCTTGAGACTACTGCCACTGGGCAGGGAGACCCCCAGTATCACATGTCTCTCACATACCGTAATGTCAGCCACCAGCCAATCAAGAAAAGATGTGCTAGCTATAGGGATAGGTTGGTCTGTGTTGCTAGGCAGGAAACTCTGCAAACAAGGTTTGAGACAAAGCATAAATGTTGTCTTCCACAGAGTGAGAAACAGCCCTGCAGACACGAAGGTTGGTGCAGGAGGGCAGGAGGTGCTCCACGTGCTGGAGCAGAAGTTCACCTGTGGCCTGTGGAGAGGCCCCTGGTGGAGCAGGCTGTCCCCCTGCAGCCCATGGGTCCCATAGTGGAGCAGATCTCCACTTGGCAGCCCATGGAGGAGCCCATGATGGAGCAAGTGGATCTGTCTTTCAGGAGGCTGCAGCTCATTGAGACCTCCCACTGGAACAGACTCTGAGCCACATCTGTAACCCATGGAGCTATGCAGGAGCAGGTGATCTGGCAGCACCTGCCACCCATGGGGGACCAATGTTGGAGCAGTTTGCTCCTGACGGATGGACCCCGTGGTATGGACCCATGTGGGAACAGTTCTTGAAGAGCTATTACCTGTGGGAAGCCCATGCATGATCAGTTCGGGAAGGACAGAATCTTGTGGGAGGGACCCCATGATGGAGCAGGGGCAGAGAGTAACCGAGAAGGAGTGACAGAGAGAAAGTGCTATAAACTGACCACAACCCCCATTCCTATGTTCCCCTGTGCTACTTGGGGGGAGGAGGTGGAAGAAGGTGTATGGAGGTTTTTTTAGTTCAAGGGAACTTCTGTTAGTTTAGGGGAGGAGAGGGGGTGTGGGGTGTTAATTTTTGTCTTTGTTCCTCTCTATCCTTACCTATTTAAATTGATTATTAAGTATATTAATTTTATCCATGCTAAGTCTGGTCTGCACATGTTGGCAATTGGTAAGCAATTTCTCCATCTTTATCTCGACCAGCAAGGTTTTCCATCTTTTCTCCCTATGACCTGTTGAGGAACATGATAGAAAAGCTCTCACTGGCAGCCAGCCAAGGATAATCCACTACTGACAATAAGAAAATCTTTCATTAACTGCATTATATTTCTTGTTATTCATTCCAGTGCACTCTAATACATATTAACAAAGTTTTAGTACAAGTTCCTTCTGCATAATTTGGAAAGTCTTAGAATCAAAGAGGATCATATTTGAAAATGAATTGGGTTTGCATTAAATGAAGAGAGAACGTAGATCTACACTGTCCAATTTTGGAAAGGATATGCTCAGTTTGAGTGGAATCACTATTTGCATGTATGAAATACAAGAGTAAGTACACAGTCTGAAATACTACTGTTGTGGTTTTACCATGCTAAGCAACTGAACACCACAACCTCTCTCTCACTCCCCCTCCTCAGATGAGGAGGGGAAGAAGTAAAGGAAAGAACAACTCATGGGCTGAGATAAGGATAATTTAAAGAGAAAAAATATTATTAAGGAAATATTATTATTAATTAAACAATTCAACTAAAGGGAAAAAAAGGAAAGGGGAAGATGGAGGGGGGAGGGAATAACAAAACAAAACAAGTAAAGGCTATGTAGAAGTGCAGAGGAAATAAATTACTCTCTACTTCCCACAAATGAGCGATGCTTGACCACATCCTTGAAGCAGGGCCTCAATGCACGTAGCCGGTGTTCGAGAGGAGGACAGACGTTTTCACAACGAGAGCCCACCCCTCCCCTCTTCTTCCTTTTTCCACCTTTTATTGCTGAGTGTGACATCATATGGTATGGAATATCCCTTTGGTTGGTTTAGGTCAGCTGCCCTGGTGATGTTTCTTTCTCACTTTTTTGCCCACCCCCTAGGAGGGTAAGAGAAAGTCCTAATGCTGTGCCAGCTCTACTCAGCAGCAGACACAACACTAGTGTGATACCACAGCTGTTCTAGCTACAAGTGCAGAGCACAGCACTGTATGGGCTGCTGCAGGGAAAGATAACATACCACCCAGACGCAGAACAACTGCATAGCAATAAAGATGAAATGTCTACAGAATAAACTGAAAAATGTTATGATAACTTGGATTTTCATCAGTTTATGAGGAACTTTATTATTTCACCTATATCCCAATGAAGGTAAGTTATTTTATAACTTTGGGTGGAAATTAAATTTTCAGCTAGATGATAACTACATTTTAAATCTGATAATCATTAACTACTTCTCTATCTCTGTCACTAATTCATGATAAAGAAATTTAACTTTTTGTTCTGTATTGAAAGTGTGGTGTTTTTGCCCTGCTGGGCAGCTGAACTATACCACATCCACTCTCTTACTCCACGTCCTCAAAGGGAAAAGAGGAGAAAATATGATGGAAAAGGGTTCAACCTTTGAGATAAGGATAGGGAGATCACTCACCAATCATAAGGATAGGGAGATCACTCACCAATCACCATCATGGGTAAAACAGACTCAGCATAGAGAGATTAATATAATTTGTTGCTTATCACTAACAGACTAGAACAGTGAGAAAGTAAAAGGAAAATAAAAACACCTTCTCTCCTTCCACCCTCTTCTACCTCCTCTTCCTGAGTGCCGTAGGGGAATGGGGACTGGGGAATGGGGGCTATGGTCAGTCTATAGTGCTCCTCTGCTGCTCCTTCACAATTACTCTCTTCCCCTGCTCCACGTGGGTTCCCTCCCACGGGATGCTGTCCTTCTCAAACTGATCCTTCATGGGTGTCCCACAGGCAGCAGCTCTTCAGGAGATGCTCCAATATGTATCTGTACCACAGGGTGCATCCATTAGGAGCAAACTGCTCCAACATGGGTCCCCCCGCTCCTACATGGCTCCTCTACATAGGCTGATGGTCCAGCCCAGAGTCTGCTCCTGCAGGGGGTCTCCATGGGTCACAGCCTCCTTCAGGACATATCCACCTGCTCCACCATGGGCTTCTCCACAATTTGGAGATCAGCTCTGCCATGGTACCCCCATGGACTTCAGGGGTACAACCTGCTCTGCTATGGGACTCTCCACATTCTGCAAATGTTCTTTTTCTCTGGCACCTGGAGCACCTCCTGCCCTCCTTCTGCACTGACCTTGGTGTCTGCAGGGCTGGTTCTCACTCCTCACTCTCCCAGGTGTTGTTGTGCAGCAGGTTCTTTTGTTGTTGTTTGTTTGTTTGTTTGTTTTCTCTTTCTTAAATCTGTGCTAACAGAAGCACAACCAGTGTCGCTCATTGTCTTGGCTCTGGCATAAGCGGGTCCCTTTGGAGCCAGTTGGAACTGGCTCTGATCTGACATGGGGCAGCTTCTGGACTTCTCACAGAAGCCACCCCTGCAGCCCCCCTACTACTAAATCATTGCCATGTAAACCCAATAAAGCAAGGAATGCATTTTATACCAAATTTATTCACCACTTATTTGTTTATTTATTTATTTATTTATTTTAACTATTGGGCATTTTAGAAATACATTTTATTTTTTTAACATATATATTATTCTGCACACGGTAATTTATGCATGAGTCTTCTATAGGACCAATAAGATTACACAGATAGTGATTTAACATTCAATTTTTATTATAGTGGCACCTTTTATAATGTCCTCTGGGAACTGTTTTGCTTTTAAAACACATATGTTGGTAAAAGATAATTCATATGACCTAGCTGTCTGAACTCTTAAAGGTTTCCTTATAAAACTATGTGGCACTTTCTCTTTAAAAAAAATTAGGCTGTTCTGCAGTTTTAATACTGTGATGTAAACAGTAAACAAGAATTATATTCTGAAGTATGGAATCTCTGTGAGTTTTGAATTGGTTAGTACAGTGAGAATGGAAAGACAAAATATAGACATCCTTCTAAACTAATGCAACTCTTTAAATTTAGAGATTTTAGCAAGTACTTTACGAGCTTTTCCACTATGTGTAAATAGACACAAATAAAATTGATTTATTTTTCTGCTAAGCAATTTTGTTGTTGTTGCTGTTAATATATAGCTACTTATTTCTCTCTGTACTTTCTATGCTTTAAGATCTACTTCTAGAAAAAATCTGGCACAGGAGACACAGAAATGTACGTACCTTTCATCTTCATTTACTTCTTCCACTCTGAGAGTCCCACTCGTACTCTCCCATATACTTGCAATAATCATAATTATGAACATTAACACAATCAGATACACAATTTTAATCTTGTTTCAAGTCTTTAAGTCTTTGTCTCTTTCTGCTATTTTACTTCATGCTTGGGATGTGTCTGTTACTTTTTACTATGGGTTATGAATGAGTGTATTTGCAAAGGAGATGATCATCTGCCTCCTTGTATGCCTTCCAAGTCATTCAGAGCTTAGCTTACATAATAAAAAAGTAAATAAATAAATAAATAAAATAATAAAAAAGTTCAGTCTTTTCAGCAGCAGTATGCCTCCCCTTTTCTCCCAAGTACCCCTAATAAAACATAACTTACATATTACTCATGCCAACAATGTTTACTGAGCTCACCAACTGCCAAACAAGCCAAGAAATGGAGGAAGAAATGCTCTTTGAAACCAAAACACTGTTAAATTCTGATTTATTATTTTATTTTATTTTATTTTATTTTATTTTATTTTGTCACCTTTGATAATTCTTGTTTCTTCATTCTAATTACAAGCAATGGAAAAAGAAGACTCTAATTTGTATTTTATTGGGTTTAAACACTTATTCAATGTTCTGAATACAGATCTTCAAGGGGTATGCCACTTCTTGGTTTCTGATATCATCAGAATACAAACACCAACCAATAGCTTGATCCAGTACTATCCAGTGATTTCAATTACAAATACAGTTTAAGTATTGTGTCTTCACAAAACAGGTGATACTAATACTAATACTAACACTAACATGAACACTAATACTAAAAATCCACATGTTAAATATTCAATATGTTTTCTGTATTATTTTAGAATACGAGTAGTAGTGCTCTCACTTTTTTTCCTCATGTTTCATTCTTACTGTAGGTAAATTCTTAATATAAGTGAAAAATTAGGAGTAACACATAATATCACATACCACATTTCAGAATAATATAGCACTTTTCATTAAAGTATGATCATTTCAATTTTTAATTCACTCAAAGTATTAATAGTTGTTCCACAGGAAGAAGAACAAATAATAGCATACAAAGGATTGCTTGAACAAGAGCATTAGGGGAGTAGAATGTGACAAGTGCATAAATAAAAAATTTTAGTATTTTTTATGTTACTTAACATATAAAATGCATATTTAACAAACTTTCAGCAAAAATGAGTATCATTTGATACCCATCCCTCTCAGATTCACTATCTCTTTTCCTTTCCTTCTCCTCCTTTCCTGTCCCATTCCCTTCCCCTCCACCTCCCCCTTCCCCTTCATTTTCCACTTCCCCTTCCCCTTTCACTTCCCTTTCTCCTGTTTCCCCTTTCCTTTCTCTTGTTTCCCCTTCTTCTTCTGTTGTTTTATTAATATGGAAATGACTGCTGCAGTTTTGTATCATAATTCTGTTCTTGACATTCTAGTAATTTGTATAATAGTGAAAAATTACAAGCAATTTTGGTACTTCAAATCAAATATGTTATTTTCAAGGATGTCTATTTCCCATTTTCCCATTGTCCCAAATGATACATCAGTAATGTGGTATTGTAATGTGACACTTAAAAAATAAGGAAAAAATAAATAAACTTCCAGATCTAAATCTGGTGATCTGTAAAACTGATTATTGTATTTTATAATGCATATGGATTCATATAGATTGCTGAACCAATATCTTAATTTTAGTGGAAGCTGTAACGGGTATCCATTGTTTTCACCTACAATAATATTCTACTGTGGGAGTTACATAACACAATATCTGCATAGATAATTGACCATAATTATCTGTGTATCAGTATCTAAATAATATTTATTTTTTTGGTATAATGTTTTGTCACATTACTATGTTCTTCACTGAAAATCTTGACAAATACTGTAGTATGGAATGCAGCATAAAGTGATTTAATAATATTGTGTAAGAGGCAGCCAAACTATTAAATTTATTCTGGAATGATTTATTATTTTTTATATATTATATTGAACGACTATATATATAATGGAAAATACTAACTATATGATATTCTAAACAAAACATAAAATATTTCTTTTAAACAAAGTATATCCATAAAATTTCTAATTTTTCTCCTTAAATGTGTCATCTGTATATGTCTGTCTATCTGTCTCTGTCTCTTCTACCTGTCTTGTCCCTGTCTATCTATCCACCTACTTATCTATTTCTTCTTTTTACACATATACAGATCTACCAAAGTAATTCATATAATTTGGGGTAATCTCCATATATATCTACTATACCTTTATTAATTGTAGTCATCTACCTTCATTAAGAGTAGAAAACTTTCTTTAAAATTCCAATTAAAATATGAGTGATATACTTTGTATTCACTTTTTCATCACACATTCAGCACATGTGATCTCTGAGAAAATAGCTCTGCCAGTTTACTTTTTTCATGGACAGTCTGTCACTTGAGTTAATATAAGAATACAGTAATATTTAATAGTGAAAAATGTTGCAAAGCCAACATTAAAGTACGTCTTCTATCTTTGCAACAGTACATTAAAAAAAAAAAAAAGTTTCAAAGTCCACATTTCATCATTAGAGCTTACTTCTGAAAGTCTTTTGAAATTCTATAGAAATGAATCTGTAGACTGACTTGTATTCATTGTTTTTAAACAAAACTAAATACAAGGGAAAGGAAGGATAAGTCACTATTGAGTTAGGGTACTATTCAGAATATATGCCGTTTCTAGAGTCTGTTTCATTAACTATCTTACGCTGATCAGATACAGATCTGACTTATCAGTCATCGTAATTTCTTTGACAAAGAGGCATTTTTATGTATTTCCTAGTTGAGAAAGCCGCTATTGCTTCATTTAAGTAAAGAAGACATCACTGAAAAAATTTTTCTCACATATTGTTTTTAACACTGGATATTGCATGTTTAATATTAATCTTCATCAATTCATATTATGATGAAGATTGTGTTTCTAAATGTTTTATCCAAATAGGAAAACAGATTTAAATTAAATATATTTAAAAAATAAAACTCTTTTATTGAAGATTGCATAAGTTGAACAAGTGGAGATAAAAGTTGGTGGAACTTTTTTTTTTTTTTTTTTTGGTGGTTTTCTGTATGCCAACAGAAATTATTATTATTATTATTATTATTATTATTTAGCTGTGATTATTATTATAATTATATTAGAATTTAGAAATTCAAAAGGACAAGTCTTAATATCTTAATGGAAGATAGACTGAGCAGAGACTAAATTCTCTGAAGGACAGTAGAAAAGAAAAGAAAAAGAAAAGAAAAGAAAAATCAACAACAACAACAACAACAAAAAAACTTTCAAAAGCTTCTCTCAATGTTCCACTGTCATCTTAAGCCAATCTGAGATCAGATTTCATCTATTATTGAGTAATAAGTAAATAATAGCAAGGGAAGTCTGAAACATTTGATAATCTATGAAAAACAGGCTACTAGTTAAAGTAGCAGTCATAACCACAGTGGCAGGGTGCAGTCTGATGATCTACTGAGTGTGTTTGTGGAGGTTGATTACAGAATTGCTCTATTTCTTTATCACTCAGAAAAGATTAGTGTGATAACTGAATGTGTATAATTTATCTGGGCAAGATATTTTCAAGACATGAAGTCATAGGAAATGATGAAAAATAAATTCAGAATTTAAAAGATACTCTAAGAAACTGCTTATCTACTTACATTCTACAAGGAAGTGTTCTGTTCCTTTCAGATTTACATAGTTTTGTTCAGAGACAAGTTTTCATGGCACTTGCACTTTTCTTTCAAAAAGAATAGAAGAAGATGTGGTATCACCTCAAAGGTAAATGCACTAAATAGAAATATTAGAGCTTTAGGCAAAAATGGTTATTTGAGATCAATATTCCACTTTCCTATTGAAACATTTCTCTGTATTAACCTCCAGTTATCAAGATCATAAAATTTAAGGAATATATAATTGTTTTCCTCAGGACTTCATGACTAAGTTTTTTGTTTGTTGTTTTTTTTTTTTTTTTTAGTTAGTTTTTGATTTTTTTGTTTGTTTTGTTTTGTTTTTCCCTTCTTTTCCCTGGAAACAGAATATAGTAGAGTGGCTAATGCACAGTGAACCTTAGGGACAATGCTTATGCTGAAAATAATGGAATCCATCCCCACCAAAGATTTATAAACTTTGGTAAAAACTTCCTACGTTTAGTTGTTGTTGTTTTCTTTCAATAGGCATTGGACGGTGTACCAAGCCCCGCATCACAGCACACTGGATCAGAAAATGTAGAAATTTAAATATTCAACATGTTCATAATAGGCAACAGCAGGGGTTCCTTGAATAAACCAAAGTTGTTGAGATAGACATAGAACAATGAGCTGAATAAGAAAGTGGCTTGTAGGAGAAAGCGAGAGATTCCAGTGTCTCAGATCCTGTAATTTCAGTTGTGAGGTGTGGTGAGAAATTATTTTATAAGTATACATGCGTACTTACATACATACATATATATGACTTCAACCTTCATTTTCATAAAGAAATAAAAGGAAGATCTTTTTGTACTGAAAAGCAGGTTCAGTATAATGACTTTTGAACAATAAATGGTAATAAAGTAGGACCACATCAACCTGCTGTCATTGCTCTTGTCAACAACAAAAAGAAATCTGAGATACTTAAAAAGCAAGCTCAGATTTCATCAGAAGCAATTCTGCTGAAAATTGTGATTGACGGTCAATATATGTAAGGAAGAGTTACTGTTGTCCTCCTTGTTTGCTCCTGCTTTTTTCATGGCAATACTAAATGGGCTGAGTAAGGATAGAAAGACTTAAAGTGTTTGTCTGAAAGACTCATGGCAGTCTCAGCATCTCATCAAAAAAATGCTGTTTTGTTGTTACTTTAAAAAAAAAAAAAACAACACTATAAAAAAAGTTCTATAGTACATAGCAGTGCAAAATTCAACACCACAGCAAAGAAGGTGCTAAGAACCAGTATAGCTTACTAAAGAAAATTTTAGTGCTAAAATATTGTATTTCATGTGAACAGGGAGTATCCAAGAATGTCAGCTGAACTTTAAAATCAGGAACTTTACAGGCAGTGTTTGACATAATATCTGAGGATTCATCATTAAGACATCATCATATCTTTCCTGAATTTGAGGGGACATCAAAAACTAATCAGAATGTATTATTGAACTGTATGTACACTGCCTATAAAGACTATATTAAGGAAAGGCTCCTTACAGCTTTTACTCATAAGTAATTTTTAAACTGAGGTTGTCACACCTAATCCCTGTCTGAGCCACACTTAAGCTAAATTGCTGCTATGTCCATGCAAGCCACATACCCTTTTGAATCGGATTTTTACCTTGATCAATGGTCCCTTCCCTTCCCTTCCCTTCCCTTCCCTTCCCTTCCCTTCCCTTCCCTTCCCTTCCCTTCCCTTCCCTTCCCTTTCCTTCCCTTACCTGCCCTTCCCTTCCCTTCCCTTCCCTTCCCCCCCCCCCCCTTTTTTTTTTTTTTTTCCTTTGTCTTTATTATTAAACTGTCCTTATCTCAGCTCATGAGTTCTTGCACCTTTCAATTTTCTTCCCCATCTTCCTGCAGGGTGGGCAAACAACAATGTGGTGTGACACTACAAGTGACACCACAAGTGTTCAGTCTTTTGAATGATAGAGAATTTTGTTGCCTTTTTACTTTCTTTACTCACGTTATGCTAAATGAGAATATAATGTATGAATCACTACAGATGGGAAATATAGGCATATTAAAGGTGAATAATGTAACAACAAATTTCAGAAATGTCATTATAAGTAACCTGGAGCAACCCAATGAATTGGTAGCTCTTTTCATAAACAACCTGTCATATAATACATTTTAAAATAACTTTATTGTAGCAGCAATTAATCAGCACTTGCTGATTAAATTCTGTTAAAATCGTACAACCTTGTTATTTACAAAATAAATCCTAAATTGCTACTACATTAAAGTTGTGTAAAAATCTATTCCATGACGCAACCTCACTTACACTTCAGTGAAAGCAGGAGGAGTAATACAGATGGCCTTTAGATGATTAATGAAGAATGTCTGTGATACAGTAATTATCCACATGGCAAATGGAGACTGATGAAGAATTTATGTACCCTTTTCCTGGATGAATCAAATACTTCAGTCAAATGTTATATTTGTAGGAAAAAATAAATTGAGTATTTTATACACATGAGTATTTTATACAGGCACATAGCCCTAAAAAGATTTAAAATCTACTACATCACAGATGTTTCCTTTAAGTCAAAACAACATAATGTAAATTTTCAGTTAAATGAAAATAAAAATAAAAAAATAATAATAAAAAAATCCTTTAAATTATTATCACAACACCCATGAAAATATAGGAATAAGAAATTTTACTCTCTATACTGAAATGTGTGGAAGTGTATTTCAGAAACACAGTAGGCGCAGAACAACTCTGTGCTCTATTAGGGCTGTTGATAGACAATGAAATACCTTGATAGTAGATATCTACCCTGAACTTCAGCACAAAGTCTGTGTGCTTCTTGCAAGAACAGATTGACATCCTTTTTTTTTTTATAGGAAACTGCCAGATGCTGTCAAGAAAAGCATACCTTTGTGGAGACTAATCCATGGTGAATAATTATCCATTTACATGTGTTGACTTCTTTTTCAGATTTCCAATGTACAACAATAAATATTCCTGTTTTCTTAACATTATTTCTATATGAATAACCTGTACTGTTCTTGTTTTGTACGGTATTTTTCTCTTAGACATCCATTGTGTTATATGCATACACACACACACAGAGGTCTACTACAGAGTTTTCTGTAGGGATCACCACCAGCTGAAAAGCATTAGACTTGCCACTGGCTGGAATATACTGCTGCAAAGGAGAAAGGGAATATGCTCTGGGTTTTCTAATTTAGAGTAAACATTAGCTGGCACTCTGAATCACAATAGTCAGTCACAGAGTATCACTCTTCCTGTCCTCATCCCAATTAGCATTTGATGACATATAGCAAGTGTTCATAGGTTCAATGGCCTTTCCTGCCTTTTCCTGTGAACAAATGTGTAGGGCTCCCCTTGTCACTATACTGACAATCTAATTGTAAATTATGTCTTTAGGACTCTAATCTACCCCACTGGGCCCTAATCTTGATCAAACTAGACAGTCATAAAGTAAAAGAGATGTTATAAATGCCTGAAATAACAGATCTCTGTCAGATCCAGACAATAGAAATAAAAATAATTAAGATCACTGGCATTTGTCACTAGTGGGCAGAATATTACTACCAATGTGAACTAATTGCTTCAACATTTATTAGCAAATGTATGAGGGAAAACAAACAAACAAACAAACAAACAAAAAAAAAAAAACACATTTGTTTCTTCTAATACAAGAACATTCTACTTCAGAGTAATTTCAAAAAAATTGATAATCTTTTTCAATAGTTAGTAACTCAGAGAATGGCACATTGCAACAAAATATTTTACTTCATTTAGTCATTGTCCACAAGAAATTATGACCAATTTGCAGTCCAAAAATATGCCCACTATTACTTAAAAGCATAACTGAGACATGAAACACACTGATTTCCACAAAGGTGGTTTACCTTGACCCATAGCAGTTTACTGCTACTAGTTTAGAAAGAAAGAGACTGAGAAACAGAGAAACAATTTTGATGCCATGCTGAGCTTGCTCTGAACTATGTGGTGATAAATCTGATAGTCAGCTAAACAACAGGCACGATGAAGCAGCTCTAGTCCTTCCAAGATACCTGGACACACTAAACGTTATGGAATGGATGGGTACAGAAAATAAATTTAAAATATAATAATAATAATTCAAAAAAAAAAAAGTAGGTTTGAACTCAGAGTTATGTCTGTACATGAAATGTCTGTTTATAAGTAGTAAAAAAAGCACCAATCTGTTTCTTGCTGAAAATGAGTTAAAATTTTCTCTGTGATGTTGGAGAGAAAGGAAGCAGCCATGGTCTGACAGGATTTGTTTCATAAACAGTTGCAATGACTGAAGCATGAAGTTCATGAATTGCCTCACATTAGGAGGCAGAAAACAGTCTATGTGAACTTCTGACCCACCAGGTTTATCATCACAAAGTCATAATCTGTGCCTCAATATTAGCTTGGATCTCTCATGGTATTACTTATGATGCATGAAATACTGAACTTCAATAAAATTGAAATCAAAATTTCTAATGATTTCAATGAGGAAAGGTTTTCAGCTCTGTTATAATGGTTATATATTTCTGTCAGGTAGTGTTAGCATAGGCATTAGAATTTGGAAGTTATTTAAAATTCAGAATTCTCTGTAGCTTGCATAATATCTGACACTAGAAATTGTAAAATCTTTGATTTTTCCAACAAAATTTTCTTAATTAATTTTGAAGCATTATCATTACTTTTATTTTTTGCATAGAGAAAAATAAATTAATTTTACATTATCCATATTTTATAGTTAATAGGAAATGAAATTACCTGTATATATTTAATTTTAAAGTCTGTAATAAAATAATTTATATGTTTTAAGAACATATGTAGTGGGAATATTTCTATAATTCATAGAAAATAAATGTATACAATTTCTTCATGATACATAATTATTTTTTGAACTTCTGCCATTTAATAAATTGCATTTCTTACATTTTATGGAAAAATTATTCAATTTGTGCATGTTGAAGTGCACATTAAACTTCCAATTTCATCGGCAAAATTTGTTATATCTGCCATTTAACGATATTTTATAAACATGGTACAAGAAATTAAAAGGTTTTGAAGAACACTGTGATCCAATTAGACTTATACACATTGTCTGAATTATATAGAGTTGAAAATAAAATAGAAACAAGCATAATTAATTATGAGTGGTATTTTCATTTGTTTCCTGGAGTAAAAATCTGAGTGCAATACAAAGCTTCTGGCTGAGGATCAGAATATATTCAGTGTTTTGCTCCAGCCATATTCTAGCAAAGTGAGGGTGCTAAATTCCTGCTCCTTAAGATCCCTCCTGATAACTTATGTTCTGAGTAACATTACATCACAACTAAACTAGCAGAAAAAAGGTATATCTAAATATTCTGTACATATGCTTGAATAACTTCCAAGGTTCATAACCTTCATTTGGAATCCAGAGCACAGAGAGTGTTATTTCTCTTGAAGGCAAATAACTTTCTGTAATTCCCAGAACAGGGACTCTGCTCTCCATAACAGTTTGTTGGCTTGGATGCTCTGCCAGGAATTAAATATTGGATTTGTTTCACCAACCTTTGAACATCTAATATGTGGACACCTGTATCTGAAATAGTCACCTAGATTCTCTTTATAATCAATGAAGATAAATAGGAAATTCTATTATTCCTTCATTCTGTTTTAGACAAATACCTCAGGAGGCAGTGAATCCTTGTCTATTAATCATCTAAAACACATATTTGAAACTTCTGGGTCCTCATTATTCCTGTGGGATAAATAACGCATTGCTTGACTGATTTTGGTGAAACACTGCATCTCTTTAAAGACTATCGCATTCTTGAGATTTATCTTGGGGATTTATAAAAAAATATATATTTTTATTGAGATTTGGGATGAGGTGGCCATTTTTGCTTCTTCCCCCCTCTCTTTGTTCCTTCTTCAACACATTGGATAACAGACGTAATTTATCATTTTTTTACTTTTTTTTTTTTTTTTTTTTTTTTTTTTCCTCTTTATGAAGGAAATCAGTTGGAATGTCTTTATATCCATATACTTAAATTACATCTACTGTTGATAAGCATAAACAACCTATTTATTTGGGCAGCCAGTTGTGTCTGTTTTCAGAAACAAGCAGTTTATTAAAAAAAAAAAAAAAAAAAAAAAGTCAGAAAATCTCCCAAACTATCAGTAAGCAAAATATTATTTACCTTTATTTTTCTATGATTGGTAAAACTAATATTTAATGCACAAATAAGGAATTAAGCTCTGGAATATTTTAGTTTTCTAAATATTTCTTTTTCAACGTCCTTCAGACAAAATAACTCTTAATTTTCCACTGAAATTTGAACATGTTTTCTGGACATCTTAAAATACTACTACTACTACTACTACTACTACTAATAAAGTGAAATCTATAAAAGTGAAATATGCACAGGGACATTTTAAAACCTAACAATGGCTGTTAACTTACAAGATAGTGTGAAAAACTACTTTAAAAATTGAAGTGCATGAATGGAAGAAATTAATCATAAGACATGGTCACATATCTAGTGTCTGATTTTTTCTTTTGTTATCTGTTTACTTAAAAGTTTTAGATATATCACAGTTGTCTAAATCAGATGTGATATTTGTGTTTTAGATGTGCTACTCAAACAGCTTTGTCCTGAGTTGGCAGGGCTAAATTTCCAGAGCATTACACAATAATGTACTATTTATCAAAGCACCCCCCCCCCAAAAAAAAAAAAAAAAAAAAAAGTGCTTCAGAAGCACAATCAGCCCATCTCATTAAAGATTGATGCAAATTATGGAGAGTTTTGCAAATCTGGGTGTATGAGATAAGTTTTACCTATCTGAAAATGCACCAAGAATTCATTCCCTGTGTTTATATTGGTTGTGTAACTATAATTTACACCAATAACTCCACAGCTTATTCATCCTTTTGAAAAAGTATCTCCTAACACTATTGTTTTTATTATGTATCTAGAAATCATTAGAAAACATTGTGAAAACATCACTGGAAAGATTAACATGTCAAAAAGATAATTTGATAGTGTCAAGATGAGTCCCATACCCCATGACTTACAGTTACCATAACAGCATTTGTGTTTTGTTACCATCTAAGGTACTGATGTCAAGATTAGGGTCAAAGTGTTTGGCAAAGTAAAACACCATCACTGCAAAAGATTACAACACAGGTAAGAAGCAAATGCAACACTCTACTGTAACAGAAAAATGAAGGAAAAGGCAGCCTCATAGAAAATGCTTGTGTTGTAATTTTGGTAGTTCTTTGTGGTCAAGAGGTGCTGAAGCAAGCAGATCACAGTAAAATAAAAGCTGTATACAAAGACTGGCCACTACAAGGGAAAATACTCCTCCAAAAACTGACTAGAAAGTTTTATGGTGATAAAGCAAGACTTCTCATGAATATTGACAGGATTTGTTGCTGTTGTTGTTGTTTTTGTTTTTCAGGTAATCCTGGGGAAAAAAAAAAAAAAAAAATCTCGTGTATAAATGATGATGCAGTGCCTGTTAGTAATGTTAGTACTACTGAGAAAATTACAGCATCATTATATTTTCTTACTATTACTTAACAAACAGTACAATATTAATTAAAAATCTAAGTGATGATTTCTTTTCAAAAAGTGCCAAATATTAGGCAGCAGATGACTACATGTAGATATAGCAAAGACAGCCAAGTATAATTTTTAAATATAGGGATATTTAAAAATCACAGAATCATAGAATGGTTCAGGTTGAAAGGGACATTAAAGATCATCAAGTTCTAACCCCCCTGACATGGGCAGGGATGCCACCCACTAGAGAAGGTTGTCCCGAGCCTCTGAACATGTCCACAGATGGGATATCCACAACTTCTCTGGGCAACCTATCCCAGTGCATCACCACCCTCTGAGTGAATAATTTATTCTTTAAATCTAATCTAACTCTCCCCTCTTGTAGTTTAAATCCATTCCCTCTTGTCCTGTCATTTTCTGCCTGAGCAAAAAGTTGCTCTCCATCTTTTTTATAATCCCCCTTTAAGTACTGAAAAACTGCAGTAAGGTCACCCCACAATCTTTTATTCTTCATGCTGAACAGCTCCAGCTCTCTTAGCCTTACTTTGTAGCAGAGGTGCTCCAGCCTTCTGATCAACTTTTATAGTCTTCTTTTGGACTTATTTTAACAGATCCACATACTTATTGTAGTGGTGACCCCAAACCTAGATGCAGTACTCCAAGTTGGGCCTAGCAAGGGCTGATTAGACGGGGGAAATCACCTCCTTTGACCTGCTGATCACTCCTCTTTTGATGCAGCCCAGGATGTAATTGGTCTTCTGGGCTGCAAGCACACACTTCTGCTCATGTCGAGCTTTTCGTCCACCAGAACTCCCAAGTCCGTCTCTGCAGGGCTGCTCTCCATGACTTTTTCCATCCAGTCTGTACTCATGTTCAGGATTGCCATAATCCATGTGCAGCACCTAGACTCGTTGAACTTCATGAGGTTCACATGGGCCCACTTGTCAAGGTTGTCCAGGTCCCTTTGGATGGCATTCCTTCTTTCTGTATTATCAACTGCACCACTCTGCAAACTTGCTGAGCATGCACTCTATCCCATTGTCTATGTCATCGATAAAAATATTAAACAGTGCTGGTCCTAGGACAGACCCCTGTGGTACACCACTCATCCCCAGCCTCCACCTGGACATAGGGACATTGACCACCACTCTCTGGGTGTGACCTTTAAGCCAATTCTTTCTCCACTGAATGGTCCACCCATCAAATCCATATCTCTCAATTTTGGAGATCAGGATGTCATGTGGGACCATGTCAAAGGCCTTACAGAAGTCCAGGCAGATGACATCAGTTGGTCCTCCCTTGTCAGGTGTTGCAGTCACTCCATTGTAGAAGGCCATCAGATTGGTCAAGCATTATTTACCCTTGGTGAGGCCATACTGGCTACCTCTCATGACCTCTTTGTCTTGCATGTGCCTTGACAGTGCTTCCAAGAGAATATTTTCCATTATATTCTCAGGCACAGAGGTGAAACTCACTGGTCTGTAGTTCCCTGGGCCCTCTTTTCTATCCTTTCTAAAAATGGGATTGATGTTTCTCTTTTTCCAGTCACCAGGGACTTAACCTGAGTGCCAGGACTTTTCAAGTATGATGGAGAGAGGCTTGGCAACTCCATCAGCCGATTCCTTCAGGACCCTAGGATGCATGTCATCAGGTCCCATAGACTTGTACTTCTATTTCTAAAATTTAAAGCAAACTCTTTGAAATTGTTATTTTGAACAAATAGATACTTAAATTTTGACTTTTCTGGTTTGCTGTTCATGTATTGATACGATGGAAAAGAAAGAATAAAATAAATAAATAAATAAATAAATGACCCAACAACTTTAAATTATGTTTTGTTCATTACTTAAATAACTACAAGTTATATGTAAAAATCCCTTCCTACATGCTGTTGTGGTTTAACCTAGCAGACAGCTAAACACCACAAACAAATCAAAACCAACCAAAACCAAACCAAACCAAACCAAACCAAACAGAACCAAATAAACAAAGCAAGTAATGCAGAATGCAATTGCTCACTTGAGTAAAACCCCAAATAATTTATTATTGTAGAGAAAAGTAGAGGATAACAGCTTTCCATCTTTTAGTTACAAATAATGGTAGTCTCTACTTTCTTTAATTTTTGTTTCATTAAACATATATTGCATATTAAACCGCACTTGTAGTCTTTGCAAGTGGCAAATGTGGAATAATATCTGATTAATATATGCAGGTGCAGCTCTACTAAAATCAGTCTTTATTCAAGGCCTGAATTTCTCCTATTTTGAATCACAGAATCACAGAATGGGCAGTATTGGAAGGGACCTCTGAAGATCATTGACTCCAATCCCTCTGCTGAGCAGGATCACCTAGAGCACGTTGCACAGGATGGCATCCAGACAGGTTTTGGATAGCTCCAGAGAAGGAGACTCCACAAGCTCTCTGGGCAACCTGTTCCAGTGCTCTCTCACTGTCACAGTAAAGAAGTGCCCTCTCATATTCAGCCAGAACTTCCTGTGCTTCAGTTTGTGCCCAATGCCTCTCATCCTCTCGCTGGGCACAACTGAAAAGAGACTGGCTTCATCTTCTTGACACCCTCTTCCCAGATATTTATATACATTGATGGTGTCTCTCCTCAGTCTTTTCTTTTCCAGGTTAAACAGACTCAGATCTTTCAGCCCGTCTTGGTACAGCAGGTGCTCCAGCCCTCCATCTTAGTAGCCCTCCTCTGGACTTGTACTATGTCTCTATTGTACTATGTAGTTCTATGTCCCTCTTGTACTGAGGAGCCCAGAACTGAAACAATACTCCCTGTGAGGCCTCATCAGGGCTGAGTAGAGGGGGAGGATCACCTCTTTTGCCCTGCTGGCAGCACTCTTCTAAATGCAGCCCAGGATACTCTTGGCTTTCCTGCCCACAAGGGTACATTGCTCATGGTCACCCTGCTGTCCACCAGGACTCCCAGGTTCTTCTCTGCAAAGCTGTTCTCCAGCAGGTCAGTCCCCAGTCTTTATTGGTGCTTGGGGTTATTCCTCCCTAGGTGCAGGACCTTGCACTTGCCTTTGCTGAACTTCCTGAGGTTCCTTTTGGCTTAACCCTCTAGCCTGTCGAGGTTCCTCTGAATGGCAGCACAGCCCTGTGGGGTCCTCTAAGCTTTGTGTCATCAGCAAACTTGCTGAGAGTGCACTCTGTTCCATAGTCCAGGTCATTGATGGGCGAGTTGAACAAGACTGGACTCAGTACTGACCCCTGGAGGACACAGCTAGCTACAGGCCTCTAACTAGATGCTGCACCCCTAAGCACAAGTCTGAGCTCTATGATCCAGCCAATTGCCAATCTACCTCACCATCCACTCATCTAGGCCACGCTTCCTAAGCTTATCTATTAGGATGATATGGGAGAGAGTGTCAAAAGCCTTGCTGAAGTCAAGGTAGACCACATCCACTGTTCTCCCCTTATCTATCCAACTAGCCATCTCATCATAGAAGGATATCAGAATGGTTAAGCATGATTTCCCCTTGTTGAATCCATGCTGACTATTCCTGATCACCTTCTTATCCTCCACATGCTTGGAAAGGACCTCCAGGATGAGCTGTTCCATTACCTTTCCAGGGATGGAGGTGAGGCTGACTGGCCTGTACTTCCCAGGCTCCTACTTCTTGCCCGCTTTGAAGACTGGAGTGATATTGGCTCTCTTCCAGTCCTTAGGCACCTCTCCTGTTCTCTGTGACTTTTCAAAGATAATGGAGAGTTGCGTAGCAATAACATGAGCCCACTCCCTCAGCACCTGTGGGTGCATTCCCATGGATTTATGGATATCAAGTTTGCTTATGATCTCTGACCTGATCCTCTTTGACCAAGGGAAAATCCTCCTTTCTCTGGACTTCCTCTCTTGTCTCCAGGGTCTGAAATTCCTGAGGGCTGATCTTACAAGTAGAGATTGAAGCAAAAAAAAAGGTTTTCAGCATAATTCAGAATAATTGTATGTACTAATGTATATCCATATTATCCTCAAAATAAATTTACAACTATATTATCCTCATTCCTTTTCTCCGAGGAAGGCCTAAAATACAATTTCTTATGTATAAGAAATGCAGATTCATGTTTATTTATTTATTTATTTATTTATTTATTTAGCCATTGTTTTTAAGTTTGAAAATAACAGTGTTGCAGAAGTAGAGAATCACTTACCAGTTGAGGCATCAGTATCTTGATAAATTTTTAAGAGAAAATGTCAATTGAGTGTTTTGCTAATTTGAACTTTTATTTGTATTACCTGTTAATTTGACTCATTTTTTTAAATTATTATTTATTTACATCAGAATAATTTACCACAAATATCTGTCAAAAAAAATAAAAATAAAAATAAAAAACAAGCTCTTCCAGCTTAGACAAACGGAGAGACTGAATGTAAATGAACTTTGAAATAATATGGTTTATCAACTTCCATCAACAAATATCAGCCAAACTTTATTACCTCAATTTTGTTATTGCTTCAACTCTCGTTACAACAGCACATTTTCAAAATACATAATAGGATCACTGAATGGAATAGAAGCAAACCATAAAAATGCAAAATAAAACCACTACACTAAAGCTGTGTTACTAACATCACAAATTACTCACAACATTACTCTGCAGATAATTTTGCAGCTATCAAATACAAGCATTCAAACAGTATTATCTGGTATTATTTTGCTTCAAGAATTAAGTTATTTACTGATAAATGTATTAAGAGTTTAGTAATAATAGGACTATACGGGAATTGTGCTATCTTTTATTCTCATAATATAATAATAAAAAATAGAATCCCTTTATCAATCTTACTAACACTTATTGGTGTGCATACCAAACATATTTTTATCCTGCTTTACACAGGCACAATACCTGACCATTTTCATAACAGGTATTTTAGACTTGATAACTTTGATGTGATTGATCTGGATAGGCAAGGAGAATGGGAGGATTCTTCAAAATACAAAAAGCTATATTGATACGAAAATACAGGGACAAAAATACAAGCTAGTGATTTAAGCTATGTATATCAATTAATTTATTATTCTTAAATGGCAAGAGTAATAAAAGTATTAACTTATAAATTATATTTTTATAGTTTATGTAACTGTGCTCTATTGATAAGTCTCAATTCAGCTGAGTCTGTTAGACAGATGCACCTTTATCAGATGTATTTCAGTGTGCTGGTCTCTCAAACAAAACATATCAAATAAAAATGAATAGACTTTAATTTCTTCTGACACATAAGAAACATCTTGTGTTTCACCTTCAACACCTTCAGAACAACTGTTTTTATTTTATGATCAACTGAAGTGTTCTGATATACACATGTAGATTTCAAGAATGACTTCAAGAAACATGAAAGATTAAAAATAAATAAATAAATAAATAAAAGTAGATTATCTGTAGGATTTTTGGATTTCTTATGGATTTTTTTTTTTTTTTTATCATCAGAATCATACAAAAATATGCACAGCCACAATTCAGGGTAGACTTTAAAGTATTAAGCAGAGAAATAAAACTTTTAGGCAATGTATTTAGTGAAATAAAATGTTATGTAGTGCAGGATCTGGTACAGAAGATGTGCAAATTCTGCAGAAGTCAAGAGTCAATAGTTATCCAAAAATATCACAAAAGTAGAAAAATATTTTTTTGAAATTTTGTTGTTGTTGTTATTGTTTATTTGTTTGTAATTAGTTTAACTCGTGTCCTAAAAAGTGTCTGATTTATTCAAAACAACATTTTACTCTGACCTCTTTCTACATTGTGTTTTCTTTTTATTGTTGTTCATTTGAAAATAGATCAGTATGTTATGAATTGTCACTAAAGGTTCTTGCTCAGAGACGTAATTTTTTAAGCTGGAGTTGAAAAGTGGGGTTATAATTTTCCAGAATATGAAAAAATATTGCCAGTTGTACTTTCAGGCATATGGATTACCATTATACATGAACTTTATATATTTGATACAAGAATATGATTTGTCTACAGGAGAAGAAATAGATACTTAAACAGTAGCTGCAGAAGGAAGTGATTGCTTAGTTTAAGGTGCTAAAGAGAAATTAAAACATAAAAACCATACAAATATAAAAATATAAAAGATGGGTGTCTCTGGTTAATTTCTTAAGGAAAAAAATACTATATGTTATTTGAAAAGCCTTGTCAGCTTAACTCTGAAATTCAGTGTTTGACAAAACATAAGAGATAGATATTGAAGTTTGACTTCAAGACATCCCTAAAAACATTGTTATTTTACTCTGAACTGCAAATTTTAAGGTCTTAATTAAAGACCTGTGGAGTAGGTGTGAATTAATTGATAAATTGCTTGTTTGATTAAAGTATGATTAAAAAGATTTATTTTTATTTCATATTCTATAAATGATAAATGACTCTATAAATAGTTCTGTAATTAAGTTACACATACAGTAAATGAAGAGATTAATGTTTAATTAACTAAGGTCTTAACTATAACACTCGAGGCTCTATTCATTAAGGAAATTTTACAGCAGTTATGCTGGCCTAACAGTTTTTTCATGGAACTTTTGTATCAAAGTTATTGTGTATGAAGAATTAGGTTAATTTCAGAAACAGTCAAAAAGCTTTTTCTTCACAGAGGAGAGTCACATACAGATTCTTACTTGTTGTAAGTTATACCTGCATCTGTACTAATGAATATTTACTTATTTCCATCACAGAAGATTGTGATGCTAAGTACACTAGATAGTTATTGGATCAAATTAATTTTGACCATGACTCTACAACTACATTAGGATATTAGGAGCATGCTGAATTCATCTTCTATTGAGTAAAACTGAAAAAAAAAAGAAAAAAAAAAAGAAAAAAAAAAAGAAAAAAAAGAAAGTACATTTTGGTGAATATTTTTAAATATAGTTTCACTGTAGTTCAGAATGACACTTAAGCATCCCTGTATTCTCTGTATTTGACTTTTAGTTGAACATTTCATTTTGGTTTAGAGTCATTATATTTGGACATAGAGTGTTGAAACTACAAAAAATGAACGATTTGTTTGTGGAATTAAAAAAATATATATATATATATATATGAAGGCTGGAAAAGGGCATCTTGTCATAATTATTTTTAGATATACTGTGACTCTATACATGTCATCATATCAACTACAAAAAGCAACAAACAAGTGAACGTGAATTCAGAGGGGAAAATCACAAAATTCCAGTAGAATTAACAGACGATTTAAACATAACTTCAGATTCAGTGTTTAACAAGAAAAACAGATTTTAGAACCATAGACACATTAAAAAATAAAAATAAAAATCTGAAAGCTCTTATCTGACTGAAAAATAATAGAATATAGATATTTTTATTTCCACAGTTGCTACATGAGGTTCAATAACACTGTAACCACATTAAAAATAGGCAATAGGCAAAAACATAAGCAAATGATTTTAGTTGATACTATATAAATAATTTAGCTTTGCTTCATGATTCACAAGTATGTGTTCACAAGTATATGTTAGTGTTCTCATGGGAATATAGAAATAAAAAAATAAAAAATCCCTAGCATTTTAAAGAAACAGGAGGGAAAAAAAAAGGGGGGGGGGAGTGAAATAGAAGATAGTTTTCTAGAGTGAAAGGAGGTATGTACAGCTTGTGAGAAAACGTATACTAAAGGAAAGGAAAGAAAAAAAAGAAAAACAAGGGAACATACGAAATAATGTAGGAGAAAAGCAAAGGACTTAAAAAAAAATAATAGGTTAGATAAAGGTAGTTTTGGAAAAGAAGTGGAAATGTTCTCTGATACCTTGGGAAAGAGTTAGAGATGACTTATATGGAAGAGTTATAGATGATGACCTAAGAGAAATGAACATGGTAGCATTTGCAGGGTTGGTTTGGAGGTAGGCCTAGAATGAGTTGGAGAGGTGTAGTGGGAATTGTAGGTGAGAGTTTGGAGACCAGAGATCCAAACTTGAATATTCAAGGATGCATTGTGCTATACTGAATAAATAAATAAATAAATAAATAAATTTAAATATGTGGAGAGAGATTTGTGTTGATGATCTGTCTCAGTTCAGAAATAAATATTGAGCCAATTGGCCTAAAGAAAAGAGCTCAACAGAATGAATCTTAGTGAAGTAACCATCTGCAAAGCCAAGTTGCAGTACTTGTGTGAAATATACAAAAAATAAATTCTAAATTATTTTTAACAGTTTTACTTGCTTTTTATTACTTAATAGTCTAAGCCTATAGTTTTGTTTTTAGACTAATAAGAAAAATAATACGCTACTGAAAATAAGCAGATGTATCTTGAAATTAATTTTTTGTTCCTTTAGTAAGCCACATAAAATTAAACATCTGTCCCTTCAGCAGTGTTTTATCTTGTTGCATCTAAATTTTTTTTCATGATTTCATAATCTGGGGTATGAACTTAATACTAACTGTAAATCTTACAGTGAGGTCATGTCTTAACAATCCATTATTTCCATTCCCATTAGAAACAATATCTCAGTCACAACTGAGGAGAGTCATGTATGCTCTGAGATCTCAGGGCAAATATGAAGTCATCCCTGTCAGTGGTCCATATGTGAACATCAGTGCAAGGATCTATTAAAATACTTCAACAACTGTATTTTTATACTTTCTATTTTATGTTCAATACTTATGACAATGTCAAATTATTTCATACTAATGAGTCATTTCAGTTCAGAGCTCACATATTTTGGTATTAAAACTTGGCATGTGAATTTTACTAGCCTACAGAGAACATTTTTTTCTTTCCTCAGCTGAGCTGGAAAACAAAGTTCTTATAACAATATTAGCAAAACAAAAATTACTTTTGTCACAGACTTACAAATTGCTGTTGTAACATTTCCAAGCTCAGCAAGTAAATATATAATATTAAACCTTCCTCATCACATTACCATAAAATAAATTGACCATGAGCAACAACAACATCATGAAATTGATTATGGTAATGTATTCTTCCATTGTTTTGCATTCAGAGTTATTTAGAAAAAATATATATATATTTTTTTAAAAAATAGATGTAGCTGTTAACTATGCTTGTGCTGGTATTTCAGTTTCAATATTTATATTTCAAATACATAAATCTGTGATTATTTATTCAGGCAGTTTTATAACCTTCAAATCGCTTCAAATCAGGAAAAAAAAAAAAAAAAAAAAAAAAAGA
>CM021697.1:154411206-154429771 GCA_011074415.1 Stictonetta naevosa
GAGAGAGAGAAAAAAAAGATACAAACTAAGATACAAACTTTCCCCTTTTGAAAAGTGACAAAAGGAAGACAAGTCTTGGGATTACTGTAATTTCTAAACTCAAAACACCTTTATAGCACTTATAAGATGGTTAAGAGAGGGCTTTGGTGTTGATTTGACCTGAATAAATGTTAATAGATACATTACTTATTATTATATTTTGTTGTTTTTCATTGTTATTTGTTTTTAGACTACTTGACTTGGAGTTTAAATCCTTCTACTTTGCAAATATTCACACACACATTAAGTTCCTATTTGAATATTTTCATTGTATGTTTGGGGTGATTCTCAGGTTCAGTAGGCAATCTGAGTGATCTCTACCATAGCTCTCTGTAGTAGATATAAATTGTACCCCCTTCTCTTCACAGAACCTTTACCTCCAGCTCCCACTGAAATGAGGACTGAAATATTTTTATTTGTTATTATAGTTAGTGATGGATTTCTTTGTGTTGTGCACATTGATCAAATTACCCCAAGCAAGTACAAGGTCTACTATGAATTTGTATTTCACCAGCGTCCAGAAGCGCACCTATCACCACCATTTAAACTACCTTTAGCTTTTCTAAGGTATGTTTTTTTCTCTCTCACTTATTGTATCCCAGTCAACAACAAAGGACAGTACTCTCACAGAGCTTCTAATTCCTGTGATGTCATAACTCACTAATACTTATGGCTTACCAAAACTGGGCAGCAGTACATTAAAAATAATAATAGTAATAATAATAATAATAATAATAAAAAGGGGGACAACTTTGCTAAGGAACATGAGGGTTAGGTTGCTAGGTTTCAGCTCTTTTGACATGTTTTACAATTCTGTGGCTAGAAACATGATGTGTAGAGCTTAAGTGAATAACGGAGTTCTGAATACATCCTTGCTAATAGATAAGAACTACCAGTAATTCACCTTTATCATACAGATTGGCACTAATGTGATATAGAAGTAAATGATTTCAAAATACTGTGGACTGGAATAAACACAGAAAAACTCTAGATTTATGAAAAACAAATCTACAACCAAATGACAATACACATTCAGAAACAAATGTTGCTTTTTCTGTTGTTCTAATGCTGAAATTTCGTCATAGACTATTTTTCTTTTGCAATCCTGTTTATATCAAGTTCTTCCTAAAAAGAACTGTGTAAACCACTGATTGAAAAGAACACACATTGAACAGAAAACTCATTTCATCTGACAACCTAGATATATTTTACAAAAAGAATGGACAGTGTATCAGAAGAAAGTGTACACTTCATGAAATGAAATAAAATGTTTTTATATGTAAAACAGACAAACTAACAAACAAACAAAACCACTTATTTCAAAACTGTATTTCCTTCTGAGAGTACTTACTGGCTGTACTAATCATTTTCATAAGCACTTTATGGTATTTAAGGATACCCATAGAAACAAAGAGCAATTCATTCTGATTTACAACACACATCATATGTCTTCTAGGAAAAATTGTACCTGCCATTCTCCAGGATGGAAGTAACAGTACAATAAGTCAATAGAGAAAAGCTCAAACTGTTTCAAAAACATTGTGAACTTTTTGATCATATTTTTCCTGGTGAATATCATGCATTACAATTAATAAACAACAACAACAACAATAATTTCTACTACTACTACTACTAAAAGAAAGGGAAGGGCAGTCAATTCCCTAACAGTGGAAGATTCATTAAGCAATATATTTAAATTGACATGTCTCTACTAAAAGTGACTTACTCCTTACATTTTCATTTTCACTAAATAGAATTTGCCTAACATATTTAGAAATGCCATAAATTAAACCAGGAAAATAAAAAGAAAATCTAGGCATTTGCACTCAGCCATGCACAGTTCTGCACACATATTGAAGAAAAAACACAGAACGATTTATCTGTACTACAAAAATAAATAAATAAATAAATTACAAGCAAACAAAAAAGCTATTCAGTGAGGATTCATAGATAACACAGAAATTAAATGCTGTCTTACTCAAGTTTTGAGTGATTTTGGTTAATTTCTATACCCCTCATCCTTTAAAGCAAATTAAAAAGAAACAAAAAAAAAACAAGACAAAACTCATTATATGAACTAGCTCATGTTCAAAAGAACTTGTTTAAGAATATAGCTGAAGAATGCCATAGAAAGTCAATATTAAATATTCAGTTTCATGTGCAGTGTCTGATAGAAACAATGCTGATTGAGAGTGGTAGGAAGAAGACATATACAGTGATGTTTTCTTAGATGTGTACATTCTTTCAGACTGTAATGATTTATGACCCAAGGTCATCCTGACACAGAGGTGATTTATTTCTATTTAATGGATCTCAAAATATTTTTCATTAAAAGCTCTCCAAATCATCTTTTGAACACACATAAAATTCTAGCACTTAAAATGTCCTGTGACAAACAGCTCAATAGCTTATATATGTTTTTTTTTTTTTTTTTTTTTTTTTTTTTTAAGAACTATTTGCTCTTACATGTTCTGAACCTGGCACCATTCACTGGAAAAGAGAGTAAACAAGTCTTTCCCACTTGCATAGACTGGAGGGGCCCTGCCACTGGCCAGGCACAACTGGAAAGGGACAACTGGATTTACTGGACTGTGTGGATCTGATAGCCTGGCACACCAGAACTGCAGGAGTACAACACTCTAGTGGACAGCAACACACACTGTACCTTAATGCCATCAGGCTACCAAGGGGCAGAACTCATCTGTATCCTTGGAGTGACAGGGGGATCCCAACAATTAACTGTAGTGGAGTCTGAAATGTGCCTAATGGGGAATGAGTGGCAAAAGCACCCCATTGTGACTGGCCCAGAGGCTCCATGCATTCTTTGTATAGACTGCCCCAGGAGAATTAGTCTAGGAGGTAGTCTTCAGGCACCCAAAATGGTACCAGTGGGCTTTTGGCATAGCTGCCCTAAGTACAGGGAACACTAAGTAGCTGTTTACCCTCCCCGGTCTCTCAGAAGATCCTTCTACTGTAGGATTGCTGAGGGCTGAAGAACAGCAGGTGCTAATCACTATCACAACTGCTCACTGGTGGCAATATTGCACCGAGACTCCCTGACTCCCATCCATGAGTTGGTTCATTGTCTGAAAAGCTGAGGAGTGATCAGCAAGACTCACTCACCCTTTAACTGTCCCATATGTCCAGTGTGAAATCTAATGGAGAGTGGAGGCTAATGGTGTACTATCTTCTGAATGAAGTCACACTACCACTGAGTGCCACAGTGCCAGACATGCTAGAACTTCAATACAAATTATAGTCAAAGGCAGCCAAGTGATATTCCACAATTGATATCACTAATACATTTTTCTCCATCCCTTTGGCAGCAGCATGCAGGCCACAGTTTGCTTTCTCTCGGAGGGGCATTCAGTACACCTGGAATCGACTGCTCCAGGGGTGGAAACACAGCCCTACCATTTGACATGGACTGACCCAGACTGCACTGGAACAGTGGGAACCTCCTGAACACCTGCAGTACATTGATGACATCCTTCTGTGGGGCAACACAGCAGAAGAAGTTTTTGAGAAAGGGAAGAAAATAATCCGAATTCTCATGAAAATTGGTTTTGTAATTAAACAGAGTAAGGTCAGGAGACCTGCACAGGAAATCCAGTTCTTGGGGGTAAAATGTTAGGGCAGATGTCACCATATTCCAACTGATGTGATCAACAAAATAACTGCTGTGTCTCCACCAACTAGCAAAAAGGAAACACAAGCTTTCTTAAGCCTTGTGGGATTCTATATGAGTCCTATCGAGTGACTTTGAAGAGGAACTATTTTGAGTGCAGCCCCAAGCAACAACAAGCTTTTGAACAAATCAAAAAAAAAAAAAAAAAAAAAAAAGCTCACACAGTACCCCATGGTTCTGTCCATACCAAATCAGTTGTGCAAAACGTATTTTACACTGCAGATGGGGAGCATGGCCTCACCTGGAGACCTGGAGCCTCTGGCAGAAAACCCCAGGAGAAACTCGAGGTCAACCTCTGGGGTTCTGGTTCTATTGAGGATCAGAAGCCAATTACACCCCAACTGAAAAGGAGATACTAACAGCACATGAAAACTTTCAAGATGCTTCAGAAGTTGTGGGTACAGAATCACAGCTCCTCTAGGCATCACAGCTACCTGAACATTAGATGTTCAAAGGCAAAATCCCTACTACACACTATGCAACTGATGATGCGTTGAACAAGTAGGTAGCAGTGGGCTTAATGGGGAAACACAACTGCCCGGAAATCCTGGAAGAGATCATGGACTGGCTGGAAGGCAGGGATTTCGGAGTATTGACCAAAGAGGTAACTTGTTCTGAAGAGGAGCTACCATATAACGAGTTGCCAGAAGACAGAAAGCAGTATGTGCTGTTTGCTGACAGATCCTGTCACATGGTAGGGAGCCATCAGAAGTGGAAAGCTGCTTTGTGGAGTTACACACGATGAGTTGCGAAAGCCATAGAAGGGAAAGGTGAGTCAAGTCAGTATGCAGAAGTGAAAGCCATCCAACTGGCCCTAAAAATTGCCTAAAGATTAAAAACGGCCAGTACTGTATCTCCACACTGACTCATGGATGGTGGCAAATGCTCTGTGGAGGTGGCTACAGCAATGGAAATCAAATAACTGGCAGCACAGATGTAAACCTATCTGAGCTGCTACACTGTGGTAAAAGATTGCTGCCCGGGTAGAAAACCTGGCTGTAAAGGTATGTCATGTGGATGCTCACATATCCAAGTCACGTCACTGAAGATTAGAAAATCAAAGAAGTGGACAGAGCTTCAAAAATTGAAGTGGCTCAGGTGGACCTGGACTGGGGATATAAGAGTGAGATGTATGTAGCTTGATGGGCCCATGAAACATCAGGACATCTGGGGAGACTTAAACTGACCAAAGGGATATTCCATACCATATGATGGTATGAAATAAAAGATGGGAAAGGGGAAGGAGAGGGTGGCTCCTGTTATGAAGATGTCTGTCGTCCCAGACAACCTCTATGTGTATTGAGGCTCTGCTTCCTGGGATGTGGACAAACACTGCTCATTGATGGGAAGTAGAAAGTAATTTATTTTTTCTCTCTCTGTGTTTCCACATTGCCTTTGCATTTTTTTTGTTTGTTTGTTTCTTTCCCTCTTCCCTTTAATGAAATTATTCTTATTTCAACACATGAGTTTTTTTGTTTGTTTGTTTGTTTTTTCTTTCCAGCATACTTTCTTTGCCCTCTCTTCTTCTAAGGAGGGAGAGTGAGAGAGCAGTTGTGGTGTTGTTCAGTTGACCAGCAAGGTAAAACCACCACACAATTCACAATTTCTCTAGGGTGTCCTACGATATATCAGGAAGTGCAAAAACATTTTCAGAGTTTGTTGGAGGGCAAAATCATAAAAATTATAGCCTGCAGATTTGCCTTTATATATTTCCCTATTCTTAAATGGCTTTACATCTGGTCAAATATATAAAGTTGATTGCCTGATTTATCTGTTTATTTATTTTTCTCTTGTTTCTTGGTAATCACTTTCAGTTCCTTTAGTTAAATGCCAGTCTTCATATATAGCTTTAAACTCCATGGAAGACAGTCATAAAATTGCATATTTCTTCTTCTATATTATTGTACATTGTTAATAATAACTTAGATCAATAAGACATTTCAAAGTTACTTAAAACAAAAACAATACCATCTCTCATACTAATTGTGCATCATGCTTTCTTTATTGTTTTATTCTTAATGTACAAATGCAAAGTTCAATTCAGAAGAAAGATTCCACAGAAAATGTTAAAATATATGTTTTCCAGGGCAGAAAATAATGTGAATATATGTTTGGAAGATGCAGTTCACATAACAATTGCAATATATATACATATATATATATGGACATATATATATATAATAAACAGACTAGATTTTTGTCTTACAAAAATACTCTGAAGTCAATATAGTTACAGAAATTTACAGTTCCTTAACTTTTATGCTTTTATATTTTGCAGCTTAATGAGATAAGCAGATGTTTGTATGTACTGGCCTTCAGATTATCAACCTGCTTGCTTTATGAAATACTCATCTCTTAGTGTTGCTTTTGCAGGTGTTCTCATATCTAAAATGAAATTTCCCACAAATACCACATACCTTCTTTCTAAACATGGCAAAAAAATATGCATGTTCTGAAGGTGGCAAATACATATATAAATCATGTGATGCAGCAACATTAATAGTTTTTGAATTTGTGAACAATTTGTTGTTCTAAACATATATTGTTTGTGCTTGTTTTTCTCTGCATGTGAAAGTGGATGTACTTAAGAGAGGCTTACCATTATGCTATTCATGTTTAGAGCTCTAAGAAAACGAAAGCAATCACTTGCATGATTCATCAGTGCCTCTATTATTTGACCAAAATATCCAGAGATTCTTTGACTGACATTTGCTTAAGTCATCTGACATAACTCCAAGATGATTTCATATGTATCACAGTAAAATATTAAAACAACATGACAACTCCAGAAGATTTTTTTACTACTTGTTATAATTCATGGTGGATATATTGTACATCGTGTTATTTCATCTTATGATGAATAAGAGTTACCGTAAGTTTTATCTGAAAACCCCGAGGTCTTTGTCTGGAAGCCTTAAACATATTTTTCAATCTGGTGCCTAAAAAGAGTATCTATTACCCCAGATCAGATAGGGATTTGTGTGATTTGAAATGATTAATATTTCTCCTATGTATTAAACATTTATTTTTTTACATGTGTGATGCAGATTGGACAATGAACATTTATGGAAAAGAAATAGCTCATTAAAATCACATTTTTGTTCTGAGTCAGATTGATATAAATATATATAATTTCAAAGATTCTATCATTTATTCCAGTCAAAGTGCTGTCTCCCCTATGTATACATCACTTTCACTTAATTTTTGTTTTGGTTTGTTTTTTCTTCTTCTTTTGCCTAATTTTCCCTTCTCAGTGGTCTGTGTTCTAGGGTGTGCATGACATTTCCCACAGTATTTATGCCTTGTGAGCTCCATTTTATCATAAGATGCAAGGATCTTTTCAAGTCCACATTAATAAATATTAAAAACAATTGTTAATGAAATACTGAAGTATACCAACAGATATTTTGTAATATGTTATGTATAATATTTGAGAATATGTATGAGTATGTATTACATACTCTCATATTTTTCTTATTTTACCAATAATGAAATATTTCATACAAACTCTATCTAATACATAACAAAAACGGTTGTGATATACTCTGTAAATAATTAATATCTCCTGCCAAGGCAGTTCTTTGCGCCATAATGATTGTTTCAATATTTCCATCTTTATTTTTTATTTTCTACTCTCTTTAACAATCTCTTAATACATCACACTTAACGTGGAGGGACATATAACAATGTCAGTAGCTAGTTGAATAAACTGAAGATCTGGATATCTGACATGTATGAAAGTGTAACTTTCTAATTTTTCACCTCTTCCATGAGCTATAGTCCAATTCACAGAATCACAAAATAGTTGAGTTTGGAAGGGACCTCTGGAGGTCACTTGGTCCAACTGCCCTGCCCAGCAGAGTCACCTAGAGCACATTGAACAAAATCACATCCAGGTTGGTTTTGAATATCTCTGGAGAAGGAGACTCCACATCCTCTCTGGGCAACCTTAGTCCAGTGCTCTGTCACCCTTGTAGTAAAGAAGCAATTTTTTGTTTACTATTATAGAATCACAGAATCATAGAATATCCTGAGTTGGAAGGGACCCATAAAGATCATCAAGTCCAACTCCTGGCACCACACAGGTCTACCCAAAATTTTAGACCATGTGCACAGTCCAAATGCCTCTTAAATTCAGACAGGCTTTGTGCAGTGACTACTTCCCTGGGGAGCCTGTTCCAGTGCGCAACCACCCTCTCCGTGAAGAACCTCTTCTTGATGTTGAGTTTAAACTTCCCCTGCCTCAGCTTAACCCCATTCCCACAGGTCCTATCACTGGTGATTAAGGAGAATAGGTCAGCACCTGCCTCTCCACTCCCCCTCGCGAGGAAGTAGTAGACTGTGATGAGGTCTCCCCCCAGCCTCCACTTCTCCAGGCTCTAAAGGTCCAGTGACCTCAGCCACTCCTCATGTTTTCCTCTCCAGGCCCTTCACCATCTTCATCACCCTCCTCTGGACACTCTCCAACAGTTTAATGTCCTTTTTGTACTGTGGTGCCCAGAACTGCACACAGTAGTCGAGGTGAGGCCGCACCACTGCAGAGCAGAGCGAGACAATCACTTCCCTCGACCGACTAGCAATGCCATGCTTGATGCACCCCAGGATACAATTGGCCCTCCTGGCTGCCAGGGCACACTGCTGGCTAATATTCAACTTGCTATAAACAATGACCCCTAGATCCCTCTCTGTGGGGCTGCTCTCCAGCGTCTCATCACCCAGTCTGTACGTATAGCCAGGGTTGCCCCATCCATGTGCAGGACCCGGCACTTGCTTTGGTTAAACTTCATGTGGTTGGTGATCGCCCAGCTCTCCAATTTGTCCAGATCTCTCTGCAAGGCCTTTCCACCCTCAGCCGAGTCCACAACTCCTTCAAGTTTGGTGTCATCGGCAAATTTGCTCAAAACACCTTGTAGTCTTACATTCACATTGTTCATAAAAACATTGAAGAGGACTGGCCCTAAAATGGAGCCTTGAGGAACCCCAGTAGTGACCATCCACCAGCCTGATGTGGCCCCATTTACCGCACTTTGAGCCCTGCCTGTCAGCCAATTGCTCACCCATCGAATAATGTTTTTGTTTAGTTGTATGCTGGACATTTTGTCCAGTAGGATCCTATGGGAAACCATGTCAAAAGCTTTGCTGAAGTCCAAAAAGATCACATCAGCTGGTTTCCCTTGATTGGCTAGATGGGTGACCTTATCATAAAAGGAAATAAAATTTGTTAGGCAGGACCTACCCCTCGTGAATCCATGTTGGCTGGGACCAATGATTGCATTGTCCCCCAGGTACACTTCAGTAACTTCAAGAATTATCTTCTCCATAATTTTACCAGGCACTGATATGAGAACTGACAGGCCTGTAATTGCTAGGGTTTTCTTTCTTGCCCTTCTTGAAAATTGGCACATTTGCCAGCTTCCAGTATACTGGGACCTCTCCAGACTCACAAGACCATCGAAAAATAGTTGAGAGAGGTCCCACAATGACATCAGCCAGCTCTTTAAGCACCTTGGGATGAATCCTACCATGGACTTGTAGGGATCCAGGTGGAGCAGCAAAACCTGCAGACGTTCAGAGTCAGTTGGGAGTTTGTCATTCCCACTGTCATGGTCCTCCAGCTCAGAGCACCCTGGGTCCTGAAGCCCATCATCAGCATTGAAGATGGAGGCGAAGAAGGCATTAACTATCTCTGCTTTGCCTACATCATTGTCTGTGAGGAGACCTTCCCCATCAAGGAGCGGACCTGTTTTCTTTGGTTCTCCTTTTTCTGTTCACATATATATAAAAAAACTTTTTTATTGTCTCCCACAGACATAGCCAGCTTCAACTCTAGTTGGGCTTTGGCCACATGATTTTTCTCCCTACAAACATGAACAGCATCCCTGTATTCCTTCCTCGTCTCCTGACCCTCCTTCCAGCATCCGTACATTTTTTTTCGCCTAAGCTCTAATAGAAGATCCCTCATCAGCCAGGCCAGCCTTCTGCCCTGCCTGCTTGACTTCTGACATTTTGGAATTGCCTGATCCTGTGCTTTTAGGAGGCAGTGCTTAAAAATTGACCAGCACTGATGGACACCAACGCGTTCAAAAGCAGTTTCCCAGGGGATCTTGCTGACTAGTTCCCTGAGCAGCCTGAAGTCTGCTTTCCCCATATCCAGGGCTGAAGTTTTGGTGGCAATTTTCCTTCTGTCACCATAAATTCTAAATTCAACCACTTAATGGTCACTATGACCGAGATGGCCACCAGTTGCCACGTCTCCCACAAGACCCTCTCTGTTCACTAGCAACAGGTCTAGGAGGGCACCTTTCCTAGTTGGCTCCCTTAGCACCTGCACCAAGAAGTTACCATCTAGGTGCTTTATGAACCTCCTGGACTTGCTTGTGTCAGCCGTGTGGTGATCCCAGTTGACATGTGGCAGGTTGAAGTCCCCCATAAGGACAAGGGGAGTTGATCTCGAGGCATGTCTCAGTTCTGCAAAGTATAATTCATCGGCGTTGTTGTCCTGGCCAGGTGGTCTGTAATAGACTCCCACAATGACATCCCCTTTATTTGTTTGTCTCTTAATCCTTACCCAGAGGCTCTCAACTTTGCCATCACCAACCTGATGTTCCACACAGTCCCGCCCCTGCTTCACATACATTGCCACCCCGCCACCTCACCTACCCTGCCTGTCCCTCCTGAAGAGCCTGTAACCATCTTTTGCAACACACCAGCCACAGGACTCATCCCACCAGGTTTCACTTATGCCAATGATGCCGTAGCTGTGGGACTGGGCCAAGACTTCTAGCTCATCTGTTTTATTCCTCATACTGCATGCGTTTGTGTAGAAGCACTTCAAACGCGCTGGGACTGTTTAGCCTGGAGAAAACAAAGTTCAGGATGGATCTTATCAATGTATACAGATACCTGAGGGAGGATGTAAAGAGAATGGAGCCAGCTTCATTTCAATGGTGCCCTGTGACAGGACAAAACACACAAACTGAAATACAGATTCCGTCTGGACATCAGGAAACACTTATTTTCTGTGTGGATGACTGAACACTGGAAAAAGTTACCCAGAGAAGCTGTGGAGTCTCCATTCTTAGAGATATTTAAAAGCCATCTGGACATGGTCCTGGGCAACCTGCTCTAGGTGGGCTCTTCCACTGGCGGCAGTCTGGAGATATGTTGTGCTGTGGCACACCATGGGCTGCAGAGGGACAGCCTGCTCCACCAGGGACCTCTCCACAGGCCGCAGGGAACCTTCTGCTCCAGCACCTGGATCACCTCCTCACCCTCCGTCTACACAGACCTTGGGGTCTAAAAGGCTGTTTCTCACTCATCTCTCTCCCAGCTGCAGTTGCCCAGTTTTTTCCCTTTCTTAAATCTGCTCTCATAGAGGTGCAAACAACATCACTTATTGGCTCAGCTCTGGCCAGTGATAGGTCCCTTTTGGAACCCACTGGAGCTGGCTCTGATCTAACATGGGGCAGCTTCTGGGCTCTTCTCACAGATGCTGCCCCTGCAGCCCCCCCTGCTACCAAATCCTTGTCATGTAAACCCAATACACTATTTTATTCACATATTCATATATGTGAACAAAAACCAACCAACCAACCAAACAAACAAACAAAATTTTCTGTGCTATTTCTTCTTCTTTGCTGTTAACTTTGTTTAAATTTTTAGTATAGACAGACAGAAAGTCAGTTGAATGCATAAAAAGTTAGTTTGGAAAAGTCTCAGAAACAATTTGGAGGTCTCTAAAATCTATGATTTGATTTTGAAGTGAGTGAAGAGCATGGGGTATAGGGCTATAAGGTGAGATTGATGTTGTATTTTATTTACACCTGGGAGAATATAAAACCCTTCAATTCTGTAATGGAAAGCTTGTAAACACAAGGAATTTTGGACTTCAGTGGAGAAAATTGTTAAAATGACAATCAGATATGATAAAACAGTCAAATCACAAAATATAATGTAAGATAAGAGAAGAAGAAGGGCTGGATGAAAAGTTCTGCTGGGGCTGAATCAAAGCAGTTACACTGATGTGTCATTCAGATGATAAGGGATATCTCATGTAACAAGAAAAACGAGATTAAGAATTTAAGACTGAAAATAAAAATCAGGGTACATCTTCACTGTTCATTGAGCTAAAGCTTGGCCTCTGTCTATAAAAGATCCACATCCATATGGCAATACCCACATTGTACCAAAAACTGATGTGTCAGCACTAAAATTTACCTTATATTTGCAGAGCTGAAATATCCTGTCCTACAGCTATGCACTTGCCAATGCTAATCTGTTCAGTCCTTAAAAGTGTACTGTGAAGGATAAGTTTTCCTTACTGGAAAACCACTCTGAAATTATTCTTAGCCCATGCAATATGCTCACATCTGTATCCTGTTCCATTTACATCTTCCCTCTATGAATGCTGAAGAGTGGAAACTGTTATGAGAGCCAGTCATATTTCAGACTGAGAAGAACAACACAAAACAGAACCTGTCAGAGAACCACAGATGAGTTGCAGCACTTTTTGTTGCCTGAGAGAGGGTGGCAGCATGACTTAACTGAAATCACATATGAATTTACTAAGGTTAGACATAAACTTTTCTTTCAGTTCTGAAGCAGGATTGAAAACATAAAAATTTGTGGTTGCTTTCTCCTGCCTGCCTCAGATGCCTGAAACTGCATCTAGAAATTTTAGTTAGCTTCTCAATACTGTCAGAGCTCTAACTCAGTACCAGGTGCTGCCAGATGAGAATCAGACTTCTGTTTTTCCTGCTACACAAGTGTAGTTAAACAGATTGATTGAATGTGTCAATTGTTGGGCCAATGATATGCAAAATAAATGTTGTTGCCTATAACTGTGGGCTGTGAAAAGACCTCTGATGTATTTATCAAGGGTGTGCAGTCTAATTGAGTGTTTTACATGAATGTGAAGATTGAAGAAGACATTGGTAACTCATTTTTATCAGTCAAGGAAGAAGAATAAGAACCTCCATGATGGCAACTACAGCTGTATGTCAATGCATTTTTAAGTAAAACATGTATTTACAAAAGTTTCTTTCTATTGGTTCATTCGTGAAATTATAACAGAAAAAGAGCTTATCAGAACAGGATGTGGATTTGGCTGAGTGAAATCAAGTTGACAGCTAATAGGAAATAAGTGATAGTTTTGTACTAATACTGTTTTGTTGAATTGTAACCATAATTTTGTATGTAATCAGTGCACTGGATCAGTGTACCTGTGTGTCTAAGTGCTTTTTTCATCAATTTTACCATCATGAGAGTGAGATTTTAGAAGCTATGTTTCACAATTTTTGTTTTTTATTGTTGCTTTCCTTTAATACCTATGTAGGAAATGGACAAAAAGAACATAATCTTAACCATAAAAATCTATCAATGTAATCTTATAGTCATCTAGTTTCCCTCCCTATTTGGACAAGAAAGATAAGCACTGTCAGAGGATGGTTCCCCTTTGAGACAAGCATATCAGACAGCTCTGAGGAATCCTTCTCCGATGGTATTCCTAGTTATAAAGAGTCTAAATGTTAAGTTCAGGTGAGATCCCTAATACGGAATGACAGTAGCTCTTCAGGGTATCAGAAATGATGTGAAAGTCTAACACTGCTCCCGCTAGAATTTGAACAACTAAACTAAAGACAAATTCAGATATCTGAAAATGAGAAATAAAAATATACATCCAAAATATGATAGGAATTTTTTTTTTTTTCCAGCTAATAAGTCACTTTCACCTGAGGAAGTGGGTTGGTACATGCATCTGCTTACAAGTTTCCATTCCTTGAACTTCATCAACAAGCTAATTATCCCTTAGTAATGCCTCAACTTATAGCAGACAGGGACGATGAGAAAGACTGAAAATGGACTGGATATTGACAGAATTTTAGCCACCTACTGTAGGGAAGGAAAAGATCTTTGAAGTGATTAGACGTCACTACTCTACTCCCGCTCTACTCCGCACTGGTGCGGCCACACCTCGAGTACTGTGTGCAGTTCTGGGCACCACAGTACAAAAAAAGACATTAAATTGTTGGAGAGTGTCCAGAGGAGGGTGACAAAGATGGTGAAGGGCCTAGAGGGGAAGACATATGAGGAGCAGCTGAGGTCACTTGGCCTGTTCAGCCTGGAGAAGTGGAGGCTGAGGGGAGATCTCATCATGGTCTACAGCGTCCTCGTGAGGGGAAGTGGAGGGGAAAGCACCGATTTATTCTCTTTAGTAGCCAGTGATAGAACCTGTGGGAATGGTGTTAAGCTGAGGCAGGGGAGGTTTAGGCTAGTGTTGTGGTTTAACCCGGCCGGCAGCTAAACAGCATACAGACTTTTGCTCACCCTCCCCCTTCCCTCTCTGGGATGGGGGAGAGAAACGGGAAAGTGAAGCCAGTGAATTGAGATAAATACAGTTTATTAAGATAGGAAATGATGATGATAATAATAATAATAATAATAATAGTGTGTACAAAACAAGTGATGCACAATGCAATTGCTCACCACCTGCTGACTGATGCCCAGCCCAAGCCCGAGCAGCCGGCGCCCCCCACTCCAGCTAGCCACCCCTATATATTGTTTAGCATGATGTCAGGTGGTATGGAATAGCCCCTTGGCCAGTTTGGGTCAGCGGTCCTGGGTCTGTCCCCTCCTAGCTCTTGCTGCACCCCCAGCCAGCCCGCTGGCAGGACAGAGTGAGAAGCTGAAAAGTCCTTGGCTTAGTGTAAGCATTGCTCTGCAGCAATTAAAACATCAGCATGTTATCAGCACTCTTCTCATCCTAATCCAAAACATAGCACCCTACCAGCTACTGGGAGGAAAAATAACTCTGTCCTAACTGAAACCAGGACAGCTAGGCATCAGGAAGAGGTTCTTCACTGAGAGGGTTGTCACACTCTGGAACAGGCTCCCCAGGGAAGTAGTCATGGCACCAAGCCTGTTGTAGTTTAAGAAGTGTTTGGACTGTGCACTTAGTCACTTGGTCTGGATTTTTGGGTAGACCTGTGTGGTGCCAGGAGTTGGACTCAGTGTTTCTTATGGGTCCCTTCCAACTCGGGATATTCTATGATTCTATGACAACTAGTTAGGTGCATGAGTTGATCTGCTCAATGATAGGAAGGCTCTGCAGGAAGATCTGGATAGGCTGGACCAATGGGCTGTGGCCAACTGTGTGAAATTCAACAAGGCCAAGTGCCGGGTCCTGCACTTGAGGCACAACAACCCTAAGCAGCTCTACAGGCTGGGAGATGTGTGGTTAGAAAGCTGCCTGGCAGAGAAGGACCTGGGAGTATTGCTTGATAGTCAGTTGAATATGAGCCAGCAGTGTGCTCAGGCAGCCAAGAAGGCCAACAGCATCCTGGCTTGTATAAGAAACAGTGCGACCAGCAGGTCTAGGGAAGTGATTGTCCCCCTGTACTCAGCTCTGGTGAGGCTGCACCTCGAGTACTGTGTTCAGTTTTGGGCCCCTCGCTACAAGAAGGACATGGAGGTGCTTGAGCGAGTCCAGAGAAGGGCTACGAAGCTGGTGCAAGGTCTGGAGAACAAGTCTTATGAAGAGCGGCTGAGGGAGCTGGGACTATTTAGTCTGGAGAAGAGGAGGCTCAGGGGCGACCTTATCGCACTCTACAGGTACCTTAAAGGAGGCTGTAGTGAGGTGGGGATTGTTCTATTCTCCCACATGCCCAGTGATAGGATGAGGGGGAATGGGCTAAAGTTGCACCGGGGCAGGTTTAGGCTGAATGTTAGGAAGAATTTCTTTACTGAAAGGGTTGTTAGGCACTGGAATAGGCTTCCCAGGGAAGTGGCTGAGTCACCATTCCTGGAGGCCTTTAAAAGACATTTAGATGTAGAGCTTAGTGATATGGTTTAGTGGAGGACTTGTTAGTGTTTGGTCAGAGGCTGGGCTAGGTGATCTTGGAGGTCTGTCTCTTCCAACCTAGATGATTCTGTGATTCCATGACTTAAATCAATTACACAGAAAAGCATAAGAATATATTGTAAGCAAAGAGAAACATAAAAACTTAAAAGAAATATAAAAAATGCATAGAAGAGTGTGAGGACAGAACACAAATAAGAATGTGTGACTATAGAGAGAGGATTAAGAGTGACAAAACCAAGATTCAAGAATCATGAGAACAGAAACTCATACGTACATAGATGACAGAGAGGAGACAGTTCATCCACATACTAGAAAGTATGGGAAACTCACTAGAAGAAAGAAAGTTGTCCTTTGCAGTACTGAGCTAGGAAGAAGCTAGTAAATAATAAGAATAAGAATAAGAATAAGAATAAGAATAAGAATAAGAATAACACAACCATTTTGGAGGTCAAATTATCTCACTTAAATTTATGCATTTAACTCCCTATTAGTTTCAATATAAACTACACGTGAATAGCAAAAGTTAGAATACTAGTTTATGCAGTAAGGAATAATTTTAAAAGTTAAATGTAAATACATAAATGGTCATAAAATAGAAGTTGGTTACATGTTGAGTGCACATATGCATACACAAAAATAAATCATTGCACTTTTACATTTGTCTGGATGAGTTATGACAATAAGCATGCTTTCATTGTAATTTATGTCTCTGAGTCCAGTTTCTTTCTTTCCTAAGAGGAGTGATCTTATCTTCTGGGTCATTTATCCTTCATGAGCTCATAATTTCAAGGTGAATGGATTTCAGTTAAAAAGAATAAATATATTGCTTTCAGATATGTTTTATAAATGTTGTCTGGTATTTTGTCAGTGTTTTAAAAGCCAAGTTATAAATAACATGGCAAAGGTTGTTTTAACTGATGAGAACAAAATGCTTCCACTTTATTAGACACACACAAAACATAAAGGCAACTCAGCCATTGGAGGAGCTAAGGTTCTATATCTTTATGAAATAATAGCAAATACAAGAGAAGAAAGAAATTTTGTGTTTGGAAGAATTTATTTCAAATAAAAACTACAGTAATATTTACTGGGGACTAGGTGATGTTATCTAAATTCACTCACAATTGTAACATTCACATTGAAAGTGTGATGAATGAAGCTTATGAATGAAGTTAATGCTTACCACCATATAAGCAAATATTTTCCATATGTATAATAAATTTGTTCTCTCATTTTGTCTTTTAAATAGAAATCAAATAAAACTTTTATTCTGAGTGGTAAATCATGACAAGTGATGATGACTCCTTGATGGCAAGAGAAGAAAAATTAAAATGGAGAATGAGGCTGGAACAACAAAAACAGGATATGCATTAGGAACCTATGTCCATTTTAAACACCATTAACTTTTCTTACCAGTGCCAGTACATTTCTTTATTCTTACATTTTGAGCCCAAATTACTAATGGCATATATTTGTGGAAATGAAGAAACTGTTAGGTATATGTACACTCATATGCACAGAAACTGTACAAAGGAAAATATGAGAATTAACACGGGGTTCTTTTTTCTTGGAACAGAAAACTTTTGAATCTGAAAATTCTGGATATGCTAATAATATGTCTGTTAGAAATCAACTTCAAGGTGGGAATGGTGCAGTTGAAAGCACTATTTAGTCAAAATAAATAACAACAACAACAACAACAAAATCCCTGGGATAGCAGCAACAGAGATCCAGAGCTCTTCCTTGCTGAAAACCAATCACAGAATTCTGTTTTCTGTATATTAACAGAGTAAGTAAGTAAGAGTCACTTCCTTTGGTTTTGTGTGTAGTTAGTGGGCTACACAAGATTTTCCAGAGGAATAAATAGCCAATTTATGTTAGGTGTCTGTTTGTTGGTACAAACAGACAAAACAAACCAGCAACCCTCATCACCACTACCACCACCAAAATAAAAAACAACAAAAAACACCACCACCAACAACAACCAAATAAAACACCTAAGCAAAAGTTTCTTCATGTTATGTAGCTCTAGAAGTATTTAACTAATGAAGATGAGTAGAATTTAGTCCTTCTACTGAACTCTGACAAATTTAGGCATAAGAACAAACATCCATAACTATTTAAATGAGTTCCAGTAAATGACTATTCCCAGTCTGACTGCAGCAAGTAAAAGTATTTGTGTACTATCCATAACATATACGATATAATCTTGCTTCTAAAATCTTAAGTTTTATCTCTACCAACTGAATTAATTCGTTATGAAAAGACTATATAATATTGCTTGGAAATGGTCTGCATAGTTGCTTTCACCTGAAGTTTATAATAGCTGTATAGAAGGACTCTGAAATGTTGTGTGTTTGCATCTTTCTGGAAAATTCTATGCAGTGTTCAATGTTTGGAAAAAAAAAATAAAAATAAAAATAAAAGGAAGAAAAGATAAAAAGAATGTTGTTATCACAAGTGCTGCTTTTATAATGAATATGCTGAATTACAACAAAAGAAAATTAGGCTTGTTTCTCACATCATAAAATCCTCTTCTATAATATTCATACTTTTATTATAGGATTGCTATTCTCCATTTAGTGCATGTAATTTTGTCTGTAGGGTGCTGTTTAACTTGTGATAGAATAAGAAAGAAGGCAGTACTTTGCATACAATATTTTAAGGTATTCAGTGGAAAAATATTTCTCCTATTTTTACATTAGTAACTTTTTTGTGTATGTTGATAACACTACTTGCTTTTAAGGGAGAGTTAAGAAAATAAACATGTTACTATCTGGGAAGTACCCATGTCTTGTAACAAAGACCTCTACTGAAGAAAAAAGAAAAAAAAAGAAAAAAAAAAAAAAAGGATTAGTATAATTATACTTTAAAAAAATAAATAATAAAAAAAATAAATATCAGTATGTATACATGTATTAGATATATAGGTAGGTAATCATAGACAAACAGACAGAAATAAAATGGCACAGGGCCCA
>CM021697.1:154430171-154453474 GCA_011074415.1 Stictonetta naevosa
TTTTTAAATTTTATTTTATTTTAAATTTTATTTTATTTTATCTTATTTTATTTTATTTTATCTTATTTTATATTTTTCCCTGCATAACCAGTATTAAAGACAGCTGCATGATGTACAATAACTATTCTTTGATGCAGATGTTCCTATGGTAGAGAATGAACGGGAATCCTATCTGAAAAAATCTGAAAAATGAATCACTGTGTTTCTCCAAGAATCCCTCAGAAGTAGCACTGACTTTTCTTCATGTTTTTTTTAATGATTTTTTAATGCTTTTGTGAATAAAGTATAATATTTTTGTATGGAAACTTATTAGGTCAGCTAAAAATCCATCCTAATGCATAAAAATAATCTCCAATACTCCTGGCTTATAAAAGCAGAGCTTTTATTATTTTATAAAGACATCATAAATTCTCCCTGTAACAGTAAGTGTTCTCACAAAGAGTAATCAAGATTGTGCACATTTGCTGTTGATGGGCATCTGGCATTTGTTCTAACTTTCTGATGATTACCTCTCAAAAATTTCAGTATTTCCTTACTTTATTTAAATAATTTGATAGATGATAATAAAGTAATAAAATAACAAAATTTAATTTCCCAACAATATATATCTATATATATTATGAGGAGCATGGACTAGTACTTCCATTCTCTGCTTATGGTTGCCTCCAGCAACAAAGGAGAGAAGACAGCAAGCACCACCTTAAAGAGGTTCAGTGGAAGGAAGCCTCTAGATCCTTGTATGTGTGCAGAAGTAGCAACACATTCAAATAGCTATCATACCAGTGCCAGGAGTTGGACTTGATGATCCTTATGGGACCCTTCCAACTCAGGATATTCTATGACTCTATGATTCTACATTTTTACAGCTGTGTAATTTTTAAATATTAACATGAAATTAACATGAAATTGTATCAAATGTAGAGAAAAGCAAAATAAGAATACTATTATGTAATAAAAGTTAAAGGATTTGAAGTACATTTAATGAAGCATAGCATGAGGATGGAATTAAACGTGACCAAACCAAACAAAAATCCCCAGTTTTTGAATACATACACACAACATTCATTATTATTATTATTATTAATCATTATTATTATTATTACTATTATTATTTTTTAACTACTGTATTAAAGTTTATGTGACAAAGTTTTGGTAGCAGGGGTGCTGCAGGGGTGGCATCTGTGAGAAGAGTCCAGAAGCTGCCCCATGTTAGATCAGAGACAGCTCCAGTTGTCTCCAAAACTGACCTGCTATAGGCCATAGCCAAGCTTGTGAGTGATGCTGGTTCAGACTCTGTGATTGCATATTTAATTAAGGAAATATCTGCTGTGCAAGAGCAGCTGGGAGAGAGAAGTAAAACAACAATGTGAGAGAACCAACCCCAAGGTCAGTGAAGAAGGACGGGGAGGAGGTGCTCCAAATGCCAGAGCAGAAGTTCCCCTGTGGCCTGTGGAGAGGCCCCTGGTGGAGCAGGCTGTCCCCCTGCAGCCCATGGGTCCCACATGGAGCAGATCTCCACACTGCAGCCCTTGGAAAAGCCCCTGGTGGAGCAGGTGGATGTGGCCTGGAGCTGCAGCCCGTGGAGAGGAGCCCACGCAGGACCAAGGGGTCGGGCGGGGAGCTGCTGTCCATGGGGGACTCGTGCTGGAGTAGTTTGCTCCTGACAGATGGACCCCATGGTACAGACCCATACTGGAGAAGCTCCTGAAGAGCTGTTGTATGTTGGAAGCCCACGTGGATCAGAGGCAGAGTGTGACCATGAAGGAGTGGCAGAGATGAAGTGTTAGGGAATGATCGCAGCCCCCATTCCCCTGTCCCCCTGTGCTGCACGAGGGAAGGAGGTGGAAGAGGATGAATGGTAGAAGGTGTTTTTCCTTTGCTTTTAGTTTCTCACTTCTCTAGTCTGATAGTAATAGGCAACAAATTTTATTAATCTCCCTATGCAGAACCTGTTTCACCTGTGATGGTGATTGTTGAGTGATCTCCCTGTTCTTATTTCAACCCTTTAGACCTTTTCATTGCATTTTCTTCCCCATTTCCTTTGAGGAGGGGAAGTAAGAGAGTGGTTGCGGTGGAGCTCAGCTGCCCAGCTGGGTAAAACCACACAACTATTTGTCAGAAAATAAAAATAAAAATGTATTAATGAAACATTTGAAAAGAGATCAAAGGAATCAGTCCACACTCCACAATCTACCTATAGTTTTGTATATATCTGTTTACTGCAGTTAACTTCTTACAGTCTTCTTCCTGTAAAGTCTTTCTGATATATATGAGAAATTGAATGAAGTTTGAAGGGAGAAAGTGAAGTTATTTTTCTGGCCTTTACTTATTTATTTATTTTAAATTGATCTATCTCCATCTTTGGAGAGTATTAAATAACTTATGACAGATAATCCATACCTGGGTCACACTAAACAAAGAAAGGAACATATTTACTGTTTTTTATTTATTTATTTATTTTTATTTTTGAAACATACTGTCTTGTGTCAGGTACAGTCTGTTCCCAATCAATAATGTTGTATCCCTGCTCCTTCCCCCTGAGACTGGTGTTGCAAGGTTGTATTGGATACGTTGTACAATTTCATTCTTCATTAAAATTAGAGATATATTAGAGATATATTCATGGAAGACTGAAGATATGAGCAACATATATTTCAACAAATAGAGGAGGTGAGTTTTGATGAGTGAATATTCTTGTAAGGCACAATTCATCTTGCCCTTTTTTTTTTTTTTTGGATTCTTCTTTAAAATGAAATGAACCATGCTCTAGAAATTACTATTTATCTCAACTGTTTGTGAATGAGTTTAGGGTAGTTTAACAGAGGTACAGACATCTATATGTATTCAGATGAGCTCTGCATTATACAACTACATCGAAAGAGTGAAAGCCACTGATACAAGTGTTAGGAATTTACAGTTGAAAATATCTATTTTTAAATATGAATTTGCTATTTCTGTAATAGACATTCAGAAAATTGTATTTTATTGATTTGGAACCTGAATTTATTTTCTGTTTCTTTTAAAATTAAGCATGATTTTTTTCAATTAATAATGTTTAACCATTTTACTTCCCCTCAAAACCCATGTTTCATGTTTTGGAAACTGGAGAATATATTATGAAATTCTTTATTGAAGTTTTGAGTTTTTATCATGAAATACTTTAGTTGGAGGTAACGTTTTTCTTCAATATTTTACTTCATTTTTTCTCCATAGAATTCAGGAATTCAGAATGAAATCTTTATATAAACTGGATTCATATAAGAGTTCAATAGCCTTGACTCTGTATAAAAAATTAAATTATACTATAACATTTTTTTTGAATTTTAAAATGAATACAGTGTTTAAAAAATAAAAATTAATATAATAATAATAATAAAGATTCCTAACAGAATTAAACCTTAAAATAATATATATGTGTGTGTGTGTGTGTATTTCTGCTTCCAAATATCAAGCCACTAACAAGAGCTTAATGGTCCAATAAGCTCCAGATGTCTTTGATCCATCTATATATTACTTCTACAATCTTATCACACTTTCCCTAAACCTCATACTTCAGTTCACTGTTTCGATTGCTCACATCTGAGCTTCTGACAATATCTCATATTTATCACTAAACTCATATTTATTTTATTTTATTTTTTATTTTATTTTATTTTTTATTTTATTCATTTTATTTCATCCTTATATTTTATTTATTTATTTATTTATTTAATTTTTTTTTGTTTGTTTGTTTCCTTCTAGAAGCAAATCAGCTCTTCTTTCTATATTTTCCAAACACTGAGTGGTCTCCCATGTCTCTGATATTGTGTGGTCAGGAATTCAACCTGTGACTTATTTATCTAAGTTAGGACTTAAATTGTAGCTTGAAAGGTAAAATTAAAGAAAACAAAAAGATGAGTAACTTTCTTTCCCCCTCCATCTCTGGTGTTAAATTCATCACCTAGAACTTCTCATAAAATAAAACAAAGTACATAAGGCCTTTCATCTCTAAATGCACATAAGAAAACAGCATACAGAACACAACTCTGTTCTACAAATTCTTCCTAAAAATTCACAGCTTTTGACTACATCTCCAAGCTGACCTGTATATGTATTCATTAAAGACGGAGTACAAGGCACATGAGATGAAAATTATTTACTTTCAATACCCACTCTTTATCTGCCCTAGATACAACAATTGTATTGAAAATTGTATTTTATTGATTTAGAACCTGAATTTATTTTGTTTCTTTTAAAATTAAGCATGAATATTTTCAGTAAGTAATGTTTTACCATTTTGCTTCTTCTCAAAATCCATGTAAAGAAAGTAAATCTTAAGTAAAGAAAGTTTTCTTCACCTGGTAAAAATCCTGTATGATAATAAATAGCATTGTTTCAATAACCATCAAAATGTTTCAAATAAAATATATTAGGAAGAAAAAAATAATAAAAAACAAAAATAAAAGAAGACAATTGCATGAGGTAGATTATAGAGCATAATAAATATAAATCAGAGATTGATGGGGGTAGAGCTCTGATATATAGTTGTTTTTTCTCTAACTCACAGCATTTTTTTTCAAGAATAAAGAAATTATTTGTGTTATGAAATAGATTCTGTGACACAGAGCTTCCTATCTTACAGAGGTTAGATTCAAATGCTAGAACACATACTGCATGATCCATCATTGCACAGTTTTTCTGAGTCAGCTTGTATCTTACTCAGTAAGAATACAATCATACAGTTGCAGAACGACTAAGGCTGGAAAAGAACCTCTGGAGGTCATCTCGTTCACCCTATCTGCTCAAGAAGGGCAAAAGCTATTTGCCCAGTACCATGTCCAGATGACTTTTGAAGATTTTTAAGGAGATTTCTTTACACTGGTACCTTGTAGGCACTGGACACAGCTAACAGCAAACTACTGTGATGCTTCCACTTCCTTTATGCATTTGTATTTATCTTTCCTTTATTTATCAATCAATTTGTTTCTGTTCTCCATCATTTCCCTTTTTGTGTAGCTTTTTTTTTGTTGGATTCTTAATTAGCAACAGATTCTCTTAGTTGATCAAAATGTCCCCTTTTAAAACAAAAATACATTCTGAGAAGAGATGAAAAATCCCATACTTTTTTTTGTCTTGTGCTTTTTAAAAGTAGCTGCATTCTAAGCAACATCAGTCTAATTATTAAGAATGTCTCATAAATAATAGACGAGATTATGTAGCAAATCTAAAAGTGAAATAAAAAGGTTTGTGACAATTTCCTCTTCAAGCATACCAAAAGGAAATAATAATAATAATAAAAGTTTTTTAAGTATATGCCTGTTTACTTAATAGATTAGTAGAAAATAGTAGAAAAGCACCCAAATTCATAACTCAAGTAATTAGTAATTTTGTTATAGGAAGAATACAGTGCAGATAAAGGGCAATATGTTTAGTTTGTTTAGACCCAGACACACACATACACACAAAATCAGACATTGTCCTCTGTTTTTCCATTCTCCCTTTAGTTCTAATACTAAATAAATAAATAAATAAATAAAGGGGAAAAAAGAAAAAAATATATATATTTTTGTAAGCTTGGATCCTGAGTAGGCCTTGGCAGTAGGAATATGCTATAAAGTTTCTGGTACCAAAATAAAATGTTTGTTCTTTCATTAAAAATTTCTTCTGGATCCTTTATATATATATATATATAATTTTATATATATATATACTTTTAGATGTAACAGAACTAATAGAATAACTATCTTGTAAGAGACAAAGGATGTCAAGCTATGACAGGCTGAATAGAATTCAATTGACAATGCAAAATTGAACTTGAGAAGATGCCAAACAACAACCGCTACTTGACATTTTTATGGAAAATAAACTAGCTAACAAAAGACAGTCTTAAGCAGATGTGTCACTAATGAAAAGCTTTAATACTGGTTTACAAACGCAGTAAACACTCAGGGTCCTCATGGAATAATTCTGACATGGATAATAAGATTAATTGTTAATTATCTAAATCGAAAGACACAAGTGATATGGATATGGTAACAACCAAAAATTATCAAAATTATTTTTTTTTATCTTAGAACTTGATATGTATATTTTCTTACTAGAGTTTATATTAACTTAATGAAAAATGAATTGTTAGTGATGCTTAAAGAAATAAAAGCTTCTCTAAAGAAAATTAAAAACAACCATTTCAAAAATAAGTTAAAAATAAGTTCATTTTAGGCAGTCACCTTACAAAACTGTAAACACAGATGTAAACTCAGATTTTCAGATTTCCCTGAATTCCATTTGGAAAAAAACAAATGGCTAAGGACAAAAAGATAACTTAAGATCTCAAGGTTCTTATATTTATACTGACTTATAAGTTGCAGCCATTTGTCACTGAAGGACAGTTTTTCATGTATTTCACATGAGGGAACCATCAGAAGAGAGAGAACAGAAATAACATATAAACAATTTTGTTTGTTTGTTTGTTTGTTTTTTAACCTTCAGTGCTTCTGTTTCCTTCTGATTTTTCCAGTCACAAACTAGAGACATTTTTCAGCTCTTAGTTTCAGAGCTCATGTATCTGTATCATGTCCTGGCTTCAGAAAATACATCAAATGTTCTTAGTACTCTACAGCAACACATAGAGTACTTCTCCTGGCATGTTAGAAATATGAATAATGAACAAAGGCCTTGAATGAGGGTATACAAAACTTTCTAGACACGTGCTCTGACAGTCACCACCCATCCCACTTTACTATTCAGCAATTTTACACTGTCCTGAATATATCTAACAAATAAGACCACACAAAGATCTTAGAACAAGTATTTTTGTTTTTAAATTGCTTTGGACAACATGTAGCTGCCTTGAAGTCTGCTTGGCTAAAATTCTGGTCCTAGTGGTTGGGAGTGGGGAATGATTTAATGATGAAAATAAATTTTCCCATGAGCTATGGGGTTTACAATTCATTTCACTAGCTTCTAGATTGTTTATTTTCTGTACTTTTTGATGGATCTTAACTTCTTGAACCTTTTCCAAGCTTCATATTTGTGAGTTCGGTACTGTAAACTTACTACTGTAAGATTTTTCTTTTATCTCTATAAAAAATCTGCAGTGTTATGGAGCTCAATATTATACAGAGGTAAGAATCATATTTTCTTGTGTTCCCATCTCTAAGATTATATTTCTTTAAGTATTTCCTAAATGTATTCAGGACCATTTTATATATGTTTTTATTGTGCCAATGTTTTCTTTATCGTACATGTCTCTTTGCCAACCTTTCCTGATGTTTGTGTCACTAAGATATTTATAGAAAGCTGTCATGATCCATTCAGACTTGGCTTTACCGTACTAAACTAGATAATCTCCTGTAATGTCCTGTTGTAAAAAGGGGCTCTCCATTCCTGTTATCACTCTAAAAATTCTTGTCTTTTTTTTTTTCACTCTAAAATCATGTTTCTTGACCACAAGTATGTCCAAAATTATACAAGTGATGTTCCAGATGATTCATTCATTCCATGTGTCTTTTTAGTGCAACTGAAACATTCCCAGTTCTACTAATAAACCTCTCTGATACATATAATAATGGCAGTTTCCTTTTTAAGAGGTCACTCTTCAGCTTCTTCTTTCACCCTTTATTTTGTCTAATTTTTTTCTAGTGATTCATACTAATGATAGAAATCAGTGGTGTCTGTCTAACATTTTAAATACTTAAAAATCCTCTTATGCTTTAATTTATTTGGTGATTGGAGAAATTAATCATTTTCCTGGGGATGTTTATCAACACTGTCCGACAAAGGTAATGTGATGAAGAAATTAATATTGTTGGTGTATAAAGGAAAAAAATAGGGAAAAAATAAATAAATTAAAAAAAAAAAAAAAGCCTTCATAAGATAAACCTTGCTGTCATGATTTTAGCTGGGGTTAGTGCTAATTGTCATCTTAGGGGTTGTCCTAGTTTCAGTTAGGACAGAGTTAATTTTCCTCATAGTAGCTGGTAGGGTGCTATGGTTTGGATTAGGATGAGAAGAGTGCTGATAACATGCTGATGTTTTAATTGTTATAGAGCAATGTTTACACGAAGCCTTTTCATCTCCTCGCTCTGTCCTGCCAGAAGGCAGGCTGGGGGTGCAGCAGGAGCTGGGAGGGGACAGACCCAGGACAGCTGACCCAAACTGGCCAAAGGGGTATTCCATACCACCTGACATCATGCTAAACAATATATAGGGGTGGCTAGCTGGGGTGGGGGGTCGGTTGCTCGGGGATAGGCTGGGCCATCGGTCAGCAGGTGGTGAGCAATTGCATTGTGCATCACTTGTTTTGTACACACTACTATTATTATTATTACTATTACTATTATTTCCTATCTTAATAAACTGTCTTTATCTCAATTCACTGGCTTCACTTTCCCATTTCTCTCCCCCATCCCAGAGAGGGAGGGGGAGGGGGAGCGAACAACTGTGTGGTATTTAGCTGCCGGCTGGGTTAAACCACAACAGGGGTTCACACTTTTTTTTTTTTTTTTTTTTTTTTTTGAGCAAAATAGTGATAATAAAACACCAATGTTTTTAGTTGTTGCAGAGCAGTGTTTGCAACAAAAGCCAAGGAGTTTTCTACTTCTCATGCTTCCTTGCCAGCAAACAGGCCAGGGGTGCACAAGAAGCTGGGGACATAGCCAGGACAAGTGACCCGGATTGACCAAAGCGATATTCCATATCATATGATAAAATGCTCAGCAATAACGGTTGGGGTAAAGAAGGAGGAAGAGGAGGAATATTCAGAGGGATGGTGTTTGTCATCCCAAGAAACTGTTACATGCGATGAGTCCAGGTTTCCTGGATGGACCTGACATCTGCCTGCTGTTGGAAAGTAGTGAATGCAAGCTTTATTTTGCTTTGCTTGCACGTGTGGCTTCTGCTTTAGCTAGTAAAGTGTCTTTATCTCAACCCATGAGTTCTCACATTTTTACCTTTCCAGTTCTGTCACCTATCCCACCTGGGGAGAGTGAGCAAGCAGCTATGTGTTAGCTGCCTGTCACACCTGTGTTTGAGAAAGATCCCCAAACAATTTTAAAGTATATACTTCTACAGAAAATAATAATTTTTAAAAAGTACTAAATTTAAACTACTGTAAGAAAAACATTTTCAGTAGCTTTTTGTAGGTCACAGAGTACTTTGAAATGTTTTTCTGGCTTTTCTGTGCAGTGTGCTGCTGACATGGCATCAAGTCAGTTGTCTGCTTCAGAAACCTCAGCAGTTCTATTTTTTTTTTTTTTTTTTTTTTTTTTTTTTTTTTTTTTACTGGAATAAATAAGACTGTGTGCTGTGGCAGTAGATGGGAAGTTAGCATAATAATTTCTGAACCTTTAAACAATGAATGTGGCAAATGAACTCAGTGCTACATATGAACCATATGTTAGCCTTTGCAGTTTGTCAAGATCTTTTTTTTTCTTTTTTTTTCTTTTTTTTTTTTTTTCTGCTACTATATTGAAACAGACCTCAGTGATGCCGTAGGCAAAATTAGTATTTGTGTAATAACAGTTTGTTTTAAAGTGCTTCAAAATTAAAGAGAAGAGAAAATAAGCCAAGGCAGATTATTTGGGATAGCAGCAGCTATTTGATAAACACTGTATGTAAATATTATATGTAGATTTTGACATTCTAGTCTAACTTTAAAACTTCACTAGTGTTACAGTAATAAACAATAGCAATAATTCTATATGATTCATTTTACATTTCTTTCTTTTGTTTGTTTGTTTCTTTCTTTCTGTAAGATTTTGGTTAAAACTTATAAAGAATAAATATATTTTGGTTAAGTCACAATATGCATAAAAATATTAATTTTAATAACCTACATTTCTGGAATTGTCAGAACAATAGAGAGAGAAGTATTGCTATATTTTATAATATTTACCTGTGATTAGTACAATTCCAAAAATATGTTTTTCAATGGTAATTATCCATATAATAATAACTTTACTAGTCACCTTAAAATGTATTATAGTAATATATATAGGGGCAAATTAATTTATTTGCATTAAGACAATGAATGTCTTTGATCTAGAGTACACATTATTAAATATATTTAAGATGTTTTCTTCAGAAGCTTTCTTCTCCAGGCACAAAAAAACAAGTGACTTCAGCCACATATATCTAAACCTTTCACCATATTTGTTGCCCTCCTTTGGACACCCTCAGAAAAAAAAAAAAAAAAAAAAAAAAATTGTTCAATAACATTATATCATTATAATTGTCTTAAAAATGCTCTTACTTGAACATCATGGAATTGAATAGAATAATATAATATCCCAAGCTGGACAGATCCTCACAAGGATCATCAAATCCAACCCCTGGCTCCACACAAGTTCACCTAAAAATGAAACGATATGTCTGAGAATATTGTACAAATGGTTCTTGAATTCCAACAGGCTTGGTGCTGTGATCACTTCTATAAGGAACCTGTTCCAGTGCCCAACCACCTTAGTGAAGAACCTTTTCCTTATACCACCCTGAACCTCCTCTGATTCAGCTTCAACTTGCCATTGACCAAAATCCCCAGATCCCTTTCTGTTAGGCTGTTCTCTAATAGGTGGAGTAGAGCAAGTGGCACTGTTCTTTTCTCTCTGGTGAACAGAAATTGGACCCAAAGGGATGGCATGAAGCTACATCTGGAAGGATTCAGAATGGTTATTAGGAAAAGGTTCTTCACTGATAGGGTGGTTGGGCACTAAAACAGTTCCCCAATGAAGTGGTCATAGCACCAAACCTTATGGGGTTCAAAAAGTGTTTGGACAATGTTCTCAGACATATAGTTTGATTTTTGGGTGGTCCTGTGTGGAGCCAGGAATTGGACTTGATGATCTTTGTGAGGATCTGTCCAACCTGGGCAGATGATTCTATGATTCTAAGCTTAGCAAGGAGTAGGTTGAGTATATTTTTACATTGCAGGAAAACAAGTTTACAATCCTAATCCCATAACCTAGAAACATAGATCTCATGATGACATAATAGTTGTGTTTAATGGCACTGGCTTTCATGCCTGGCTTCCTGCAAACACTGCTGAATCAGTATTTATCAGGAGATAAAACATGACTCTCCAAAAAAAAAGTTTGAAGACTCTTAATCCAAATAAATTGTTTTAATTTTTTAAGAATATATGTATATATAGAAAGAGAGAGAACAAAAAATCAAATACAAATGAAACCATTAGAAAATATAGAAAATCTACATTTGTATACAGTATTGGCCTACATTTGGGACAAAAAATAAAAATAAAAATACACATCAGTCATATTGTTTTACTTAGTAGAAATTTATATCCCAGTAAGCAAGATCAGAAAGACCATCTAAATGGTGAATAAAAATATTTTAACAACTGAAATACATTTTTCCTCAGTATCCTAATGTATTATAGAAAATAGGAGAAAAAAAAATATCATATTCATAAGTTAAAAACAAGCAAACAAACAAAAAAAAAAACAGAACAGAATAGATATTGTGATCAATAAGTACTGTTACAAGAGAGACCTAAATCTTATTGCTGTATTTTAATATAGGAGCTGTTAAAACAAAACTTCTTATGTTACACATAGGTAGAATGTATTCTTTAGATAGATTGATTCCATACCCCTTATGAGATATCAGAAGGATTTAGTTATTTTCCAGCAGAATAATAGTAGTTCAATCCTATCATATGTATAGTCACTCTTGGTTCTCATTTTAGGAAAGAAATTGAATGGAGTGTCTTCACTTCCATCTTGCTGTTATAAGTGTCTTGTAGCTTGAAAAACACATGACAAGGAATAAATTAAGTCACTTATTTTATCTTACCTAGTAAAAGTCCATTTCTTTTTTATGAATTAGTCAGTTGTGTTGAATATTTTAGTGCCACATTTCTGTTTCATTAATTTTATGTTAAAAGAAGTTTTAACTTTTAAAAGACGTTGATACTTATTCCTGGAAGTTAGTAGCTGAAAACAAATAAACTAAAAAAATCTTATTGGTTATCAGATTTTCTGTCTCAGAATAGATCCACTCTGAAGATGGGAAAGAGTTCCTTATCACTATTTTGCTACCACAGATTTTTTGATTTTTTTAATAATAATATATTGCTATTAATTAAATCATCACATGAATGATTTTTTTTTCTCTATATCAAAAAGTGACACTAAGATAGTACAGAAGAACATGTATGTTCTGGGTCCTGCACTTTGGTCATAACAACCTTATGCAAGGCAACAGGCTTAGGGAAGAGTGACTGGAAAGTTGTGCAGAGGAAAAGGATCTGGGAGTGTTGGTTGACACTTGCCTGAACAAGAGCCGGCAGTGTGCCCAGGTGGCCAAGAAGGCCAACAACATCCTGGCTTGTATCAGGAATAGTGTAGCCTGCAGGACCAGGGAGGTGATCATCCCCTGTACTCAGCTCTGGTGAAGCTGCACCTCAAGTACCGTGTTTTGGGCCCCTCAGTTCAAGAAAGACATCAAGGCCCTGGAGCATATCCACAGAAGGGCTACAAAGCTGGTGAAGGGTCTAGAAGACAAGTCTTATGAGGAGTGGCTGAGGGAACTGCTGTTGTTTATTCTGGAGAAGAGGATGCTCAGGGGAAACCTTCTTGCTCTCTACAACTATCTGAAAGAAAGTTGTGGGGAGCAGGGAGTCAGCCTCTCTTCACAGATAACAAGCAATAAAACTAGAGGGAATGGTCTCAGGTTGCACCAGGGGAGCTTTAGGTTGGAAATTAGAAGATATTTATTTTTAGAAAGAGTAATCAGACATTGGATTGGGTTGCCCAGGGATGTGGTGGAGTCACTGTCCCTGGGGGTGTTTAAAGAAAGGTTGGAAGTGGTGCTTAGGGACATGGTTTAGTGGGTGACATTGGTGGTAGGGGTATGTTTGGATGAGGTGATCTCAGAGGTCTTTTCCAACCTTAATGATTCTATGATTCTTTGTTCTTCATATTGCCACTCCACCTCATAGACATAAATTTTGGTCAGTGAAAACACTGTGAGGAATAACAATGAAATAGCAGGTTTCATCAGTAGTCTCTGTAAACCAGACTTCATATATTGTCTTACATCCCAGTCATAGTACATTCTCCAGAGTGCTGGAGATGTTCAGTTTAAGACACTAGTTTATTTCCTACAGAAATGTAACTGCATTGGAGATATTACAGCAGGTATGTTTGACGAGACTTAATTTCCTTAAAGCCATATTTTTAAAAATACTATTTCTAAAACTCTCTAGGTTTTTTTTTATTGTTTCATCCCATATGATCGATCTCTTCTGTTTTTTTGCTCTGGTTGCTGTCAGTCTATTGTGTGGTAAGTTAATTTGCATTTCCTTCTTTTTAAAAAAATAAATAAATTCTCAAAGTAGACTTCATTCAGTGAACAGCCATAGTATATCTTGACAGCTCTTTCATTTGTACCAAAAAATAGTCTTCATTACTTATTTAGATCTTGTGAGTCTTTGTAATGTTGATTCACAGATTGATATCTTTTGGTAATTGTTGCATTATTATTGTTTTACTATCAGCATTCACATCCAAAAGATAGACATATGTTTTCATTTTCAATATTTTCTCCAAGTACAGTTCTATTCTATCTATATTTCACATTTTGTTTTATTTTTCTTACGCTGAAAGGTACTCACTGGTTATTTTATTCATACTACCGTAAACTATAATGAATATGTAATTTATTTTTTTTTCTGAGAAACAGAAAAAATGAAAAAAAAAAACAAAAACAAAATCTATGATAGGGGATAATTTTATGAATATATCTGTATTACTCTTTTGAAGTTAATCTGTATTTATGTCAAATATAATTCAGTGACTTCTTTGGAATGTAGTCCTAGACCATTTTTTTCACATGTGTGCATATGACAAAACTATAAAAGGATTGGAATGTGACACAACATAATGTGGTTAACTTGATATGGTACTGATTTTCTGTTAAATATCAAATGTTTTTTTTTTATTTTAATTTTTATTTTTTTCAAAATAAATTTAGGCCCAAGTATGTTTATAAAATAACCAGGAACAACAACAACAATAAAAAGCTTAGTAGGAATTTCAAACATATGGAAGATAGTGTGGAACTCCTTACCTGATTGTCTAGCCTACAAACTGTCAGCTCCCTTTGGTAATTTAATCTGTAGAAATAATTAAGCATTCACGAAAGGAGACTTCACTGGCTTTCCAAATTTTAAATCATATTTCTGCCTATGGACTGTGAACAGTTATTCACTTTACAGTGCAATCCTTTTGGGACAATATTGTATCATATTCTGTATGCATACAATGTAAAAATCAATACACTCTTTCTAAAAATGTTTATTTCATCTGAATGAAATTAAATTACTGTGAAGGTATGTTTTTGTTGTTGTTATTGTTTTGCTTTTAGTAAAAGCATAGGAAGAAACGAATAAAAACTGTCTCTAACTTTGAAAGCATCTTGCATGAACATCACTTCCAAACATAAGCTCAGAAAGCTAGTATTATCACTGTTGTTGCTCCCAGACCACTATTACCTTATTTCTATCTTTGTCTACTTAGAGAAAATACTTTTTTGATGCATATTTCTTACTGTGATTCATCTTCCTTACCTTTGTAATTCTTTAAATTATAATTCTGCAAGTACTAAAATTGTAGGGCAGCTGAGAACTGAAATAAAGTTCAGTAATACAAGAGAGAATGGGAGAAAAATTGAGACTGAAAGGTGCAAGAGACTAATGTTTCCTGGAAGGGTATTCATTCCATGGACATGTACTTAAATTTTTCCATTAAATACCTATTTTATTTTTATTTTGCTAAACCTATTACTGTCATTTAAGAAGATCTATGAGAATCAGTCCCTCTTATAAGTTTTATTAGACTAGCAATAAAAGACTATGTAAGTCAGAAAAAATATATAAAATAAAATAGAATAAAAAAAGAAAAAATAAAAAAAATTGTCTCAATTCTGACCTAAAATGCGTTAAAACCAACCAATTTAGTTCAGAAAGAAAAAAATAAATAAAAATAATAAAAAAAATATTTGCTTTGTTTTGTTTTGGAGGAGGGCAATTACGGAGGAAGAAAAATTAGCTGCTGGATTTGTCACTTGGTTAACTGTTCTTTTAATTCATGACAAAAGCATCCCGAATGTAAAAGGGATGTCTCTTTCTGATTTGATTCATTAGAAATAAAAACAGATGAAATATTCCTTACTGTTAGAAACCACTCAGGGTTTGTATCAGCAGAATCTAGTTGTATAGCTGCAGTCTGACTACAACAATAGACTTTGTATTAGAAAGAGTGAATAATAAACAATTCAGATCTATTATAAAAACAGATGTTTCTAAGTGAAAAAAAAAAAAAAAAGATAACAAATGACAACAAACCAGGAATATATTAATTACCTTGTCTTTCTTAAAGAAATTTTAAATTTAGTCTACATTCAGTTACTGAGCTAAATCATTATATTTTAAAAACACAATCTGATGCAGTAGGTGGAAAACATTACATATCAAAAGCTTAATACATCAGGTTACAAGGTTGGTTGTTGATGAATTACAGCTCAAATATTTTAGTCAGCAGCTAACATTTGAAATCAACATTTTAATAAAATGATGTATGACCTACTCTAATGTTAAATTGTGGGACACATGCTATTTTCAACCAATAAAAACTTCCTAGATATTATTCTGAGACTGTACATTCTTTCTTTTGCAGCTAAATAGTAAATTTTCTCTATCGCCATTGGCTGAGATTCCATGTGTCAACAAGATCAAGTTATGAAGTATCTTACAATTAAACATTGTTAAATAATTTACTAATTGAAAGAATACCCTGTGATACACCTTGCAGTTTTTCAGATCTGGTTGCAGGAAACTCTCAAATGCTGCTTTAGGGAAACTGAGATATGAACCAGAGATAAGTGGACAGAGGAAGAGTGGAAAGGGGTAAGGTTCAAAACATTTCTGAGCAAAGAAGAAATGCATTTCTGAGCTTAGATGAGGGGGATACAGGAAGGACTCTGCAGATAAGGAGAAGCCCTTCTTGTATGCTGTAGGATCATGAAGGCATGGTAAAAATAATTATAGAGGATAAAAATTCATCCTGGTGACAGCACTTTGGGGTGAGCATGACTGAAGACTTACTTCCCTATGGTAAGAGAGTAGATGAGGAGGTATGTAGATGAGGTAGGGAGAAGTCACAAGACCAGGGAGAAGTAGCAAGTCAGAGTATCTGACAAAGTAAAGGAACAATGAAATCATGAGGATTAGAATATTCCTCTAAATCTACTGTCATGACTCTAAATAGACTTTTTCTTTTTTTTTTTTTTTTTTTTTTTTTTTAGCTTAAGAGAGAAGAAGACACTCATAAGCTGTGAATCACATCTTGCTGATGTTGATTTATTTACTGTACTACATTGACATTTGTTGCTATTTGCGACACACAGGATGTTATATCCTCAGCAGACTAGTAGCGACTATAGATGAGCTATACAGGGTTGCATAAGAGTAAGGCACAAGTTCTTCTGAAGCTACAGAGCAGGTGGTATACAATAGGGTACCTCACAAAGTAGGAGACGGATATGCATGGGTAGTTTAACCAGGTCCAGATGCTTACTTTGGGTCGTATGACCACATGACACCTGAAGAATTTTCCAGCATGTAACCAGATGCTTAGACACCTCAATACGTACATACTCCAATAGTCTGTTTTGTCCACTGATAATAAAGGGTTCTTAGGGTAATAGCTCAGACTTCCACATTATAGATTTCTAAAGCTAGGTGACGTAAATCCTAATCCTGTACCATGCTGCAAGTAGAAGCCTTCCAATTATCAGAGCTGCCCATAAACATGGAAGGCATTCATTAATATATTACTTTCCATCCGTAGTTACAGGGATAGCTTTATCTACCCAGGGAAAACTCCAGTTTTTAAGGCAAGTTCACACTATGCTTTATCTTTAATATATATATATTTATAATATATATATTTTACATATATATTTTATAATATATATATTTTACATTAGGAGTGGCTATTTAACCATTAAAAATATTTTAACTTTTATAATAAACAATTTGACCCTCATGCAAAATTTCCATTTGTGTCATCTAAACACTTAAACACCCAGTTAACTTTCAGCTTGTGTCAGAATTCTTTATTGCAAGTAATACATATTCTGTAAAAATAAATGGATACTTTACTACAATGGAGAAAAAAGGTCAAAAAAAAAAAAAAAAACTGTTAACTTTTCCTCAGTGGAATATTTGCATACCCTCTGGAATACAAACAGAAAAGAACTTTAATATATTTGTGTGTAATACTATTTAATTTGCTTGGATATTTTGCTTGAGAAAAATGTCCGGCATAAAGTTCAAAATGTTATTTTCTTCATAAGTCTTTAAAGATGATTATTAGTCATGCTTATAAGTCAGATGGTTACACATACAAAGCAAACATACTTTCTTCATCTTTGCTAAGTCACAAGTAATATTTTTCAGCTTTTTGTATACAAGATGTTAACTCATAAGTTTCAAAAAATGCCACAGAGAATATTAGACCAAATAGAAGAATACTACCGAAAACAAATCTCAGTATTACATAGAGACTTTTTTTATTTGCATTGTTGGAGCTAGCTCTTGTAATGTAAACCAGGTGTGGTCACACCACACAGCATCTGTTTTAGATATCTTCTAACCTTTATTGGATACCCTGGTGGCTCAAAGATATGAAAAACATATATAATACAGTATGGGTGGATGAGTGAGTGAGTGAATGAGTGAATGAGTGAATGAGTGAGTGAGTTTGTAGAAAAGTTTTGAGGGTATAAAACACACACACATAATTGAAAGCAACATTTAAAAAAAAAACACAAAAAACAAAAAAAAACAAAACTACACGCAATAGTATTATCTGTACTATCCTAGTATTCTCCTAGCTAATTGTCTCCAGAGTAAGATATATTTAGGACTATGTGTTTGTTTGTTTGATTGTTTAACCTTGAACTTGATTTACTTTGGAGTGACTTCCTTAGAGTCCTAAAAAATGGAGCCAAAAACCAAACTAACAATTAAAGAGAATGGAGGACCATGGACCCCATGTTCAACTTAGCTCCATACACTTTTTTTTGGTCACCATAAATGTGCATAAAGGAATCTGAGATGTTCTCTGAACCACCTGCTTGGTTCAAATTTTTTGTCTGATGGAGACATTCTCTGCCTCACAGGCTAAGCCCATGCCGTGCTAAACACTCAACTAAAAGAAACCAGCTGAAAAGAGAGTCATCCTTTTGGAGTAAATAACCTGACCTCATCCTTAAATCACATTCTGGAAGAGCTTGTCTCACTCATACACACAAAAATGTAGGTCAAGCTTGTGATTTAGAATCAGATCCACATTGTAAAGCATAAATTATATGTCTTTCTTTAGAATAAATAACTCTTTGTGTAAATATATGCATTAATACAGTTACATATACATATATAAAATATATACTTGCACAAAGGTTGTGTATATATATATAAACACAGATGCTCTTTTAGTCTTAAGGTATATATGAACACTTCTAATATATATGTGTATGTCTTTCTGTACTTCTGTACCATATTCCTTTCTTCTAGGCATCTCTTTTTCTTAATTTCACTATATAAAATTACAGTTTTACATAACCGTTCTGCATTTTCCTTCCACAGAATATCAGCCACAGTGCAGCCACTGAACATTAAATCTGTTATTAATAGCATCAATTTATGTACAATTTAGGTATTTTCTTACCAAACCTCTCAAGTTAGAAATAATCAGTCCAGATCATGTTTACAAAAAATTATTTATGTTTGCTTGTTAATACTTTGTCCAAGCTTGCATCCTCTTATAAGAATATAACAATTAACAATAACACAGCATCTCATAACATTTGTTAAGCTGGAGAACAGCAAATAACAGGATTCAGAAAGGGTGTTCTTATTGAAAATATATTCCCACCTACTGTAATAATGCCTATTTCACTGTTTCCCATAAAGCTGGTGGACTGAACTAAGCGGTCTTTTCACCCTTTCCTATCTACATTCACAGAATCTGGGGTCTTCCTCTTGTTAGGAAAATGGTGTAACAATGTGATACAACATGTAATAGAAGTTTTACGCTGACACCACATTCTCTGCATGTCACCCAGTTTTGAGAAAGTACCCAGTGCACTTGCCCTACCATTGTTCTGAGATGTTCATTGAAACTGCCTCAAAACTGATGATACATTTTATGATTCCTAATTTTAAGATGGAGTATCATCATTAGCATAAGAGAGTCCTGTCTGTTAACTCACCATTAAGAAGAGAATAGTTCAGTTAGAAGGGATTTACTAAGATTATCAAGTTAACTGCATGACATCTTCAGGTCTAACCAAAAGTTAAAGCATATTATTGTGGCCATTGTCCAGATGTCTCTTGAACACTGACAAGGATGAGGTATCAACCACTTCACTAGGAAGCTTGTTCCAGTGTTTGACTATCTTTGCAGTAAAGAAATTTCTCATTATGTCCGAGCAACCTGATCCATTGTGTTGCGTCCTTGCCTATGGCAGGAGTGTTGGAACTAGATGATCTTTGAGGTCCCTTCCAACCTGAGCCATTCTATGATTCTATGATTCTATGATTCCTTGATAATCTGAACCTCCCTGGATGCAGCTTTGTGCCATTCTCACACATTCTGTCATTGATTACCAGGGAGAAGAGACCAGAACCTCACTCTCTGCTTTCCCTCTTCAGGAAGTTGTAGAGAGTAATGTGGTGGCCTCTTAGCCTCCTCTTCTCCTAACTAGATAAACCAAATGTCCTCAGCCTTTCCTCATAGGACATGCCTTCCAACCATTTTATCAGCTTTGTTGCTCTCCTCTTGACACTTTCAAGTATCTTAACATCCTTTACATATTGTGGAGACTAGAACTGCACACGGTATTCAAGGTGAGGCTACACCAATGCTAAATACAGAGGGAGAATGAGGGACTAGCTGTGTTGTATCTAATGCATTCCAAAATGTATTTTGTCCTCTTGGCTGCCAGGGCACACTGCTGATTCATGTTGAGCTTGCTATCAACCAACATCCCCAGATCTTTCTGCAGACTTGCTAATCTCCCAGTTTGTACCTGTGTCTAGCGCTACGCTGCTCCAGGTGCAGAACTTGCCATTTATCTTTGTAGAACTTCATGCCATTGATGATTGCCCAACATTCCAATCTATCTAGATACCTCTGTAATGCTTTTTGTCCCTCCAGAAGTAAACAAAATCTTCCAGTTTAGTAACATCAGCAAACGTGCTAAGAATGTATTCAAATCCTGCATCCAGATCATTAATAAAAGTGTTTAACAGAACTGGCCCTAGAATTGAGTCCTAAGGAATGCTATTAGTAACTGACTAGTCAGCAGGACGCTCCCCAGACTCCCAAGACTTAAGGTAAATTATTGAGAGAAGTCCAGCTATAACATATTCTAAATCATTCAGTACTCTGGCATGAATCCCATCCTGCCCCATAGACTTATGAATATTCAACTGATATAATTTCTCTGTTACCATTTCTTTGGCCACAAATTGAAAGTCATTGCTCCAGCATGAGGGTGCTCGTAAACAGCTTTCTTGACCTTCTTAATATTCTAATTATGGGGAATTTAAACTTGTTATTTTAACATTTAACAAGTACAGAGTAAAAATAATCTATTTCATTTTTTTCATATGTATATTTTCTCATTTAACAATATACATGTAATATGCTTCAATACATTTTTAATTTGATTTTATTTATTTTTTTTTTACTAGAGACCACATTTTGCTAGAGGCAGATTTCTCAGATTTCTAATCTAAATACTACTCAGAAAAAAAAGAAAAAAAAAAAAAAAAGTCCATTAGTTTCAATCTTAATACACTCTTCACTATTTGGTTTAGTTATTACCTGAGGTTTTGAAAGAAAATATACTATTATCTAATAGATTCTGGCAGCATAAGCTTTAAGAAAAATCTTCATTAACATGCTTATCACAAGTATTAAATTATTTCATGGGAGATGGAACAAATCAATATACTGCTGAAACTTCCCCAGAGATGTATGGATCAGTTACCTCTATAATAAACAGCCAGGCATGTATTCCAAACCATATAGAGTGATGATAACCTTGGTTAACACAGCTAATATATTTACTCAAAAGGTAGAAAGGTTTGTGTTCATTGTTTGTAGTTTCCTTAATTAATTTTATATATGTGAACAGTGCTTCTGAATGCTAATGATGTGTGGTTGGTGTGGTACAAAGAAAGAATTTACGTCTACCTCATCCTTTCATGCTAAGACACTGTCCACTTCCTCATACAGATTCAGTGGTCTCTAACCGAGTAATTGGGGAATTTTTTTGACTTAGTATCATAAATAGTGGAGTGAAAGAGGGTCTATGAGAGTTATGACAGTATTCTTGTAGGGAATCTGAAAAAATCAATTGAAAAATATATATATATTAGCTTCTTATTCAATACTTATACTAGGTATTCAAGATAGGAATTTTCTGTCCTGACTCTGAATATTGCAATGACTATTGAGAGTTAAGTTTATGGAGATAGAGAAAAAATAAAAATATATAAAAATAATAAGTGGTACTAGTAAATATGTACAAAGATATATATATATATGGAAAAATGTGTTGGGGTATAAAGAACTAATAAATTAAGATTGAAACATGAAGCTCAATATCACTGGTATTCAGTGATATAAACTTCACTCAGTTTCTCAGTTTCCCTTGTTATAAATAAGGTGAAAACATGCATCTACAATTTGTTTTATTTTCCACAGACAGGATACATTATATAAGGAAAAGTATTGTTTTTTTGTTTGTTTGCTTGTTTCTTTTTCTCTCTCTTTCTTCTTCTTTCTTTCTTTCTTTCTTTCTTTCTTTCTTTCTTTCTTTCTTTCTTTCTTTCTTTCTTTCTTTCTTTCTTTCTTTCTTTCTTCCTTCCTTTCTTCCTTTCTTTCTTCCTTTCTTCTTTTCTCCCTTCCTTTCTTCCTTCCTTTCTTCCTTTCTTTCTTCCTTTCTTTCTTTCTCTTTTGTTTTTCTACTAAAATATCAGGAGATTGAACTAAGATGTTTCATACTCTTTATTCCTCCATTACTACACCCTTTCTACATTTCTACATTTCAAGAAAACATTTCTCTCTCTCTCTCTCTCTTTTTTTTTTTTTTCCATTGTCTGGAGCTGCATCAAAAGAAGTGTAGCTAGCAGGTTGAAGGAGGTGAGTTTCACCTTTTACTCTGCTCTTATAAGACACTGCATTCAGCTCTGGGGCCTGCACCACAAGAAAGACTTGGACCTGTTAGAGTGACTCCAGAGGAGAGCCATAAAGATGATCAGAGGGCTGGAGCATCTCTCCTATGAAGAAAGGCTAAAATACTTGGGGTTGTTTATCCCAAAGACAAGAAGTCTCCAGGGAGACTTTACAGTGCCCTTCCGGTATCTAAAGTGGGACTACAAGAAAGCTGGAGAGGGACTTTTTGTAAGGGAGTGTAGTGATAAAAGAAAATGGTTTTAAACTAAAAGAAGTTAGGTTTAGATTAGATATTAAGAAGGTATTCTTCACAATGAGTAAGGAGAGTCACTACCTACCCTGAGATGGTCTGGATTCCCTGTTCCTGGAAGTGTTCCTGGAAGGTGTCCCTGCCCATGGCAGGGGATTTGGAGCTAGATATCTTTAAGGTCCAACCCAAACCGTTGTATGATTCTATGATTCTATGGTTTTTTGATTCTATGATTCTATGATTCTATGATTCTATGATTCTATGGTTCTGTGTACATCCCGGAAGAAATAGATTACAATTTAGCAACCCCCTATGTATCCTAAATAAAATAGAAAGTGGATTTGGAATGAAAGTTATTACTTGGGGCGTGGGGGGAGGCAGGGGAAGGGAGGGAAGAGAAGCCTGATACTAGCCTTCTGGATAATTTCAAAGTTCTTCATGTCTCTGTATCTACCTGTGATCTCTGATAACAGCTAAGAGAAGATACTCATGGCCAAGACAAACACCACTCCTGGAGCATTTTCTCGGTCTCCACATACATATATAAAACTTTAAATTTGTTCAGGGATTTTTCTGAGCCAGATTTTTTTTTCTAGGTCTTATAGTTCTCTCTTTTTTGAATTCCTTAGCTTTGCTACTTGTGGAGGTGGATTGTACAAAGAAAAGGTCATTCAGATTTTGGGGTCTGAAGTGTACATGCAAGAAGAAGGGTTGTTGACCTTGTTCCACTTGGTAAGTAAAAAATAAATTAATTAATAATAAATAAATAAATAAATATTTTTTCTTTGAAGATCTTTCTCCAT
>CM021697.1:154453874-154469431 GCA_011074415.1 Stictonetta naevosa
ATGTAATGTAGAATGTCACTTTTATTTTTCTTTATCATTCATCATTCCATTTGTCATTCATTTTACACAGGGTGTTTCTCAGAAGTGTTGAGGTGTTTCATAAATATTTAAGCAACATTTCTATGTATGAAGCAATCTCTAAACAAACCATCTTCTACAGACCTTAGCCTTTTCCTTACACACTTGTATATGGACCTTCCTGGTCACTGCAGACTGGGCCAAGCCATCACATGTCTGACCACAGTCACTGTCCCTGTCCTGGCCCTGCTCTCCTGGTTGTGGGACTGCATCACTTGGTGAGTTACTGTCATGTCCACCTCCCTCTCAGCTCTTGACTTCACCACTCCTTGACACTTTCACTCATGTATATGTATATATTACTATATTATTATTATTATTATATATTATTATATTGGATTATATTATTATTTTTTTCTTTTCTTTATTTTATTTTATTTTTTAATGTGTGCTTCATGAGTATGTATCCACCAACTGTGTCAAAAAATTGTCATCAGTGCTCTGCAGGAACATCCTGGACTGTTTGTGCCTAGCTGTGTTGTCTTTCTAGAAGATGCCAGGGTGGTTGAAGTCCCCCATGAGAACCAGGGCTTATTATTTTGAGGCTACTTCCATCTGTCTGTTGAAGGTTTCAACTACTTCCTCTTCCTGATCAGGTGGCCTGTATCAAACACCCAAAACAGTGTCAGCCATGGAAGCCTGACCTTTAATCCTTACTGATAAGTTCTCAACTTGCTCTTTATCCAGCCCTAGGCAGAGCTCAATGCATTCCAGTTGTTCTCTCACATAAAGAGCAACACCACAACCTCACCTTCCTGGCTCGTGTTTCCTAAAATACACATATGCACCCATGACAGTCATCCTACCATGTTTCTGTAACTGCAATGAGATAAAAGCCCTGCAACTTCACACAGGTCTCTAATTCTTCTTTTCCCCCATGCTACACTGTGATAGTTTTACTCAAGTGGGCAGCCGAGCTCCACCACAATCACTCTTTCCCTCCTCCCCTCCTCAAAGAGGAAGGGGGAGAAAAAGACAACACAAAGAGCTTGAGGTTTGAGATGAGAATGATTTAATTAAGGGGAAAGAGGAATGGGGAGAAAACTAAACAGAAGAAACAACAAGGCCATGCGGAAGCACAGAGAGAAAGGAAAACAAGTTATTGTCTACTTCCCATCAACGAGCGATGTTTGGCCACGTCCTGGGAAGCAGGGCCTCAAAATGTGTACCGGTTGTTCAGGAGAGCCCCTCCCCCACGAGAGTCCCCTTGTATTGCTGAGTGTGACATCAGGTGTTATGGAATATCCCTTTGGTTGGTTTAGGTCAGCTGCCCTGGTGATGTCCCCTTGCCATCAATTGCCCAGCCCCAGCCTGCTGGCTCTTGGGGGCTTGGAGGGAGTCCTGATGCTGTGCCAGCACTACGCAGCAATAGACAAAATACTGGGGTGATACCAGTGCTGTTCCAGCTACGAGTGCAGAGCACAGCACTGTGTGGGCTGCTGCAGGGAAAGGTGACTCCATCCCAGACAGACCCAACACATACACACATTGGTGTACAGGTATTACAGAGAGGTATTCAAGTCTGCCAATATTCCAAGAAGGGGTGCAAGAGTACACTCCATAGCATGTTAAAGACTATGCTGAGAGCAATGGGTGCTGGGACATTCAAACACTGGGATACACATTCAGCAAAAGCCACCTGGTTAGTCAACACTAGGGGTTCTGCCAGCTGAGCTGGTCCTGGCCAATCAAAACTGTTATGTAATGTAGAAGGAGATAAAGTTCCTGTAGTGAACATAAAATACCTGCTGGGGAAAACAGTCTAGATGATTCTAGCCTTGGGGAAAGGCAAGCCCATCCATGGGATGTCTTTTGTTCAAGGACCTGGGTGAAGTTGGTGGGTAATGAAGAAGGATGTGTAAGTCTGGTGTTTCTCACTCATACATTCTATGATTTTTATGTATTGTACTTCTATTATCCCATTCTTATCCTATTCTTATTACTTCCTTTCTACATACCCCTTTCTACATTTTTATTCTATTCCTCTGTTGAAGATGAACAAAATTAAAAACTACAAAACTAAGCATAGTTAAGTCTAACTGAATATACAAAAATGTTGTGTAACAGTCAGTGTGTTTTTGACTGTATTACTAGTCTGTTTTAACCACATATTCTTTTGTAAATAGTTTATTGTGTATAGCCACTAAAATCTCTTCTCCACAGGGTTGCTGCCTATCCACACATCAACTAGACTGTATTCATGTTTGGGATTGCCCTGATCCAGGTGCAGGACCTTGCACTAGGCTCTGCTGAACTTCAAGAAGTTCACACAGGTCCACCCCTCAACCCTCAAGTTACTGTGTTGACCTCATGACACAGCCTGATGTCATTGGCAACTTGCTGAGGGTGCACTCAATCTCGCTGTCCATGTCTCCAATAAAGATGTTAAATAATACTGGTCTCAATATTGACCCCTGAGTTATACCACTAGTCACTTGTCTCTGCCTGGATATTGAGGCATTGCCCACAACACATTGAGTACAACCATTCAGCCCATTCCTTATCGACTGAGTGGTCCATCTGTCAGATCCATTTCTCTCAAGTTTGGAGACAAGAATATCGTGCAGGATAGTGTCAAAAGCTCTGCACAAGTCAAGATAAATGGTGTCAGTTGCTCTTATCTACCAATGCTGTAAACACATTGTAGAAGGCCACCAATTTGTGAGGCACATTTTGCCCCTAGTGAAGCCATGTTGTCTGTCACCGATCACCTGTCTATCTATGTGTGCCTTAGAACACTTTTCAGGGTGATCTGCTCCATGATCTTGCCAGGCAGAGGTGAGACTCCAGGCAGAGGTGAGACTCACTGGCCTGTGGTTCCCAGGTCTTTTTTTTTTTTTTTTTTTTTTTTTTTCCATTGTGAAAATGGGGGTTATGTTTCCACTTTTCCAGTCTCTGGGAACTTCACTGGACTGCCATGACTTCTCAGATAAGATGGATAGTGACTTATCAACTTCGTCTGCCAGTTCCCTCAGGATCCGTGGGTGTATCTCAATAGATCCCATGGACTTGTTGGATGGTCTTGACCCTTAGCAGGTCTTGAACCTGGTATTCTCCTACAGTGGGTAGTTCTTCATTCTCCGAGTCATTCCTTTACCTTCTGTAATTTGGGCAGGATGGCTAGAGCTTTTGCTGGTGAGGGCAAGTGTTTCATAGGCTTGAGTTTAAGTCCTGTAGATATTAAATTGGGTGGCAGACACTAAATGTAATGAACTTTACTTAGGGAAAAGCTCAAGAAGATTTAATCAATGTCAATAATTACCTAAAGGGATGGTGTAAAGAGGATAGAGATAGGTTCTCTTCAGTGGTCCCCAAAAGCCACGCTCTCTCTTCAGTGGTTCCCAGTAACAGGACAAGAGGCAATGTGCACAAACTGAAACACTCCCTTTGAGCATGAGATTGCTTTGTATTGTGATACTGAATGAGTATGGATTGCTTAAACTACTTTTGGATTCTCCATATTCGGAGATCTTCAAAATCCATATGGATTTTGGGTGGCCTCCTTTAATTGTGCTTGTTTCAGCACAGTTTTTTCTACCTCCTGTGCTCTCTATAAGAGTAGAAGTTTAACTAATGTAGTATAGTAGATAAGGCACATACTGCATAGTTCTGTGCATTTAAGACATTTATACAACTTAATCTCTGCCAGTTTTCATTGAAAGAAAAAAAAAATCTAGAATGAACTTATTTGTCTGGGGAAAACTGTTGGTTGAAGCCCTTTTTGTATCCATCAACCATGAAAATGAAAGACAAATAGAAATGGAAATTAATGCTCTATACAACATATGGTAAATTAGGTAATTCTGGTTCAATGTTTATAATACTTCTAGTTTTTAACTGATCAAGTTCTTTTTAAAATGGGCCCATGTTGGAAATAAGATTTACCAAATACTGAATAAAGGTATATAAATAAAATTCCAGAGATTAAAAAATAATTAATACCTATACTTTACACACATTTTGAATAATGCACTTAATTCTCTGAAAATGATTATGCTGAGAATGGGAAATCTTCAAGGAAGATCTGAAAAATGCCATGTCATGGCTACCTTATAGAGATAAGTCTTTACACTAAGGATCTTCAGATGGAAAAAAATAAAGACGTTTGCTTTCGAAAGGGAGGTATTTTAGATTTCTATAAAAACATGAGTGTCACGAGGAGAGTAGAAAGTGATAGACAAGAACTAGGCATCAACAAGAGAAAATATGTTCAAAATATCCAAAATTTAAATGTTTCTTCATGAAAAAGGTAGCAAATATGTGGAAAGCCTGTTCAATAGGTGCTGATAAAAAAAGTTTCTGTGTCTGCCCCCATGAGGATTTTTTCCATCTTAAGGCACCTAATCTACCATGTCTGAGATGTTAGGTATAGCATTAATCACTTGTGACTTTTCTGCCAATATAGCACTGACAGAATGGGAATTATTGTAACAAAAATATGATAGTTCTGCCTTGACAACAGGATGATGAGGTGGCAGGCTGTGAACAGAGTGCCAGCTGGGGTGCTGCTGGGAAAATAACCATCTATTGAATTAATTGTGTGGGGAAGTAATCCCCATGGGCAACCTATCTCACACATAACACTACATTCAAAGCAGATCACCAATACACGGTGAGAGGGATGACCGACACTAGGAAAGGTCAGTTCTGTGAGGTAACAGGCCTGGTAGATAGATGTTCTTGAGAGCTCTGACCTCTGTGGTCAGACTGCAGCTGTTGTCCTCCTGCAGGGAGGACCCAGAGGAAATCATAATGTATAATCCCACATGACACCTGCCAGCACTCTATGCACACCTGGTGAGAGGGTGCACTGGAAGAGATCTGCAAGGGTTTGCTGTTTGGTCAAAGATGTGTGAAAGTATAATTTAATCAGAGATTCTATGTGATTCTAAGTACGCGTTAGATGTATGTGATGTATAAAGGCAACTAGGAATTATCCCCTTACTTGCTGCAAATTCTTTCCAACATAAACAATTAAACAAATGATATGTGAATTGACAAGTCTCACATATTCCATAGTGCTTTGCATGGCAAAAGTTCAGGGAAGAAACAACAGAACTTAGAAAAGTAAACACGAGAAAATTACTAAACAGTCAAACCATATCAGGGTCAGGAAATTCACAAAACAAAAAATTGTGGAGATTTATAAACTTAGGGGAAATAACCAATAGTCCTTCTCTTGTTATTACATTTCTATAAACATTAGCTCATGATCATTGAGAGATACAGGATACTGAGCTAGATGGAGTTTAGGTCCGGAGCCAAACATAGCCTTTTCAATATTTCTCAAAGAGAAAATAATTAAAATAATAAAAAAAATGATACCTGATTTTATGTAACACTGACCTCTATGTGTGTGTCTGTGTGTGTACATGTGCGTGCTCCTAAACCTGGTAAACTGTGCATAATTCCAGCATGCTATATTTTTTTTTTCTGAGTATCTTAACATCAGCAATGGTACTAGCCTGTAACCTGCTGGCTAAGACATGCTCATTGAAGTATTTCTGTCTTCTTCACAGAAGCTTTGCAATCCTTTATTCAAATTGAAGCTCTAGATTGGCTCTTGAATTCTGTAGATTTAATCCACTCTTCTACTTGATTTACATGAAAAGTTTTTTGTAGGACAGGGGCTGCAGGGATGGCCTCTGTGAGAAGAGTTAAGAAGCTGCCCATTGTTAGATCAGAGCCAGGTCCAGCCAGCTCCAACAGGGACATACTGCTGGCTAAAGTTGAGCCAATGACCATAGTTGGTTTGGCCTCTGTGAAAGCATATTTATGGAAGGAAAAATCTACTATGCAAGAGCAGCTGGGAGAGAGGAGTGAAAAAATGAGAGAAACAACCCTGCAGACCCCAAGGTCAGTGAAGAAGGAGAGGGAGGATATGCTCCAGGTGCTGGAGCAGAAATTCCCCAGTGGCCCATAGAGAGGCCCGTGGTGGAGAAGGTAGATATGGCCTTAAGCAGGCTGCAGCCAATGGAGAGCCCCTGCAGGAGCAGGCTCTGGGCCAGAGCTGCAGCCCATGGAGAGAAGCCCACTCAGGATAAGGTTATCTGGCAGGAGTTGCTGCCTGTGAGGGACCAATGCTGGAGCAGTTTGCTCCTGACAGATGGATTGCGTGGTACAGAACTATATTGGAGCAGTTCTTGAGAGCTGCTGTCAGTGGGAAGTTTATGTAGGGCTGAATCCCGTGGGAGGGATCCCATGATGGAACAGGAGAAGACAATGAAGATGAAAGAACAGAAGATGATAAAGTGTTACAGACTGTCTGTAAGACCCATTCCCCATTCACCTGCATTGCTCAGGGGTAGGAAATAGAATAGTCTGGGTGGAGGAAAAGTGTTGTATTTCGCTCTTAGTTTCTCACTGTTCTAGTCTGCTAGTGAATAGACAGTAAATAATATTAATCTCCCTATTTAGTCTGTTTTGCCCATGATAGTGACTGATGAGTGATCTCCCTGTCCTTACCTCAACCCTTGATCTCTTTTTTATCATATTTTCTCCCCCTTCTTCCTTTGAGGAAGGGGAATGAGAGGGCACTGTAATGGAGTTAGCTGCCCATCCATGTGAAAATATCAAACTTTACAAATCAATTCCTTCCAGGTCCTGATGTTTCAATGATACATTTAAAAGTAGAGTAGCGCCTGAGCACTTACTTCATTCCATAGATTGTAATTGTATTACATGTGGTAAATATTCTATGTTACTTTTCTGAACAGAAGCAAGAAGCAATTGTCCTCAGAAGTAGAAAAACAGCTCTAGGAGCAGTTTTAACAGTCCTAAATGGCTCACAAGTAGTCAGTTACAACATGCAGACTTCAAATACTGAAATCGTCTTCCTGAGGCTTTGCATATTGATTTTATGTTGCTATTAAATCCTTACTCGCAGGAAAGATAAAAAAAAATAAAAACAAATCATTGTACCACTCAAATAAAAGTGCTTCTTCTATATATTACCATGTTAGTTTTTAAGTTTTATAGTTTAACTTGGCTTAACTTAGCTAAACACCACACAGCCATTCATTCACTCACCCTCTCCCTCCAGCGGGATGGGGGAGAGAAAATGGAAAAACAAGTAAATAAATAAATAAATAAAAACTTAAGGGTTGAGATAAAGACAGTATAATAGGACAGAACATGAAGAAATTGATAATAATAATAACAAAAATATACAAAGCAAGTTATGTATGATCAATTTCTCACCAGCTGACAACCAGTGCCCAGCCACACCCAGAGCACTGCCCCACCCTTTCCTCCCCAGCCAACTCCCCACAGGTTTATTGTTCTGCGTGATGTCGTAAGCTATGGAATATTCCTCTGGCCACTCTGGGTCATCTGTCCTGGTTCTGTCCCCTCCCAGCTTCTGGTACACCCTCAGCCTCCTTGCTGGTAGGGCATTATGAGAAGCTGAAAAATCCTTGACTTGGTGTAATCACTGCTCTGCAACAACTAAAACATCAGTGTGTTCTCAGTATTCTTTATTATTCATCATCCTAAATTTAAATGACAGCAACATACCAGCTAGTAGGAAGAGAGTTAACTCTGTCCCACCTGAAACCATGACAGTAAGTCAGGACTTTAATCCATTTTAGAACTGTAGTACTACTTTAGCTGAAAATTCAAATAAACCCCCATTTTACATAGGCAGATAGTAATATGAAAAAAGGTAATAGTTTTAAACTAAAAGAGCGGAGATTCAATTAGATCTTGTGAGGAAATTCTTCACGGGAATGGGTTGCCCAGGGAATCTGTGGATGCCCCATCCCCAGAGGTTTCCAAGGCCAGATTGGATGAGGCTTTAGACAACCTGATCTACTGGGTGGTATGATATAGCCCAGGGCAAGGGGGTTGGAACTAGATGGATGATCTTTAAGGTCCCTTCTAAACTGATTAATTCTATGATTCCATGAAGATTTGTATAATGACATTTGTAAATATTATTTTACTAATACTCAAAAATAATCCTCATTAAATTACATATTGCAAATAAATCTTTCCTTGGTACGGTAGGATTTTCATCAGAATTATAAGACAAATCTTCTTATCATCATTTTTAAATGAAATTCAATGTATAATTCTATTAATATATAGTATTTGGCATAAACTTGTCCATGTCTTTCTCCCTCTCTGTCTTTCTAACATTAAATAGGCCATGGTTCTTCCGAGGGCCCGCATTCTAAATGAGAATTGATTTTTTTTTTTTTTTTTTTTTTTTTTTTTTTTTCCCAGAAGACATAACTTTCCATCATTTGTCCATTCCTTACTGTTGTTCTTGTTCTTTCCCCATGTTCCCATCAGCTTTATTCTTTTTTTTTTTTTTTTCTCTGACAGAGTTTTTCCTTAAACAGATAGTTCCTAAACTCAGTATCTTCAGCATTGAATTTTATGAGTGTTCACTGAACTGTCAGATAGAATCATCCTAAATATCCAGCCTACCAATATTGAGTGCATTTTACTATAAATGTTGTTTGTGTATAAGGTAGACCAGAAGAATATGTTATTTTATCCTATGCCACCTGACAAGAAGAACAGCATGTTTTAACTGAAGTACTATCACATTGCACAAGGCAAGGACATCTGAAGTGGGCACAGATCAAAGTCTGGACTATGAACACTCACAACCTTCATAGTAAAAGTGACACCCTGCACTTGTGAGAAGGGAATTCACATTTCTGATTTCCATTTATTATTTTTGTTTGCTTGTTTGTTTGTTTTTGCCTTGGGTCAGGAGTATTATTTGAAGCCAATTCATCTTTTTCCATCTTACTCTGAAGATCAGTGTTGGGTACATGAACTGTCTTCTTTTCATGTGAGAATTCATGAGAAAATGTGTTCTACCTTAATCAACTACAGTCACTAATATAGTAATCAGCCCAATCTAGAACCTTCTATGAAATATGTTTGTTGGGAACATGATGTTCTCAGTTACATTATTTGATAATGTAGAACTGACCCTTGTTCTTCTTGCTCCAGCAGGATCCTCAGAACATGGTTGCATTTGTTAAATGTGACTATACATTTTAGCTAATAAAGTTTACTTGAAGTGAAATTAGAAAGAAATATTTAGCCAGCTGACTAGAATTATTTTTGAATATCTGAAAATAAGTACTTCAAAAGCATTGATCATTTAGGGTATGTTCCAAGAACTCCCTGTTCCTGAACAACACGCTACTTTGCATCAGTACTTTGCTTTTCATCTTGCCATTGACATGGCAACATCTGAGTCTTTGGTACCGCAAAAATAGTGAAATTGTCTGTATATTAAGATCCTAGAGAACAAAAATCAAAATTTTATCCTTTATAAATATGTTTAATTTTTTTGTGTTCTATTGTCCGTCATGTTTCTGCTTTTACCAAAAGATACAAGGAATGTCAAACTTTTAACACATTCACTTTACATATTTATTTTATGAAACACAGTATTGAATTGGTAGGCTACGCATACACTCTTCAAAACAGGTTTATAAATATAACAGAACATCTTGCCAAAAGCATACTTATGCTTTCAGTGAAATTGCCTTACCTTTTCCAAGAAACACAGAAAGATTTAGGTTGTAAAGGACCTCTCAAGGTCATCTGGTCTAATCACCCTGCTCAGTCAGGGTCAACTAGAGTTGGCTGCCCAGGAACACCTAGAGATAGATTTTGAATATCTCTAGGGAGAAAGACTCCACAACCTTGCAAAAACATGTTTCATTACTCAGTTGCCACCACAAGTGTTTCCTGATGTTCAAATGGAACCTCCTGTGTTTCATTTTGTGTCCGTCATCTCTTGTCTTGTCATTAGGCACTACTGAAAACACCCTGGCTCCTCTTTGCACCCACCTTTCAGGTTTTGTAGACATCAGTGAGATCCTCCCTAAGCTTTCTCTTATCTAGGCTGAACAATCCCAGTATGTCATCATCAAAAAGTTCAGGATTACCCCTGCAGAACAGTTTAGAAATTTTCTTGTTTTCATTGTTTTCAAAAGCATCACAGATATTTGCAATTTTTAAAGTGTTCTTATTCAGCATCTAGAAGAATCAGGGCTATTCAAAGGCATTCCTGAAAGGATAAAGAAACGAGGGAAAGATAATGCATCATACATGTACATGGGAGTAGCTTTTGTTCTCTAAGAAAATAATTGTTTTAAGGAAAACACTATTCAAATCACTCTCATTCATCTTGGAGAGTTGAGTGCTGGAATATATTAATATGCAGTCACAGCAGTTCAGCTTAAGCTAAATTACCTTGCCTCTGCAGTCCTTTTATAGTTCCACATCTTAGGTGAAGTCCTAACCCTTAGAGTATCAGAAATACTGAAGTGGTGTGATCTCAGGACTAGATCTGAGATTTTCCATAACCTAAAAATTTTCCTACTAAAACAGATGGATATATTCCTAACATTTTTTTCAGTTTCAACAAAACTCTAGTGTACATTGAAAAGTATTTCAATTGAAAGCTTTTTTGCTATCTCCAGAATGTAAATTAAACCTTTGAACTTTCTCTTCTATTTGACTGTCATTTCCATGTTACGTATGCACATATCTGTATGTTGTCTACATATTTCAGTAATAGTTTAATTTCCCATATTTATATATTTTATCTAAACAAGTCTTCTAACAAGGATTGTGATGAAATTAAAAATATCTTCCAACTCTGAATTTCTTTTTATTTTTATTACCCACATATTATGTACTACTGAATCTTGGAAGATTTAGGCGGTATGTTTTTATATAACTACTTTCTCATTTGTAGTTGATTTGTGGTTTTTAAATTGGTATTTGCTCTTTAATTCTATTAAGACAATGTTTTTTCTTCTAATTGCCAGGACTCTTGGCAATCATATATCATCTCCAGTAATATTGTTGTTCCACACTATTATGCCAAAAAATGATACTTTCCATCTTTGCAAATTATTTTAAAATTTGCACACTATGCAATGTGAATACTTTTGGTGTTAAGTATATTCTTCTAAAAGACAATCCTCAAAAACTGTATTTGCTAAATAATATTCTGAAATCACCAAACTTTGAGCTTTGTGTCCAAACAAATCTAGCAAAATTGTACCACATTGTCTAGCTTGTTGAAAATAATGGTTGCTTCCACTTCAGTGAATAATTTATTTACAAAGTAAAAAAAAATATGTCTCAAGTTCAGACTTGTATATATTTAGTACATCAAATAAGGGTAAGTTTGAATCTTCCTCTAGGAGATTTTTAGAGTGGAGGAATCTGTACGCTACAACCTCTTTAATTTATTATTATTATTATTATTATTTTTAGGTGGAAAAATACGTAATTTCTAAAGCCTTGATATAGCCTATACTCATGTCATTTTTCCTCTTTATTTCTCTCTCTTCTTCTCTCTGTGCATGTCTTAAGTTTCTGTCTTTATTTTTCCATGATGGTCTAATGGTAACATTTAGCTACAATTATGGTTTCTTTGCTTTGTTCTGATTCTTGACACATTAATATTAACTTCTCCAGCTGCCAAATTTGTTGCCTGGAATATCATTTTGAAAGTATTTTTTACATTTATGTCACAAATGATGTTGTTATTCAGTGTATGAGACCTCTAAAATTCAAAATGTAATTGTTTTTTCTTTTAAATTTTAATCTGCTACAAACTTCTTTATGTGCTTTACTTTTTGTCAACCACAAAAAATTGTTTCAAGTGTTGTAATGACATGGTGAACCTTAGGTATTTTCACTAATTCTTCACTATTTTTTACCTTTTACCTTATTTTTTTACCTTTGCTTCTCATCTTCAATATTAAAACATGCATTACATCTGGCACATACATTATATTTTTGTTACTTCTTCTCATACAATTCTATTTACACAATTATTCATTCATCTAAGTTTCATTATAATATTTTCCATGTAGATTCTCCTTACTGAAAAAAATTCTAGAGCTGTGCTCATGTTGTCATTATTGAGTTTAATTAGGACTACTTTCACTATACAGTCTACATTTTTTTTACATAGAATGACAGCATTGTTGAGGTTCGAAGGGACCTCTGAAGGTCCTCTGGTCCTACCCTCATGCTCCTGCCTAGAACCAGTTGCCCAGGACCAAGTCCAAGTGGGTATGGGGGAACTCCAAAACTTGTCTGGACAACCTTTACAATGCTCAATAACCTTCACAGTAAAAAAAATGTTTCCTGATGTTCAAATGGAACCTCTTGTGTTCCAGTTTGTGTCCATTGACTCAGGTGCTGTCAATTGGACACCACTGAAAAGAGCTTAATTGCATCATTTTTACACCCTCCCTTCACATATTTATGGGCATTGATGAAATCCTCTCCCTGTACCATCTCTTCTCTAGCCTAAACAGTCCAACTTTTTCAACCTTTCCTTATAGGAGAGATGTTCCAGTCCCTTAATCATTTCTTTGACCCTATTTTGGACCCTTCCTGGTATGTCTATGTCTCTCTTGTACTGGAAGCCCAGAACTGGACACAGTACTCCAGGTGTGGCCTCTCCAGTGCTGAGTAGAGTGGAAGAATCACCTCTGTTGACCTACTAACAACACTCCTTTGAATGCAACCCAGGATACCATTAATGTTCTTTGCAGCAAGGGCACTTTACTAGCTCATGTTCGACTTAGTGACCAGCAGGGCCCCTAGGTCCTTCTGTAAAGCTACTTTTCAGTCAGTCAGCCCCAAGCTTATACTGGAAGTGTAGGACTTTGTCTCTCCCCTTGTTGAAGTGCTTAGGGTTTCTTTCAGCCCATTTCTCCAGCCTGTCCATGTCTCTCAACAACTGCAGCACAACCTTATGTTATATCATTCACTCCAGATCTGCTCAATCATCCAGATCAATAACAAAAATGTTACACAGAAATGGACCCCTTACTGGGGAGAAGTCTAACAAAAACATTGGACTGATACTTGATGAAAATGGCCATCTAACAAGTAAGGATGAAGAAAAGGCAGTGGCGTTTAATGACATTTTGGCCTCAGATTTTAATATTAATGACATATCTTGGGGTTGCCCGGTCCTCAGAGTTGGAAGGCTGTAACTGGGGGAGCAGTGATTTTCCACTTATGGCAAAATGGTAAGAAGCTAGTTGTATCAGTTGATAAAGTTGATACAGTTTATCAGTTGATATAACTGGCTCATAAGTCCATAGGGCCTCATAGGATTCACCCAGAGTACTGAAGGAGTTAGTGGACGTTATAGCTCAACCTCTCCCAGCAATTTACAGGGGTCTGTTTCCTGCTGACTTGTTATACCCATCAACATTATCTTGATGTAACTAATGTTATACCCATCTACATAAAGTGTATGAGAGAAGACCCAGGAAACTCCAAAACTGTTAGTTTAACCTCAGTCCCTGGAAAAGTTATGTAGAAAGTTATCCTGGGTGCTATTGAAAGCCATGTAAAGAACAAAGATATTATCAGGCATAGTCAACATGGGTTCAGGAAGGGAAAGTCCTGCCTTAGTAATTTGACTTCCCTCATTTGACTCATAAGGCCACCCACTTGGTGGATAAAGGGAAGGTGGCAGATTTAATCTTTCTGGATTTTGGTAAGGCCTTTGATACTCTCCCTTACAATATCCTTCTGGACAAATTGCCCAACTGTGAGATGAACAGGTTCACGCTATGCTGGATGATGAACTGGCTGCATGGGAGAACTTAAAGGATTGTAGTAAATGGGTCTACAGCTAGCTGGTGGCCAGTCACTATCTGTGTTCCCCAGGGCCTAATTCTAGGGCCAGTTCTGTCCAGCATTTCTGTCAAAGATCTGTATGCAGGAGTTCATAGAATCATAAAAAGGTTTTGGGTTGGAAGGGACCTTAAAGATCATCTAGTTCCAACCCTTGTGTCATGGGCAAGGAAACATTCCACTAGATCAGGTTGCTCAAAGCCCCATCCAACCTGGCCTTGAACACTGCCAGGGATGGGGCATCCACAACTTATCTGGGTAACTTGTTACAGTGAGTCATCACCCTCTGAGTAAATAATTTCTTCTTTATATCTAATCTAAATCTACCCTCTTTTAATTTAAATTCATTACCCCTTTGTCCTGTTCTATACTCCCCAGATTTCTTGTAGTTATTCCTTTAGGTACTGGACGGCTGCTATAAGGTCTCCCCAGAGCCTTCTCTTCTCCAGGCTGAACAACCCCAAGTCCCTCAGCCTGTCTTCATAGGAGAGGTGTTCTAGTCCTCTGACTATCCTCATGGCCCACCTCTGGACCTGCTCCAACAAGTTGCTGTTGGAACTGAATACAAGTTTGCTGATGATACTAACTGGGAGATGATGTAGACTCTCCGAAGGGGTGAGAGGCTTTACAGAGGGATCTATATAAATTAGATCACTGGGCAATCATCAATGGTATTAAGTTCAACAAAGGACAATGCTGGATTCTGGACCTAGGATGGAGTAATGCTAGATACATACAGGATGGGAGATGAGTGGCTGGAGAGCAGCTCTGCACAAAGCGGTCTGGGGATACTGTTTGATAGCAAGCTTAACATGAGTCAGAATTGTGCCCTGACAGCCAGGAGTAAAAACCACATTTTGGTGTGCATTTAACACAGCACAGCTAGTCAGTCATTCTCCCTCTGTATTTAGCATTGGTGTGTCCTCACCTTGAATATTGTGTGCAGTTCTGGTCTCCACAATATGAAAAAGATGTTAAGATACTCCAGAGGAGAACAACAAAGCTGACAAAATGTTTGGAATGCGTGTCCTATGAGGAAAGGCTGAGGACACCTGGTTTGTCTAGTTAGGAGAAAAGAAGGCTAAGAGGTCATCTCTATGGCCTCTATGATCTCATTGCTTTTTACAATTTATTGGGGGAATGGTGTCAATCTCCTCTCTGATGGCAGGTGACAGCACACATGGGAATAGCACAAAACTGCACCAGGGGAGGTTCAGACTGGACATTATGAAAAAATTCTTTATTGTGAAGGTGATCAAACATTGTAACAGGCTTCCTAGAGAGGTGGTTAATGCCTCATCCTTGTCAGTGTTCAAGAGACATTTAGATAATACCTTTAGTAATATGCTTCATCTTTGGTTAGCCCTGAAGTGGTTAGGCAGGCAGACTTGATTTTCTTTATAGGCCTCTTGACTATTCTATTTGATTTAATTTGATTTGATTCGGTTGTATTTGATTTGATCAAATTGATTTTACTGACTTCCATGCTACACTGCTAATTATAGGCCTCCAATTAGACTGTTCCACTGATCACCACAACCTTCTGAGCCTAGCCATACAAGTTTTCCACCTGCTTTTGTCTATGCTTTTTGATGTATTTGTTACTAGATTTTTTTCTGAAAGGTGTGATACTGGACAGTTTGTTAGCACCTTAAGGTATCTACACCTTGGGCTCCTACAATGTCAGTGATTTATATCAAATTGAGAATTCATGAAAATGAATAGGTGAGTTTTATGATGCAATCAACCTGAAATCCTAAAGACAGTAATCTTAGGAAATCAAAATAAATAAATAAATAAATAAATAAATAAATAAATAAATA
>CM021697.1:154469831-154541886 GCA_011074415.1 Stictonetta naevosa
CATGGGTTGAGATACAGTTTAATAGGACAAAAAGGGAAGAGAAATATAATAATAATAATAATAATGATAGAGTCATAGAATGTTTTTTGTTTTGAAGAGACCTCAAAGATCACCTAGTTCCAACCCCCCTGCCATGAGCAGGGACACCACCCTGATCAGGTTGCTCAGGGAATAACCTAACTTGGTTTTGAACATCTCCCGGGATGGGACAATCCACAACCTCTCTGGGCAACCCATTCCACTGCCTTACCACCCTCTGAGGGAAGAATTTCCTCTTAACCTCTAGTCTAAATCTCCCTTCTTTTAGTTTAAAACCATCCCCCCTTGTCATGCTATTATCTGATTGAGCAAAGAGTCGCTCTCCATCTTTCTTATAAATCCCCTTTAAGTACTGAAAGGCCACACCATATTAATTGTCCAGACACTCCATATTAATTGTCCAGAATGACATCATATTTTATGGAATATCCCTCTGGCCAGTTTGGTTCATCTGTCCTGGTTCTGTCCCTTCCCAGCTTCTTGTGCACCTGCCTGCCCGCTGGCAGGGAAGTGTGAGAAGCTGAAAAGTTAGTTGCAGTGCACTGCTCTGCAGCAACTAAAACATCAGTGTGTTATCAACATTATTCTCATTCTAAATCCAAAACACAGCACCATACCAGCTACTAGGCAGAAAATCAACTCTATCCCAGCCAAAGCCAAGACACTTAAGTATTTGTGTCAGAGTTTTTCCAAAGTCTTTGTGTTATCATTCTTCCTTTGTTTTCATGAAATTATTGTTCTCATGGTGTTTCTCTCCAGGCCTTCAGCATCCAAGTCCTGATACCGTTGTTATAATAGATACTCATGGGAGAATTGTGGAAGTGTAAAACTTTGTGAGATTCATCTCTTCTCCCTTCCCCCACATCCACCCCCACACCCCTCTATTTTTTTAAAGCGAGAAGGAGTTAGGTTTTTAATGCATTGAAATGACAATATGGCAAGGCACATTCACCTTAAGAATACTGACAAAGTATATAGCCAAGTAAGTTTGATTGTTTTTGAACTTCGCTCTCTCCAAATAGTGGTTTATATTTCATACACAGCTGTAGGATCCTTGTTTTATACATATTCACATTCCAAAATTGAAAAAAGGAAATGAATTTTGTAGTAGAGTTAAATTAAGTAGGTTGTGACAATTTCTGTGCTTTATGGACATGAGCCATCAGAGTAGTTAAAGCTGTGCTTAAGTGCTTTGTTGGATCAGGGCCTAGTAACTAGTGAGGGGCTCTGGAGATTTTTTTCTAAAATGGCTAATAGTTTTGCCCTTAGCCATCATGACATTGTTGGTTTTTTGTTTGTTTGTTTGTTTGTTTGTTTGTTTGTTTGAAATGAGCTGTATTAGGGAAGAAAAAAGCTGAGGATGCAAAATTTGCTCTTGTGATTTTGCTCTGAACATCACAAAGCTGTTTCTTTTTTTTGTTTTGTTTTGTTTTGTTTTCCAGTACAAAAGAAACAGAAAAATGAGGCAAAACACATAGAATTTCCAAATTACATCTATATAGTATCTAGAAGTATCTAGATTCCTCAAAAATATAATGACATGGGAATTTAAAAGGACACTACCCTGAAGCCTTAGTGTTCTACGAAAAATCAGAAAATAAAATAAAATAAAATAAAATAAAATAAAATAAAATAAAATTCCCTAATCAAAATTCAGCCAATCTCTCTGCATACATGAGTTTCATAAATACTTTCTGCACTTAAATAAAAAAGACAAAGTGTCTAAAGGGCTCTTTTTTCTTCATAAGACACATTTCTCTGATCGATAACACTTTGGAATTGTCTTTCTCACTGTACTGATTATGACACAAACCTAAATGGCGTGCATTTATATTTTAGACAGCTGAAAAGATATGAGAGTAATATTAGTCTTGCAGAAAGTAATGTAGTTTTACACTGAAAACACACTTTTCCTTCTTTATTCATGAAATATTGAAAATTGTTATAGCTTTATATCTAATATATTTGTATGTGCATGGATTCATATCTTTCTATTTTCTCTTTTCATTTTCATTATGATGTTATGAAAGTTTAGTTATATCTTATTTGACAAAATTTCAAGAAAATTTCTGTTCAGGTTCACATATAATTGAACTTAAGTATGTGTAAAAAAAATGTGCACAAATATATGCACATGCATGACTGTGAAATTATAAATATTTAACTGTAATTTACAAATGGTGTCACTGTTATCAATATGGCAATCCAATTTTGATCTAAAATTTGAAAACATTCCTTCTAAAATCTAACTGAATATAAATATCCACTGTTTAGATACCAAACCTTTCAAAGTAGGTGCTTATATTTACTAGCAATGTCTCTGCCGATAACCTATTTTCTCATTGTCATTGGGAATTGCAGTATACAGGCTTGCAGCCAGAGTTTCAGCTCTCTGTTAATTCAGTCTGTCCTAGAGTCCAGATGCATATTAGCACATCTCAAAGCATAACACATAAGATTTGCATAGTCTCCTAAGAGTCTTGTTCTTTGATCACAACTAACATTAGTTCCTTTTCTAAAAATAAAATAAAAATAATAAAATAAAATAAAATAAAATAAAATATATTTAAAGTCTTTAAAGAAATAGTAAAATATAATCACTCTGCCCAGACAGAATGTAGTAGCCCTATGAGACATTACCAATAATTCAGAAACATTTTTTTTTCCATAATAAATGCAAGAGATAGATCAGTTAAGTTAGAAAATGCCACAGACATCTTGGTACATCACAAAGCCTTTGAAACCTACCCCTGTTGAGTTAAATTCTTTCAGATCCATGCTATAATGGTATTTCAGCATTTGTTGCAGAATAGGGGGAGTTTCTCACACACAAAATAGCACAGAGAGAAAAGAAAAGCCAGGAAAAGGAATGTCAAGGAAAAAGAAAAGCAAAGAAAAAGGAGAAGGGAAGAGAAGTATTCAAAAAGGCTCCAGGATTCCAGTGTATCTCCACAGCTGACATTTACATTTCCCCAAGCTTTGTATTTTTCTCTAGCTCAAGTGCTATGAGCACTTTTCTCAGTTGCATTCTCAATGTCACCCCTGTGCTGGAATGGATGAATACAATCCAGGGTTTACCTCTGTATGTGTGTTTGTATCAGGAGAAAAGGACATATCAGAACAATTATATCACTGCCAAGAATAAGGTGTTTAAATAACAATTGACATCTATTTTTAGCCCATTGAACCACACTCACAGTATCAAGAAGGACAAAATTTGTGGTTATAAATGTAAAATTATTATTTAATACAAATATTTTTGATCATGTGTCATTACAGAATAAATAGTTGAAGAAAATAGTTTACATTGTAAGTGGATTAATTTTCTGTCTTTATTGATTGCACCCTTTCACTTCATAACCTCATATTTTATTCATAAGGCAAAACACAGTCCCTTTTTGGGAGCTATGTTTCACTGAAAAGATGACAAAGACACACTTTTCTATTACTTTCCTTTCTCAGAAAAGCTATGCTAAACCAATCCAGCTAATGGATTTTCTTCACTTAATGCCAGTTGCTGTTTTCTCTTCTTTCCTTCTCAATTTTAAACACTCAACTTACTAAATATGGCAGGCAACAGCATAGATTGGTTAGGAAGATTTATTTTTTAATCATACGTTATTTTTCTGAGTTCATGCTTCAGAGCATGAGTCCAAAATTACTGCTTCAGCATAATTATTTGTTAGTGGCAATAATAAACCAATAGAATGTCCTCCTAGAATACTAGAACAAGGCTATTTCCCATTAAAAGTCATTATTCAAGTCTGCCTTATGAAAGAATGAGATTTATAGCTATTTGGAAAAAAAAAAAAAAAAAAAAAAAAAAAAAGACTAACCCTAATAATTCTGTAAATAAGTTAGGGGGAAAAAATGGAACTTTAATCAAAGATTTGAAAAAAGAACAAACAACTTGAACAACATGGTATTTATCTAACTAATTCTATATTCTTCTTACTTCCTTCCCCTTGACAGGATGTACAGGCACATGAAAACCAATAATGATAGCAAAAGAAACTCCAAAGAACAACCCTTTAGAGGAAGATCACATCAGTTTGGTATTTCTTTTCTATAAAAGCATAGTGTACTGCAATATACCAGGGGATTCTATAAGAAGTTAAAAATTGTTTGTGATTAATAACTTTCCAATGGTCAAAATTAAATAATATTAAAAAAGCTTAATAAATAATACCCTTAAAATTGTTATACCTAATCTCTCTAGCATCTACCTTTTTTTTCTTTGGTATTATATTCAGCCTCCTAATGCTGGTTGAAAAGGTTTGGCCTTCCTTTGGTAGAGAGGAGGAACCATCAATACTGTGGTCCTTTCCAGGAAGAATGGGCTGTCTGTGGTCAGTTCTTCCCCCTCAGCCTGAGTTCAGGTGATTCACTGCACAGTGTGTCTCTGGCTTTAGGAAGAGCTGAACTTTCTGTTCCAGCATAAGACAAAATTCTCCACTTCTGAAAAAAAGGTAGTTATATAGATGTATAATCCATACGGATCTGTGGGGCAAAATGAGTAACTAAATCAGAGAAATGTGTGTGCAAAGGAGAATTTATGATGAAAGACTCTGCTAGATAAGGACAGGACATAATCTAGTTGTAAGTGTTATAAACTTCTGTTCAGTAGCCTCTAAAAAAACGATTTAAAAGTCTTATGACCATTTTTAGACAGTATTTTGAGAACATTTTACCAAAATATCTTGAATTACTTTTTTTTTTTTTTAATTATATATTTTTATATATTTTCATTATCTCTTGTTCAAATCCTACAGATACATGAATTGTAAATATGTAATGAATGTATATTATTATTGTCATGGCAACCTCTTCTTGCACAGACTAGGCACTCAAGGGACCCACCACTGGTCAGATCTGAGCCAGTGAGAGATGCTGGTTGGGCTTCTTCGAGAGCAGATTTACGAAAGGGGAAAACAAAACCAAAGCAAAACAAAAACCAACCAAACAAAAAACCCTGCTGTGTAACAGCAGCTGGGAGAGAGGAGAGATAAAAAGCCCTGCAGACACCAAGGTCAACGAAGATGGAGTGGGAGGAGGTGCTCCAGGTGACAGAGCTGAAGTTGTGGAGAGGACCCTGGTGGAGCAGGCTGTCCCCCTGCAGCAGATGGTTACCATGGCAAAGCAGATCTTCACAATGCAGCCTGTGGAGGAGCCCCTGGTGGAGCAAGTGGATGTGGACTGAGGGAGGCTGCAGTACATGGAAAGTCCCCACCAGAGAAGACTCTGGAACAGATCTGTGGCCTGTGGAGAGGAGCCCACACAGGAGCAGGGGATCTGGTGGGAGCTGCCACCCATGAGGGACCAGTGCTGGAGCAGTTTGCTCCTGACAGATTGCCCCTGTGTTAAGGACCCATATGGGAGCAGTTCTTGAAGAGCTGCTGCCTGTGGGAAGTGTATGCAGTTTCAGTTAAGGAAGGACAGCATGCAATGGGAGGGACTGCACGTAGATCAGTGGCAGAGAGTGACTGTGAAGGCGTGGCAGAGACAAAGCATTAGGGACTGACCCACAGCCCTCATTCCCTGTTACTATGTGCCGCTTGGGGAGAAGGACATAGAAGAGGTTGGGAATGCTAGGGGGGAAGTTTTTAGTTCGTTTTTAGTTTCTCACTGTTCTAGTCTGCTAGTGATAGGCAATAAATTATATCAATCATCCTATGCTGTGTCTGTTTTGCTCATGGCAGTAATTGTAGAGTGATCTCCTTGTCCTTATCTCAACCCTTTCCATTGTATTTTCTCCCCCTTTTCCTTTGAGGTTGTGAAGTGAGATTGTGCTTGAGGTGAAGTTCAGCTGCCCAGCAGGCTAAAACCACAACAAATACAAGTGTAGTATTTCTGGTATCTTAATAGCATGGAGAAAAATAGGCAAACACTTTTTTTGTTGTTGTTGATGGTTTTTCTCATCTCTTTTACACACATTACTTATTTCAGTGTAATGAAAAGGAATAATAATAGAATGTAAGTGGACAAAAATAGTATCTAGCAAAAGTTTTTCTTCCAAAATGACAAAGGTAACTGAATTATTAAACAGCTTTTTCTCCTTTAAACATACAAACAAACAAACAAACAACGACAACAACAACAAAGTGAAGTTATGTAAATATGGCACATCATTTACCTGTCACTTTGAATTTCAATAAAGTGCTTTGAATAACAATACACTGCTGGACTATAGCGATGACCAGAAATTTCCTTAGGTCTGCATAATATAGTGTAAATTTAGAAAAGAGACAGAATTTGTTCCTAAATTGGATCTTCTCTGGATTGTACTTGGGTTGTAAAAATGTCAGCTATTACCCCACTCTATTACCCCAGAGAGTAGAGTCAAACTCTTTTGAAACAGTACTGTTTATTTCCTCATTATCTTCTCCTCTGTAACCTCTGTAAACCTGGTCTAGCATAAACAGTCAGGTAAGGTACTTGAAAATTGCACAATATCAAACTATTTTTTTTTATTTTTTTATTTTTTAACTAAATTTCACAAAATCACAGAATCACAGTGGAGGTTGGAAGGGACCTCTGGAGGCCATATGGTCCAACCCCCTTGCTCAAGCAGGGCCAGCTAGAGCTGGCTGCCCACAATCATTTCCAGACAACTTTTGAACATCTCCAAGGAGGGACATTCCTCTCACAGTAAAAAAATGTTTCTTGACATTCAGAGGAAACCTCCTATATTTAAATTTATGCCCATTGCCTTTGTCCTGTCACTGGTCACCACTGTAAAAAGCATGGCTCTGTCTTCTTTTCACCCTCCCCTCTGGCTGTTATAGACATTGATGAGGTCCCTCCGTGACTTCTTTTCTGTAGGCTAAACATTCCCAACTCTCTCAGCCTTTCCTCATAGGACATATACTCTGGATCCATTAGAATTCATGTCCTTCAAGAGTACTGGAAACTCTTGTGTTTATTTGCATAACTGTGATCTCTTGTAGGAGAGAAAAGACCTCAGGTGTTATCAGCAGAATCTGATTTACCATTGGTATTGACTAGTCTCAGTCTCAGTCTCATTTCTTTCAAAACACTTCCTAAAAACACAAATACATTCTGTTTTTGTTTTCTGCAATAAACATAATTTGACTTAAGCTATCTCTGTTGTGATATGTGAAAGGGGAATCTTTCACACTTTTCTATTTCACAGTCTTACAAAGTTCAAAAAAGTATTACAAGGTAATAGTACAGTTCAGTTTTTAATATTTAGTGCTGACCTCAGTCTTTGGTTTCCCTTGCAGAAAGATAGCATCAAGTAATAAATCAAACTATAAAGAACAGATATTGTGTTCATAGTGAAATTTACTGCATTCAAAATAATTTTAGCAGAAAAAAAAATATATAATTGATTTATTGCTTTTTGGTTAAACAATAATTCCTGGAGCAAAGCAGCATAACACTATTAGAATGTATGCTCTGTTTGGAAAGGCTGGAATTGGCAATTTAAAATCTAAAATAAATTAAAAAAAAAAAAAAAAAAAAAGGAAAAAAAAGGAGGTATACATCTTTTATCTTTCTTTATGCTTCAATATAGACCATACAATATTATAGAATGATTCTATATTCTATACTGATTCTATATTACTAGAATATTTAAATTTAAAATAAATTATTAAAAAAATATATTGCTAATTATTACAGTCTGGCACTTTATAAGTACATGTATCTAATGTCAAATGATACATGTCAAACATATCATTAATACTGTCAGAATCAAAGTATCTAAATGTAGATAATTTTAATTAAAAAGCAAATCAATAGTGATGTCAAAAATGTTAAAAGTATTGCATTAATACTTTCTCTCTCTCTTTTCCTATAAAGTCTGTCATAGTGTTAAAAACAGAGTAAAGGCAAAGAAGTTTAATTTTGCTGTGAGACATCTTCGCTAGTTCTGTTTGTATACTCCTTCCTGAACCTATCAAGCTTCCTTCACATTAAAGTTTCTTATAGGGCAGAATGTACCCACTTTTGGTTTGGCCTTGCCTACTACTTCTGTATTTACCAGCAATAATAACCAAAGTAGCGATTATTATGATGGAGAGAATGTTACCCTACAATTCATTTGCCATTAAGAACATTTTACATGCACTTCATCTTTGCTTTTGCTTAAGGGACTGTTTTCCAGAATTGTTCACAACACAGACACACACACATAAAAAGCCTTGCAGATTAGTATACAAATAACAAATTTTGAATTTTGTTTGAATATTATGATGTTTCCTGGCTTATGAGAAAAAAATATGAAAGACCAGGTGGTAGAGTGAAGAAAGCAGTGGGAAAGATAAGTATTAATTTTACTCTAGTATTATGGAATCCTTTCCATATGTCATCACTGGAAAATCTAATCTTGGAATAGACACTGACCTCCCAGTAGAACTTCTAGAAACATTATATATCATAAATCAACAACTGTATGATTAATTACTACAGGCTTGACAGGCCAAAGTAGATGGAAATCTTAGGCTTGGAAGCCCAAGGATAGATGAAAAATGACATATTATAATTGAAATGTCTGTGACTGATCATCTTAATCCCAATGTGTGTTAGTAAAAAAACAACCAACCAAACAAACAAACAAACAACACAGTGTCATACTACAAGCAATTCTTATATTAAACAATGTAATTTTAACTCACTTTAATTCAATTATTTACTTAAAGTTTTGACACTTGTAACTTTCTTTAGATATGGTTTTACTTTTAATCACTACCACATGTTTTATGAGACAGGTGCTAGCAATTAGTCACTCATCACAACTGCCATGCAAAATACAAAAGAAAATTAACACTAGCAATTGAAACAAAGGCAAAATCATTATATTATCAGTAATCAGGTAACATCTTTCTATGGTTTGCATAATCAAAAACAGATGTGTAATTCATTAAGGAAATTAAAAATCCATTTAAAGTGTTTTAAAATCTCCCAGTTATGTCAGAGTCATAGGCAATATTTATAATGTGTGAACAAGAAAGGATATAGATTACTTATCATTGAAGGAATGGTAGCAGATAAAAGGCAAACAGGTGATCATAAATAAAAATAAAATATTAAGAATTTCACAGTATATTATGATGCCATCAGTCATTCCATGTCATTCCAGACCAACAGTGGCAGTTCTAGTAGCAGTGGATTGTGTAGAGCGGTACTGTATAACAATTTATTTTAAAAAGTACTGGAAACATAAGAAACTTATTTCAAGCAATGCAAAATTTAAAATGTGATCCAGAAAGATTTGTAAATCTCTGATGCGATTTGCAGTTGTTTTATAAAATACAGTAATCTATTAATCTATATTCATCCTAAACATGAGAAAACAGAAGATATAGGTATCAAATTTAGTACCATGGTAAGAAACAATGAAAGCATAATAAGAATCTTTATGATGTTGAATCTTTATGAAGTATGAATAAACATTAAAGTTAACAGTACTGATTAAAATATGTGAATATCTATTTATTTTTACTCACTGGAAAACACCATATAGGAAGATCTGCCAGTGTCATATGTTTTTTAGTCAGTAAGTACTGAGTAAGAAGCTTTGCATTCTACAAGCAATAGGGATGAGTAGTAATATTCATAGGCCACAATTCCTTTTTCTATCATGGTGGATTAGTTAAGAGTTATTGTCTTAGGTATTTATGAAAGCATTGTAGCAGTCAACTGAGGTAGATGACAGGAGAAAATGGTCCATACTTTAAATTCTGTTTTGATTTTTTTTATTTTATTTTTTATTTTATTTCATTTTTTAATTTTATTTTTTGTCTTGTGCTTTTCTATTTCCAGCTCATGAAATAATTGCTTGTACTTACATTGCAGTCTTAATCAGTCCTCCTACTAATTCTGTATATTATTTGTACTTTTAACTTATGATCTAGAATGCATGTTTAGTGTTATGCAGGCTCCTCAAATAAATGAAAATAAAATACTTTAAAAACACTCTGGAGCAAAAGAATTAGGTCTTTCAAGACATACTTAATTTTTTTAAGACCTTTTGCAAGCAAATCATCTAATAAAATATCTCAATAAATCAATGCATCAGACAATAAGTGAATGACTAACAGATTTTATGTGAGAGAAAAAAAAAATCTGATTAAAATATAAAACATTTAAACTCAGAAAAGACAGATTTCACACAATCTATATAGTCATAAAGTAGAATGACCGATACGATCTCAGTCAAAAAAAATCCGACAAAAGTCAAAATTACACACTTTTATTATTCCATCTTCATATCCTAATCTCAAAGCAAAATTACTTTGATACTTTGGAGTCAGTGGGTTTTCAAAGGTAATTCAGCAGACCAGGCTCTGCCACTAGAGCACAGAGTGATTTCAGCAGAATTATACTTCATTTTCTTTGTCTGTAATGTGGGCAAGCACACTGTAAACCTTTAGGTAATCTACTGCTGGAAGCACTATTACTTAAATCATTCAGCTACTGGATATCTATTCCAGAGTAACACTTAATACTTTTTTTTACAATATAACAATCAATTAACCAAACAAGTAAAGGAAAAAAAAAATATATCCTTCTGTTTTATTTTTTTTCCTGTGTACAGGTTTGCAACATTGTAGATGATGCTGACCACACAGCTTAAAGTTCCAATTCCACTTCTATTATTTTTTTGCACATTTGATTTGTTGTCCGTAGTTATTCTGAGATTCACATATTCTTTTTAAGATTAAAAAAAAATAATAATTTTACTAAAGTGACTTAGAATTGGTGTTTGAATTTCAAGTTGTAGATGAAGTCCTAAGATTTAACAGAGAGCTTCATTTCCTGTAAATGTAGTAGTCATTATGGCTGCTTTTTGTAGATTTCATTGGAAATGCAATTAATTTTATTTCCCCAAACTTATTGTCTTATTTGTTTTGTTTTCTTTATTCTTGACATTTGCTTTCATTATTGAGGGTTTGTTCATTTAACACAGATGTGAGCCATCACTAAAAAATATATTATGACTTCATAGTCATTTTATTGCTTATTTCCACATCTTAATTATAAATATTGAGTTACTTTTCCGTTTGTTGTTATACCAGTGAGAACACTGGGATTTTTAATGATGTGAAACATTTATTGAAATAATAAAATATGAGCTTCTATGAAACAGGACAATAACAATTTTACAAGATTAACAATATTGAACAAAATCATATCATTAGAATCATAAGTTTAATTATAAGTTGCAATTACTTGAACACTCTCGAACTCATACATCCCTATGGAAGCTTGTACCTCAAAAAAATGCATCTCTGTATTAAATCCTGTCTACAATTTAAAGAAAATGTATTAATAAATAATGTCTTGGAAGAATTTAAAGAAAAATAATACAGGAAATGTCTCTCTCTATGCAGTTCATTTTAGACTATATTATTTATTCTCTTTGTTATATGTATACAACTACCTACCTAAGTAGACAAATAAAAGCCACTAATATATTTATTTGTTAACAAATTCTTCACTGATAGTACCTGATTTATTGGTTGTGTCAGTATCTGATATCTGGTATTAATATGTTCAAATCTGTAAACTATATACTGATAAATAAATAAATAAATAAAGTCTGCATTCCATATAATGTAGAAAAATGAGTATGCAAGAATAACCTAACATGTTAACATACTTTATGGAAAAAAAATAAAAATAAAAAATAAAAAAGAGGATGTGCAAAGCCATTTAAAAATCAATATGTAGCCATTGCTTTAATTGACAGAATTCATGTTTTTCGGAGGAAAAATAAGGAATATTATCATCAGAACAAGAAGTCAAAAAATGTGTCATTTAAAAAGATGGAATATTTGTGCAACTAGATACATAGAATGGTATACTTAGCAGCAATAGTAAAAGCTTACTTCTCACCTCCTGGGAATATTCCGTACACAAAATATTTAAATTACCTGGAAACTGCATTTTCCTATTCCATTGTCCTAGAGACTGGAAGCTATGCTTTGCTATAAATTGACTTAACTTGTCTGAAATCCTCCACTCAGTCCAAAAATTAAAACTCCAATACAAATTTCCATCTAATTTTGAAATGACTAGGTCGTCTGATTACATCTTCTTTATGCTGGCTTCATATCTTCATTTTCTTACTCCACCTTCAGAAGTTAATGAGTTTTCTATTACAAGAAAGTTTTGAGAATGACTCCATTTCTGTTTTTTTTTTTTTTTTTTTAACAAATCACTTAAGTGTTAGCCCATGCTTTATTTAAATGATGAATTATATTTCATTTTTCATGACATAAAAGTATAGATTTATATTTATTTAATCTCTTAATATTTTCCATCTATTTTTGTATTATCCCTCTAAAATCTTTCTATTTTATCCATTTTGAATGTGTCTTGGAAATATACCTGCATTCTCCTCTGAGAAAGAATTAATTTTAAATATGTAAGCATTCTGTTTCCACAGGGTTTTATTTATTTGCTTATTTATTTATTAGTGTTATTGCCATAATATTTCTCTAGCCAATTAGAAACAGAAACTGGAGATAATATTTTTTATCTCAGTTTATATTTCCAGAGCTCATGTAGTTTATTAATGTATGCAGTGGAAGAAATAAGCATTATATGAAAGTATAATTTCACTATGACAATAAATACATTATACTATTCTTCATTTGTTTAGCTTTGTTTTAAGTAAATTGCACAAAATAGGAAAACAGTCAAACTTTGTAGCATATTATTCTGCAATCTAGGTTATTTTGTTTATTTATTTAAGTTATGTCTGAATCTTTTTGTTTGTTTGTTTTTTGTTTTTGCACTACACTATGCTAGAAGACAAGCAAGAAAATTTTCCTCCTGAAAAACTGAATTTTAATCAAAGTAAGGTTTAGTTGACCTATCAAAATGACCCCAAAGGATAAAACTTAAGACAAGATTTTGTTTTCATTTACTGTAACATAATTCAATGGTACCCTATTTATGAAACTGCAATTACTATATGTGAAATGAATTTAGGTAGAATGAGTTTAATATCTATGAATATTATTTAATTGTCCTGGATGTATAGACAGACAAACAGCAAAGTAGCAAAAGTAGGAAGCATTTAAATGATTCCTGTCTTGAAATTTCCAGAATTTCTCACTTTTTTTTTTCCTCTAAGTGAAACTTTTGCTGTTTTCTTCTTTTTGGTCTTTTTTGGTTTTGTCTTGTGTCTCATATTCTCCTGTACAATACATATTGCACTCACCACAGTGAAATGCTTAAAATGAAACTTATCCCAGGTAAAGAAAGATTGCGTAGGCTAGATTTAAGGTAATCAAGGCCTCCAGTCTCTCTTTAAGTTTTGTTAGATTCAGGCACTTCTAGATCATAATTCATGTTGTTCTATCAGACATGTTTCAGAGAGACAGTTCAAATCTCCCTTTGGTGTGGTCTGTCTCTCTTCATCAGCTATAACTTGGGTTAGATATGGAACTAGTAAGGGTCAAAACTAGAATGAATTTCATGCTGCTCACAATCCTTTCTTATACAGTGACCAATTATAATAAATAAATAAATAAATAAGATATGGAGAAAAATACTGTGAATACACAAGATGCATGAAAGTGTAATCCATATTTGAAAGGTAGGTAAGTAAAACTGAATAAGGCAAAAGGAAAATGGGAAAAGAGTGCTACGTACAACTAAGTAACTTGAAGCACTTTCACACACTGAACTCAAGGTCAATGATTTATTTATTTATTTATTTAAATCTTAATTTCTCATGAGTTTTCATTTATGAAATGGGGATAATATCTATCTATTCATGAAATTGTTGTGAAAATAAATTGTGAAGCATATGCTTACTGTCACAGTAACACTACATGTACAAGCAGGAGAAGAAACTTCAATTTCTGGAGCAGGGTGTGAATAACATGCAGTATTTAAAGCATGAGGTCATGTACACAGCAGCTAAAACAAACAAATGACAACAACAAACAAACAACAAAACAACTTTAATCAGGTAATTAAATGAAATTAAATTATTTTCATCCAGAACACAGAGATATGAGATTTGCATGGCACATCTGATTTCTGTCATTCTTAACCCAAACTCAACCCTGCAACTTGTATGCATATTTTTTTAATTTTTATTTTTAATATACTGTGTTATAAGTAAAATACGAAATAGAGTAAGCGTAAGGTCTTATTCTGATAAGGTCAAGTTTTCATAATGTGATTTCCTTGAACTAGAAGGTATTTTTTATTTAGAGAACTATTTTTGTTTTCCTGGGATTCATTCTCTGGATTTATTTTAGCCTGTGTACATGTGTATTAGTTTCCACTCTCCTCCTCTTAATCTCGGTGAAAAGAGTTTTCATATATCAAGCTAAAATTTTGTGTGTTCCAACTGTTGTGGTTTTATTCAGGTGGGCAGCTGAGTTCCATCACAACCACTCTCTCACTCTCCCTCCTGAAAAGGAAAGGGGGAGAAAATATGACCAAAAGGTCTCAAGGGTTGAGTTGAGGGCAGGGAGAATGATCGGCAATTATCATGATGGACAAAACAGACTCACAGTAGGGAGATTAGTAAAATGTATTGCTTATTGCTAACAAGCTAGAGAAGTGTGAAGCAAGGAAAAGAAACTAAAAACACCTTCCTTCCATCCACCCTCTTCCACCTACTCCCCCAAGCAAGCAGCACAGGGGAACAGGGGAATGGGGGCTACGGTCAGTCTATAACACTTCTCCTCCATTGCTCCTTCATGGTCATGCTCCTCCCCTGCTCCAACACCCCTCATATGGGATGCCATCCTTCCCAAACTGCTCCTGTGTGGGCTTCCCACAAGCAGCAGTTCTTCAAGAGCTGCTCCAATATGGATCTATACAACAGGGTCCATCCATCAGTAACACACTGCTCCAACGTGGGTCCCCCATGGGCAAGCAGCTCCTGCCAGATCACCTGCCCCTGCATGGTCCCCTCTCCATGGGTCATCTCAGAATCTGCTCTGGTGGGGGTTTTCCACAGGCCACAGCCTCTTTAAGGCCAGATCCTAGTATTTGAGAGGATTTTTGTTCATGTTGTAATATCCATATTCCATTCACTTTTTGACTTTTTACAGTAATTGGTGAAATGATCGTCATAGTCAGTGCAGTGAATGAAGTCCAGACAGTGATTTAGGTCACCCTAAAAATGACCCATTAAAGCAGAGTGAAATTGACTAAACATATGTTATTGTTTAACCCAGCTAACAACTAAGCACCACACAGGCATTTCCTCACTTCCCCCACCCTGAATGGGATGGGAAAGAGAATCTCTCTAGAGAAAAATAGAGTTTAATAGGATAGAAACAGAAGGGAAAATAATAATAATGTTAATGATATATTCTTATGGTCATATATTATATATATATATACACACACAAAACAAGTGAGTCACAATGCAATTACTCACCAACTGCTGACTGATGCCCACTCTGTTGCCAAGCAGTGGTCCCCCTCCCCAGCCAAACTTCCTAGTTTTTATTGTCCTACATGACATCATATGTTATGAAATATCCCTTTGGCCAGTCTTGGTCAGCTGTCCTGGTTCTGTCCTCTCCCAGCTTCTTGTGCACTCCCAGCCTCCTCACTGACAGTATGAGAAACTGGAAGTCTTTGACTTAGTGTAATCACTGCTCTGCAACAAGTAAAAAATCAGTGTGTTATCAACATTTTTTTCCCCCTAAATACAAAACATAGCACATACCAGCCACTACAAAGAAAATTAACTCTATCCCAGACAAAATAAGGACAACGTATCACCTCATTTTACAGACTCTGAAACAGCTGTGACACCTGCATATGAGTAGCAACTGTATCCTGTACTTATTGAAGTTCTGTGCTTTCATGGAGGTTGCTGCAGCTGAGGCACAAAAATGTACCTCATGGGGCTTTCAAAGCCTGTGTTTTGGTCTGCTTCATTTTTCTACTTCATCGGTGATTCTATCAACTATCATGGGAGTTCTGACACCTACTACTTGTGTAGAAATCTGTACATAAATAGATGCTCATAAACTTAGGTACCTTAATCTGAAACTAAACCTTGTGTAAGAGATTTGATCTGACTGCTTGAAGGTGAACCTTCAGAGTCATTTGAGACACCTTAGAATAGTCCACCTAGTTCCAGCTGAAGCTTCAGAAAGAAAACAGTTTCTCATTCATCCTCTGCTGCATTTGCTAGATCCTGATACCTTGGCTGTATTCTAAGGTAATTCAGATGACAGTGTAAGTCTACCTTATAGGCAACTGGTTAGATGTTCTAGATTTCTGCCACTGAATTAGTAATCCTAGTTTTCCTTCAATGTCATTTACAAGTACCAGAGGGAGAAGAAACTGCTGAGAACTTGATTAATTTGTTAGAAGACGGATATGTGACATTAATTTCTCAGATATAAATCTGTATACTTCCTCAGATCACCTTTTAAGGCTGAAAATTAAATAAAAAGACAGGCATATGAAACTGTACACCAAAGAGCTTATTTCTAGATAATTCATGTAAACCACAAATTAGATGCCTCTGCTTTTCAGACAATCTAAATATAAAATAAATGAAATATATTAAATGAAGAATAATACACAATCCATATTAAGAAAATGAAATTAAATGAAATAATGTATGCTGATTCTGCTTTTGTAAATTCCAATGAAAAACAACATACTCTATTAACCCAAAGACTTTTCTGGTAAAGTTTGTTATCTATGCTTAGTACAAGTAAAAATGTTACAATGGGATGGCATAACCTTCAATTTAAGAAAAACAGTGATTAGTGTATATAGTTCTTGTATCATGCAAAGGAATTTTGTGTAAATAGAGGGTTTGAAGGATGAACATTGAGACTTGAGTCTGGGAGATAAGAGGAACAGGGAGTTTTTTTATGAAACTTCTGACTTTTGCATGGGACGCTGCCCAAGCCTCTGACATCTGTCAAAGAGATCCACCAAATAAGGAGAAAGGGGGAGTTGAAGGACGACCGAAGGACAAAGCCTGGGAGTCTTCAGCACAAGAGACCCCCAGAGAAGCCACCAGAGACTGATACGCATGCATCTGGAAAGGGTTCAGATTCCGGGAACTAATTATAATAACCCTGTCTTTTCTAGGAATAGTGATGAATATGTATTAGTCTAGGAGTATAAAAATCAGCCTCCTGATGTAACAGGTGTACATCTTGGTGGAGCAGAGACTCCCGGCTCACCCAGTGGTGTTTGCTTGCCTCTATTCGCTTAATAAATTACAAACTCTAATTAGAATCTTATTTGGGACTAAATCATTTATCACAATAAACTGATTTGTTGACAGAAATGTCAGTATTTAAGAAATTCATAATTCTAGTACTTTTAGAACCTTATAATGTAAGACTACATAATAAAAATCCCAGACAAAACATAAAATAAAATAAAATAAAATAAAATAAAATAAAATAAAATAAAATAAAATAAAATAAAATAAAACATTTTCTCAGTCTAGTGATTCTGCTCAGTGACCCATTATTTCTCAGTGACACATTATTTCTACTAATTAAGCCCTTAATTAACATTGATGGTTTTAAGTAAATAGATATGGTATCAGACTACAAATACTGACTTTTAATAACTTTGTTAATATCTAATTTACTTGCTCTAATCATCTTGCTAAACACCAGTAAAATACTTTAACATCACTTACATTAGTCTATTAATAGCAGTTAAATTACTTTTGTATTCCTTGTGTAATTTAAAATAATTAAATAGCAACAACATTTAAATTTTAGCTTTTTACAGACTATAAATGAACCTATAATTAATATTTAATTGCAAAAATACCAGTGCGTTTCTTAATTTGTGAAGTGATCTGTTGGTGAAATATCAATTAACATGAACTAAACATGCAAATGGGAATCTTCCTTAAAATAAATAAATAAATAAAACATAAAAACAAGACCTCCAAATTCAGTTATGTTCTGTCTCCTGTTCAGGAAGATGTTTTGTTTTGTTTTGTTTAATCTCTATCAAAATCTTTGTAATCAAAAAGCAAATAATGAAATGCACAATATATATTCAAAGAATGCATTGCACAAAAAGCTTCATGAATACATTCAAAAACATTTCTCTTTTAAGAAAGGTTAAATCTCTGAGCCAAGAAATCTTAAGGTAAAAAGTTTTACTTGTTCTATTCATTAAAAATAGAAAGCACTGCAACAGAATTCTTGTTTGGCACATGTCCTTGTAAATACATTTTCTCTAGCGACTCAAAGTTGAATGAGGTCCACAGTAATCTGAGACAAATTATAGCTGAACCACTAAAATGTTGTCATTAACCACCTCTCTCGACCTTCTGGTAAAGCTTCTTTTCATGCAGCCCAGGATATGTTTGGCTTTCTGGCTGCAAGCGCACATTGACAGTTCATGTTGAGCTTCTCATCAACCAACCAACTCAAGTCCTTCTCCTCAGGGCTGCTCTCAATCCATCCTCCACCAATCTGTATTTGTGCTTGGGATTGCCCCAGCTCAGGTACAGGACCTTCCACTTGGCCTTGTAGAACTTCATGAGGTTCATGCAGGCTCTTGAGCCTGTCCAAGTCCCTTTGGATGACATCCTTATCCTCCAGCCTGTCGACTACACCACACAGCTTTGTGTCACGTGCAAACTTGCTGAGGGTACATTCAATCCCACTGTCCATGTCACTGATAAAAATGTGAAACAGTGCTGGTCCCAATACTGACCCCTGAGGAACACCACTTATCATTGGTCTCCACCTGGACATTTAGCCATCGACTGCAACCCTTTAAGTGTGACCATCCAGCCAACTCTTTACCCACCAAGTGGTCCATCCTTCTAATCCATGTGTCTCTGAATTAGAGACATGGATATAATTGCAGACAGTGTCAAATGCTTTGTAGATGATGTTAGTTGTTGTTTCCCTATCGACCAGTGCTGTAACCCCATCATAGAAGGCCACCAGATTTGTCAGTCATGATCTGCACTTAATGAATCCATGTCATCTGTCATCAGCCACCTCCTTATTTTCCAAGTGCCTTAGCACAGATTTCAGGAGGATCTGCTCTATGATCTTGCTAGGCACAAAAGTGAGACTGACTGTCTTGTAGTTCCCCAGGTCTTTCTTGTTTCCTTTTCTAAAAATAGGGGCTGCGTTTTCCCTCTTCCAGTAAGTGGGAACTTCATGAGACTGCCACAGTTTCTCAAATATGATGAGTAGTGGATTAGCAAATTCATCTTCCAGTTCCCTCAGGACCCACAGATTTTTAATTTTAAGGTATTTGATTCTGTCATTTCTGGGTTGAATTTCTTTGCCTTATTTGTGTTCAGTGAAAGTTTGTTCTCTATTTATCCTCACATTTAATCTCTATCCCAGAAAAAAAAAAAAAAAAAAAAAAAAAAACGGGTTATGAATGACCGGTATGAGCTCTATTAGCTGAGCTGGTGATATTCAGATTAAAGAATTTAAATTGATTATCCTGGAAAAAATGATATGCATATATAAATATACACACCTGTTATGAATGTGTACATTAATAATACCATATACTTCCATATGTCACACCAGAGACTCTACACTGTATGTAACTTCAGAGTTCTGTTTATTTCTTATAACCATCCCAAATAAATTTAACACAAGAACAGAATACCAACTAAGTCAATATTGATAATATATATAACAATCTATTTTTCAAACATGTTTGATCAATCTAATTAAGCATTGTGGAGTTTCTGTCAGGCATAAACTAGAGACTGACCTTCATGTTTTTGCACATACTAATTTATAGGGAGGGAAGGATCAAAGTTTTATGTATGGAACACTTCACATGGAGTGCTTCACATATGCAGGCTTTTTAAACAAGCTGTTTAAGTGAGAAAATTGGTGAGCTATTGTTTCGCTCTTCATCTAGGTGCCAAACAATGTAGTTTGTAGTTTATACAAAAATGACAGGCATAAAAAGTACAAGAATATAGGGTGGGTAGCCACCAAGAATTAGAAGGAAAGATTACTAAGAGCAGATGGTTTGGATAAGGCCAAAAGATGACAAAAAGGCTAACGGTTTGAAAAGGGGTAGGGCAAACATCAGAGCAGTTGGAGCCACAGAATGATCGTGACATCCAGGAGCTTCTGAGATGCAATTCCACCATCCACACTCGTGACTGTTTCCAGCTTTGAGTCTAGCTGAGAGCCTAGGATGAAACACCTCTAGTGTGAAATCTCACCTAAAACTTGTCCCTAAGGATATGCTCAGTACATAGCTATAAATTGTTAACTGTTTTCTGAGAATGAACAAGAAGCTTCACTGAAATGCTTTTTTTTCTGTGTATTTTTTTTCAGAAAGTGGAAATAAAATGAGCATTTAAAGAATATTTTGATAATGACATTTAGGCAAAAATAATAACTAATTGCACTTCCTTTTTTATTTCCTTTTTAGTAGTCTTTCTGAGTGAAATTGAAGCCGCCAAAAATTCTTTGAAAGGATGCTCCAAACTGAATATAGCCAAATATTTTCATAACATCCAATGTTCATCTATTTTAACTTTAAACTGTTATTATTTAATATGCCTAATTTCTTGTTTCTTTAAGATTTTTCAAAATGAAGTTACAGTAATTACAAAGATAAGTGAAGTTTAAACAGTTGTCTTAAAACCCCATTTCCCTTTTCTGTGTACATAATACATTTAGACTCCTTAATGACATTTTCTAGTAAGAAGAAATTTAAGATTAAGTGAATCTTACACATAGTTTGAGCATTCTGAACAGGTTTCAATTTCTTGTTATGCTGATTTGTACCATAATTTAACAAACAATCAGAATACAGTAGGCATTATTTATAGAAGGAAAAACAAACAAACAAACAAAAAAAACGATCTGTTAAGAGAGGTTTGAGAACAACAGGTTTCATTTAAGTAGATTGTGAGGACGGTAAAAACAAAGACTAATTTGAAATACATGTATATTTTCTGAAGAACAATCTAATCAACCTGGTGACATAAAATTAAAGAAGTATTGTCATTTTTATTCTCCACCTTTTGTTATAATGCCTAATATAAAGAAAATAAGCTGTTATTCTTCCTTGGGAAATTACAATCATTAGTACAGATTTTTTTTTTTTTTTTTTTTAAAAAAGGATAATAGGGGAATTCATGGTTTTGATATATCATTAGAATTAGATTCAACATAAAAAAAAAGTACTATTAAATTAAAAAAGACAAATAAATCCAAATAAAAACTAAAATGCAACTGCTGATTTTGAGCTTTAATTTTTAAATGATAATATACATAAAAACAATTTAAGATGGGGGTTGGGGAGATGTTATTCAGGTGCAACCACTGAGCACTGCTGTTTTTTCTGTGATTTATTTATTTTTTCTCTCCACAAGAAGTAATGTTGCATAAAGTACACACTTTCTTCTGTGCATTAACTCTGCTTAGGATTTAAAATAAAATAATGAATTATTTTATTGTAATTTCCAAAATATATTTTAAAAGTTGCATTGACTGAGAAAGCAAGCACATCTGAAGTGACTCTTCCAGTTTTAAAAGTTGTATATTTTTAACATGTAAGAAATAACATTTTGACAATTAGTGTAGAGAAAATAGTACTCAGGATAGGATGTAGAAAACAAAAGTATACATAGGAATCTAAAAAATGAAAAGGTTGTTCTGTCATTTTCCAAAGACTTTAATACCAGGGTTCTAGATATGCCAGTGATACACACATCTTTTCCTGAAAAATCTGGAACACCTGAGACTGGGGATCTCAAAGAGTAAAAGCTTTGACAATGTTATATTTAAATACTAAAAATAATATTTTCAAGCCATTTAGGCTAAAGAAATTCCCCTGCAGCTTATGGAAGAGACCATGGTGAAGTAGTTTGTCTACCTGCAGTCCATTGCATTGGGTCTATGTGGCAAGGATTTGATAGTGGGGAGCTGCCTCTGTGAGAAGAATCCCATGTCAGAGACAGAGAAAGTCCCAGACAGCACTTCTGCTGGCCAAAGATGTGCCAAAAAGTGTCTCTGTTTGCAGAGGGGGAGAAAATGAAAAAGGGCTAAAGGGCTGAGATAAGGTCACTTCTCAATCACAGTCATGGGCAAAACAGACTTAAAGTAAAGGAGAGTAATATAATTTATTGTCTACTAATAACAGACCAGAGCAGTGAGAAACTAAAAGCAAAATAAAAGCATCTCCCCTCTCCCCTTCACCCCCCATACACCTTATTCTACCTCCTCCCCCTCAATGGTGCAGGGGAACAGGGAATGGGGCCTGTGGTCAGTCCCTAACACTTTGCCACTCCTTCACGATCACTGTTTTCCCCTGCTCCAATGTGGGGTTGCACCCACAGGGTGCAGTTCTTCCCAAACTGATCCTGCGTGTCTCATGGACGGCAGTTCTTCAGAACCCAGTATGGTCCATAACACAGGGTCTGTCCTTCAGGAGTGGACTGCTCCAGCATGGTCTGCTGCAAGGAACAGCTCACGACAGATCACCTGCTCCTGCATAATATATTAACTTACCTCAATATCTTGACATTTTTATGAGATATGAAATTTTATAGTAAGTTACTGAAGTAGGAGTGAATATTTTAACAGAGTAAATGTTACAGAGCAGAATATGTATGTAAGAATAAAAAATAATATTACAATCTTAAAGCCAAATGTAAAATAAATAAACAACAACAGCAAAACAGTTCTGTAACTATCATTAAACTAAAAATGATGTGATGTAAAACAAATTTCCAAAGATAGATGAGAGCTATCTCCTAATATCTCTCTATTCTTAATAATATGAGTAATTAAGCACTAGATCAGCAACATAAACCACATAACCAAAATAAAGGAATCACCATTATTCCCCCCATCCTCCCCTTCCTTCACAAAACCCTACTAGGTAGCCTTGTTAATGTCCCTAAAAACCAGACTGCAAGAAGTACACACACTTTAAAGGGTAACGCCAGTGACATATTAACAGCTTCTTAACTATCACATGTAACTATTAGGTGTTATATGTATATGCATTTTTTGAGCAATTAAGTATGTATTAACATTAAAACATACTAGACAGAAAGCACTTTTGCCATAGATATTGTTATATTGTACTTCAACATGTTAATGTTAAGAATTTTCCAATCTATTTCAAATCAATATAGAGAAAAAAAAATAGAAAAGAAAAATCTACCTTTTTTTTTTTTTTTTTTTTTTTCCTGAGGTGTCAGCTTGTTTGAATGGATCCAGTTCAATTTCCTGTAATCTGTTACAGTCTTATCCTATTTTATTGTGCCTCTTTATCTCGTGTTGTAGCTCATAAGAAGTCTACTGTGTTATCACAGTCTCAGGTGAACATGTCTGGCTGTTGTTTTGATAACATATTGATTTTTAAATTTTGCTACTCACTTTTGACTGTTTGAAGTCAAACAATAGCACTGAATAATAGATCTAATTTCAAGTTATCAACCAGATCCTTCCTCTGGTCTTATTTCTAAAACCAGTTGACTGCTGTTAAAACTAAGCTATCTATTTCTGATGGCAGATTTTTAATTTTTATTTTTGAAATCTGTCTGTGTTGCTACATCAGGGAAAAGTTGTTTCCTAGATCCTGAAAACAATATACCTTGCTCATGACTTTAGTCTTTTTAAAGACTATTAAAAAAAATAACCCTGAAATGTGCTATCATATGTGTGTTTATGCCTATGGTACACACTTATATAGAACATTCTTAAATCTGTTGGTGAAATATGTTGAAATAAAAATGTTATTTTAATTTACTGTATCCATCGTGCTTATCACATAGTCTGTATTATTATTTGGGCACATTTCTTTACTCTTTCAATCTCTTCAGAAAGAATCTTGCACAATCTCTACCTGATTACTGAGATGGGGGAGCTTATACTCTAACCTCAACCCAACAAAGCACAAAAGATCATGCCTACCATTAACCCTGGGATTATTTCATCACTGAGATAATTCAACGCACTGCTACTTTACTGTTTATATTCCTGGATTCAATCCATCCTCCTCAACATGGCAGAACTACTACATTTTTTTCTTCCTAAGAAGCTAGAACTTTTCTCTCCATATCCACAACTAAACTTACCACATTGAATTAGCTGTCATGGCACAGTCTCAAAGAGCTAAAAATATAAATATGAATTTTGAATATGAATTGCTGGAGGAGATTTAGAATAACAAAAATCTAAAATATGTTCTGCAAAGGGAAACCCAGAATCAAGAAACAGAAGAATTGCAACTGCAATGAGGTTATAATCTGTAACAATATAATATAAAAATGTTTTTGGAAAATTAATCCAAAGTCAAATATTATTAAAAGGCATAAGTATGAAAAATTTCCTTTAAATATATAGGAAATGAAAACAGCAAACTGAGGAATAAAACCTTCCATATTCAGTCTTGAGTGTATTTATCCATTCCAACGTAAAAATAACTTTAATGACTAACACCCCCAAGTCTTTTTCAGCTGGATAACTTTCCAGCCACTCTTCCTCAAGCCTGTAGTGCTGCCTAGGGTTGTTATGACCCAAGTGCAGGACCCAGCACTTGCCCATGTTTAATGTCATATGGCTGGACTCAGCCATACCAGCCTGACCAGATCCCTCTGCAAAGCCTTCCTAACCCTCAAGTAGATGGCAGTTTCACCTAACTTGGTATCATCTGCAGACTTACTGAGGGTGCAGTCGAACTCCTCATCCAGACCACTGATAAAAATGTTAGACAAAACCGGACCCAGTACTAAGCTCTTGGGAACACTAGTGGTTGCTGGCTGCCAACCGGCTGGGACTCCTTTCATCCCTTCAGTTCTTTACCCAGAGAACTGTACACTTGTCTAAGTCATTAGCAGCCAGTTTCTCTAGGATAGTACTGTGGAGAATGGAGTCAAATGGTGCAGCACAAAGGAATGCCAGACACTCCATCCAGTAAGTCCCCAGGGGCCAGTATGGGCCATCTTCTCTAATATCTTTATTGATTTTTTGGATGAGCGAATCAAGTACACCCTCAGTAAGTTTGCAGATGACACCAAGCTGGGGGGAAGTGTTGATCTGCCAGATAGTAGGAAGGCCCTGCAGAGGGACCTGGAAGGTTGGATTGAGGGGTAGAGGCCAATGGGATGAGGTTCAACATGGCTAAGTGCCAGGTCCTGCACTTTGGCCACAACAACCCTATGCAACGTTACAGGCTTGGGGCAGAGTGTCTGGAAAGCTGTTCAGAGAAAAAGCATTTGGGGGTGTTAGTTAATGCTCACCTATACATGAGCTGGCAGTGTGCCCAGGTAACCAAGAAGTCCAACAGCTTCTTGGCTTGTTTCAGGAATAGTGTAGCCAGCAGGACCAGGGAGGTGATTGTCCCCCTGTACTCAGCTCTGGTGAGGTCGCACCTTTGAGTACTCTGTTCAGTTTTGGGCCCCTCACTACAAGGACATCAAGGCCCAGGAATGTGTCCAGAGAAGGGCTACAAAGCTGGTGAAGGGTCTGGGACAAAAGTCCTATGAGGAGCGTCTCAGAAAACTGGTGTTGTTTAGCCTGGAGAAGAGACTCAGGGGAGACCTTCTTGCTCTCTACAATTGCCTGAAAGGAAGTTGTGGGGAGCTGGGGGTAATCCTCTTCTCACCGATAACTAGCAGTAGAACAAGAGGGAATGGCCTCAAGTGGTTAGACAGTGGAATGGGTTGCCCAGGGAGGTGGTGGAGTCACCATCCTTGAGGGTTTTTAAGGAAAGGTTGGACATGATACTTAGGGACATGGTCTAGTGGGTGATATTGGTGGTAGGGAGATGGTTGTAGCAGATGAACTTGAAGTTCTTTTCCAACATTAATGACTATATGATTCTATATGCCAGTTTAATTATGGGCCCAACTTAAACACATCTATAGTAATGCATGTGACTTGGGAAATAACCGGGGGGGGGGGGGGGGATTAGAATTTTTACCAAGTCTTGGGGCTATGAGAGAAAGTTCCAGGACTTGAAGGTTAGCAAGGAAATGCCTACAAGATGTCATTATGGAGAAATCCCCCAAACACTTTATAAGAACATGATACACTAGGGTGCCCCTAGGAAGTGCCTGCATACTAATACATGCAGCATAGGGAATATACAAGATGAGTTAGAGACACACACACACTTAAAAAATTATTATCCCCTTCATGGAGATGTGCTGGAATGGCTCTTATGACTGGAGCATTGGAATGGAAGGATACAGGCTCCTTAGGAGGGACAGAGAGGGGAGATGAGAAGGGCGCTGTTGCCCTCTGTGTCAGTGAGCAGCTGAAGTTTGTGGAGCTATGTCTGGGGATGGATGAGGAGCCAATTGAGTTTATGAGATAGGACTAAAGGGATGACAGGCGTAGGAGACATTATAGTGGGAGTCTACTACAGGCCACCTGACCTGGAAGACCAAGTTGATGAGGCTCTTTACAGAGAGACAGGAACAGCCTCACATTCACAAGCCCTGGTCTTCATGGACCCACCTTAATATCTGTTGGAGAGACAGCACAGCAGGGCAGAGGCAATCCAGAAGGTTCTCAGTATACATTGATGATAACTTCCTTCTTCAAGGGATAGAAAAGCCAATGAGGCAAGATGCTATGCTGGACCTTTTTTTCACCATCAAGAAAGAGCTTCTGGGAAAGGTGAAGGTCAAAGGCAGTCTTAGCTGCAGCAACCATGAGATAATTGGTTTAGGATTCTGGGGGTAGGAAGTAGAGCACGCAGCAAGCTCACAACCCTGGGGCTCAGGAAAGCAGTCTTTGGCCTTTTCAAGGATCCACTTGTTAGAGTACCATAGTACTAAGCCCTGGAGGAAAGAGGAGCCCAAGAAAAGCTGGTTAATATTTAAGGATCACCTCCTTCAATCTCAGGAGCAATGCATCCCAACAAAGAGGAAATCAGGTGAAAATGTCAGGTTGCATGCATAGATGAACAATTTGTTTCTTGCCAAACTCAAACACACACAAAAAAAGGAAATATACGGAGGGTGGAAGCAATGACAGGTAACCTGAGAGGAATGCAGAGATATCATCCAGACTGCTGGGGATCAAGTTAGGAAAACTAAGGCCCTGACAGCATCATATCAGGTCAGGGATGTCAAAGGCAATGAGAAGAGATTCTGTAAGTACATTGGTGACGAAAGGAAGACTAGGAAAATTGTGAGCCCATTGCTGAGTGAGACGCATTCAGGTTTGGATATACAGGACAGAGAAAAGGATAAGGCACAGAATTCCTTCTTTTCCTCATTCTTTAATAGCAATACTTTTCATCTTGTCCAGCACCCCAGCTCAAGCATCACATGCCATGTCTTGCTAGTAAAATAAATTTAAAAAGTTGTTCCCCACATAAAAGAATAAATAATTATTTTTATTTCATGATAAAGAATAAACCTGAACATGTAGACAAAAGTTCTCTAATGACATTGGCAGCTAAGTACCACACAACTGTCCACTCACTCTCCCCAGGTGGGACTGGGGACAGAATTGGAAAGGTAAAAGTGAGAGAACTCACAGTTGAGATAAAGAAAGTTTACTAGGTAAAGGAAAATCTACACACACAAGCAAAGTAGAACAAGGAATTCATTCTCTACTTCCTAGTGGCAGGCAAGTGTTCAGCCACTTCCAGCAAAACAGGGCTCACCACACAGAACAGTTTCTGGGGAGACAAATCTTTCAATGAGAAACCACATCAATCCATTTGATGTGTTTTAAAACTAAATGTTTTAACAACGGAGAAAAGGAAGGATTGAAACTGGTAAAATGTTGCTACTTAACATCATCACCTTATCTCTTGCATTGGCATTAGTCTATTGACTTTTTTTTTTTTTTTTTTTTTAAGCCAGTTAAGAGATACAAATATATAGAAATTTGTTGTTCAGTTTATGCAAGGATTTATGAATCGCACATTGATCTAATTGATTTTCAGGAAATTTATATTTACTTTAATATGAAAAAATGGATTTTGGTATCCTTAGATACTAAGGTTTTAAAATGTAGCTTGCTTGTAATTTAGTTTCAGTATGTTCCTTAAGAATGATGAAATGTTTTGTGTAATAGATTTTGAAGCTAACAGCCACAAGACTCCTATAGATCTTTACCAAAATGAATAAGATTTTGTGCTGTGTCTTTGTGAAGTTAAAACAGGAAAAATATTAAAAATGTACTCCTTGCCTTTTCTTTCATCATAAAAAAGGAAGCAAGATTGAGCTGCATCCTGTGCTTAGAGTTGCATTTCCAGGGCATTCAGAAGTAAGCAGGAAAAGTTAAATAACTGATTAGACATATGGAGCTGTTTATTCTGATTTCATTGGGAATTTGTGTAGAACTGTCTCAAGAGGAATATCTCATCCTTGTGGAGCAATGTAGCTCTCTGTTCTTCCTGTTTTGTAAGAAGAAATCTATATCATGACAGGTAAGCAAGATGATAGTTTCAAGTTCCATTTCCTTATTAAATATCATGTTCAAATCCTCCTGGAGCTTTTAGTCTTATTAACATTTCATCTGCCTTAGTATAACCGCCAGCAAGTTGGAATAAATCCAATAAAATATTTTACAGTTGTAGGGTGTTTTGTTTTTCTTTTCCTGTTGTTTGTTAAAAAAAAAAAAAATGTGGAATGAGAGAAGGAAAGATACCAATATCTTAAATGGTGGAGCTCATGACAGATGAAAAACCTCAGCCCTGTAGAGATGTAACGTGTTAGAACTGTCCAACTCTGAAAATATATTGGCATTAATATTTTTATCTTCTGAACACAGAACTTCTACTTCTTTCTGATTAGACCAACTTATTCCAGATCACTCTGCCAAGTACTTTTTCATACAATTTTGTAATTAATACAAAAATAATATTTAATATATAATTAATATTTATATTCATATATATAAACATTTTTATTGAATTTAGTCTTCTGTCGTAGTTCCTTCACCTTTGAAATGCACAACCTGAAGCTTGCATAGACTTTTTTTTTTTTAAAAAAAAAAGTGTTTGTTATTGTAGACAAGCATTTACAATAAGAGGTCAGCTATATCAATGGAAATGCTTTGCTTTTGTGTTTCCAAAAACAAACAAACAAAAAAAAAGCTTTCAAAATTACAGTAAAAATCAGATACTTTCTGAGACCTTGCTTTAGTCAAAAGCAAAAAAATTCTAATTTTAATGTTAACATCTGTTGACATTTAAAATATATTTTACTCACATGCAGTGTAGAAATGTTCAGAAAAAAAATTCTATGTAGTGCAGTTTTGTGGTTTAACTCGGCCGGCAGCTAAACACCATACAGCCGTTCGCTCACACTCCCCCCTCCCTCTCTGGGATGGGGGAGAGAAACAGGAAAGTGAAGCCTGTGGGTTGAGATAGAGACAGTTATTAAGATAGGAAATAATAATAATAATAATAATAATAGTGTGTACAAAACAAGTGATGCACAATGCAATTGCTCACCACCCGCTGACCGATGCCCAGCCCAACCCCGAGCAGCCAGAGCCCCCCACCCCGGCTAGCCACCCCCATATATTGTTTAGCATGACGTCAGATGGTATGGAATAGCCCTTTGGCCAGTTTGGGTCAGCTGTCCCAGGTCTGTCCCCTCCCAGCTCCTGCTGCACTCCCAGCCTGCCCGCTGGCAGGACAGAGCAAGAAGCTGAAAAGTCCTTGGCTTGGTGTAAGCACTGCTCTGCAGCAATTAAAACATCAGCATGTTATCAGCAGTCTTCTCATCCTAATCCAAAACATAGCACCCTACCAGCTACTGGGAGGAAAATTAACTCTATCCTAACTGAAACCAGGACATATATCCACCCCTTATTCCATTTAATTTATGTCATGTTCAGGTTACACCCTTTCCAATAGATTCCAATTGACTACCATTTTCATTTATAATATATATATATAATGTCCACTGAGTTTGCATAGTCTATGACTGATTTCAGGCTCCATCTGTCATTGCAGTCTTTCAGCACAGAAGAGATGGTGTGTGATGTTGGATTGTCACACGTTGAAGCCAGTTCTCGTTCCATCACATCACTTTGCTTGTCCAATGCTATCAAAATTCATTCATCAGTATCTGCGTGGTTGTTACTGTGATACCATTAATAGGACATTGACATATAGGGATCATGGTAGTGATGACATACAGTATTATATAATAATTAACATAATACAGTTTAACTCATGGGCTATTTTCAGCCAGTATTAAATCCCCTTGAGGTACACATCGGACCTCCCCATTCTTTTGCATTACCCACCAAGTGCATCCAGGTCCCTGAGCAAAAGCAATCCCATGAATGGGTTTGCCTTTTCCTGAGGCAGGAGTAGCCCAGACTGTCTTTCCCAGCATGTTTCTTATGTGCACTACAGGAACTTTATCCCCTTCTACTGTACGTAACAGGTTTGATTGGGCAGGTCCAGGTCAGTTGGCAGATCCCCTAGTATTGACTAACCAGGTGGCCTTTACCAAATGTGTATCCCAATTTCTGAATGTCCCAGCACCCATCGCTTTCAGTGTAGTCTTTAACAGTCCATTGTATCGCTCAACTGTCCTGGAGGCTGGTGCGTGATAAGGGATATGATACACCCACTCAATACCATCTTCTTTGGCCCAAGTGTCTATAAGGTTGATTCGGAAATGAGTCCCATTGTCTGACTCAATTCTTTCTAGGGTGCCATGTCACCATAGGACTTGCTTTTCAAAGCCCAGGATAGTGTTTCGGGCGGTGGCATGGGGCACAGGATATGTTTTCAGCCATCCAGTGGTCGCTTCAACCATTGTAAGTTCATGGCGCTTGCTGTTGCGGGTTTGAGGGAGTGTGATGTAATCAATCTGCCAGGCCTCTCCATGTTTATATTTCAGCCATCGTCCTCCATACCAAAGAGGCTTTGACCATTTGGCTTGCTTGATCGCAGCACGTTTCACAATCATGCATAACCTGTGCTATAGTGTCCATGGTCAGGTCCACCCCTCGATCACGAGCCCATCTGTATGTTGTATCTCTACCTTGATGGCCTGAGGTGTCATGGGCCCATCGGGCTATAAATAATTCACCCTTATGTTGCCAGTCCAGGTCCACCTGAGCCACTTCAATCTTAGCAGCCTGATCCACCTGCTGGTTGTTTTGATGTTCTTCAGTACCCCGATTCTTGGGCACATGAGCATCTCTACCCGGGCAGCAATATCTTGCCACAACGCAGCAGCCCAGATGGGTTTCTCCCTGTGCTGCCAGTTGTTCTGCTTCCATTGCTGTAACCACCCCCACAGGGCATTTGCTACCATCCACGCATCAGTATAGAGGTAGAGAACTGGCCACTTTTCTCGTTCAGCAGTATCTAAAGCCAGCTGGATGGCTTTCACTTCTGCAAATTGACTCGATTCACCTTCTCCCTCGGCAGCTTCTGCAACTTGTCGTGTAGGACTCCATACAGCATCTTTCCATCTCCAATGCTTTCCCACAATGCTACAGGACCCGTCAGTGAACAGGGCACATCTCTTCTCATTTTCTGGTAGCTTGTTGTACACTGGGGCTTCTTCAGCACAGACCACCTCCTCCTCTGATGATATCCCAAAGTATTTGCCTTCTGGCCAGTCCACAATAACTTCTAAGATTCCTGGGTGACTGGGGTTTGCTATTCGAGCCCACTGAGTAATCAGTGCAGCCCACTTGCTCCATGTAGCATCAGTTGCATGATGTGTAGAGGGGACCCTTCCTTTGAACATCCAGCCCAGTACTGACAGTCGGGGTGCCAGGAGGAGCTGTGCTTCAGTACCCACCACTTCCAAAGCAACTTGAACTCCTTCATATGCTGCCAATATCTCCTTTTCGGTTGGAGTGTAGCGGGCCTCAGATCCTCTGTATCCCTGGCTCCAAAACCCTAGGGGTCGACCTCGAGTTTCCCAGGTTCTTTCTGCCAGAGGCTCCAGGTGGGGCCATTCTCCCTGGCTGCGGTGTAGAGCACATTCTTTACATCTGGTCCTGTTCAGACTGGCCCAAGGGCTACTGCATGAACTATTTCCTACTTAATTTGCTCAAAGGCCTGTCGTTGCTCAGGGCCCCATTCAAAGTCATTCTTCTTAGGGGTTACTTGGTAGAGTGGGTTTACAATCAGACTGTAATTTGGAATGTGCATTCTCCAAAACCCCACGACACCTAGGAAAGTTTGTGTTTCCTTTTTGCTAGTTGGTGGAGACATAGCTGTTATTTTGTTGATCACATCCATTCGGATTTGACGACGTCCATCTTGCCACTTAATTCCTAAAAACTGGATCTCTCATGCAGGTCCTTTAACTTTATTTTGTTTTATGGCAAAACCAGCCTTCAGAAGGATTTGGACTATTTTCTTCCCTTTCTCTAAAGCTTCCTCTGCTGTGTCACCCCACACAATGATGTCATCGATGTACTGCAGGTGTTCAGGAGCTTCCCCCTGCTCCAGCGCAGACTGGATCAGTCCATGGCAAATGGTAGGGCTGTGTTTCCACCCCTGGGGCAGCCGATTCCAAGTATATTGGACTCCCCTCCAAGTAAAGGCAAATTGTGGCCTGCACTGTGCTGCTAGAGGGTTGGATAAAAATGCATTAGCGATATCAGTTATGGCATACCACTTGGCTGCCTTTGATTCCAGTTCGTACTGGAGTTCTAGCATGTCTGGCACTGCAGCACTCAGTGGTGGTGTGACTTCATTCAGGCCACGATAATCCATTGTAAGTGTCCACTCACCATTAGACTTTCGCACTGGCCATATGGGACTATTAAAAGGTGAATGAGTCTTGCTGATCACTCCTTGGCTCTCCAGTTGATGAATTAGCTCATGGATGGGAATCAGGGAGTCTCAGCTGGTGCGATATTGCCGCCGGTGCACAGTTGTAGTAGCAATTGGCACTTGCTGTTCTTCGACCCTCAGCAACCCCACAACAAAAGGGTCCTCTGAGAGACCGGGCAAGGTAGACAACTGTTTAATGCCCTCTGTCTCTAAGGCAGCTATGCCAAAAGCCCAGCAGAACCCTTTTGGGTCCTTGAAATATCCTCTTCTAAAATAGTCTATGCCAAGGATGCACGGAGCATCCAGGCCAGTCACAATATCGTACTTTTGCCACTCATTCCCAGTTAGACTCACTTCAGCCTCCAATACAGTTAACTGCTGGGATCCCCCCATCACTCCATAAATACTCATGGGTTCTGGCCCTTTATAGCTTGATGGCATTAGAGTACATTGTGCACTGGTGTCTATTAAAGCCTTATACTTCTGTGCATCTGATGTACCAGGCCGTTGAATCCACACAGTACAATAAACTCGATTGTCCCTTTTCTTCCCCTGGCTGGAGGCAGGGCCCCCCTAGTCCTGGTCAGAATCTTCATTCCTGTGTTTAAAGGACTGCCTGCTGGAAGTTGGAGCAGCAAACTTTTCAGAGAACCCCTTTTTCCTAATTGTTTTCTTTTGCAACTCACGTGCCCATGCCTCTAGGGTCGCGGTGGATTTTCCATCCCATTTTCTCATGTCACAGAATCACAGAATCACAGAATAGTCTAAGTTGGAAGAGACCTCCAAGATCACCGAGTCCAACCTCTGACCTAATGCTAACAAGTCCTCCACTAAACCATATCGCTCAGCTCTACATCTAAACGTCTTTTAAAGACCTCCAGGGATGGTGACTCAACCACTTCCCTGGGCAGCCTATTCCAGTGACTAATAACCCTTTCAGTAAAGAAGTTTTTCCTAATATCCAACCTAAACCTCCCCTGGTCCTCTCCATGGTCACGTAGGTAAAACCACAGGATGGCACAAGGTGTGTACCCACCATATCGTCTTCCTTGCATGGATGAGCGCTTATCCCTAATAGCAGAGACACTGGTTTGTACAGGAGGGGAGGAAAATTAACTCTCTTTAAGTTGCTGGACCTCTTCAGAAAGTTTCTCCAAAGTATTCTCTTTTAGTTGGTGGACACTGGTTCGTTCAGGTGGGGAGGAAAATAATCTCTCTTCAAGGTGGTGGACCTTTTCAGAAAGTTTCTCCAAAGTATTCTCTTTTAGTTGATGGATGCTTTCAGAAAGTTTCTCCACAGCCGAGACGCAGGCCTGTAAGGAAGAGGAGAGACTTTCTTCATACTGCCAGAGTCGTTTAGCTACTTCATCCACTGTGGGTTCCGCATCCTCTTTCCAGGCCATTATTGCCAATGAGCTGGCATATGATGATGGTGCACTCCGTACAAACTTCCGCCACGTGGGTCGTGTACACTTGACATCATCTGGATCTGTGGATATTTGTCCATTGTCTGGGTCCTCATAAATCACCTCCCGTATGGCTAATTCCCTCAGGTACTGGATTCCATTCACCATAGTGGTCCACTTGCCTGGTAGACATACAAGTTCTTCCTTCTAGGGATACCTTTCCCTTACAGCTGACAGGAGACGCCTCCAGAGGCTGTAAGATCGTGCTCCATCTCCAATTGTTTTGTCAATGCCTGTGTCTCTAGCAAGGGATCCCAGCCTCCTGGCTTCCCTGCCTTCTAATTCTACACAATTGGCTCCGGTATCCCAGCACCGGAGCAGCCAGGCGACAAGCTGCTCACCTATGCAGTGAACAAAATCTTTTTGCACATCTCGTAGCTCACGTTGGTATAGGTTTCGGGTAGTTACTGTTGATTTTTCAACATCCTTATCTTCATCCTCCTGCATCCCTGATGGCCTAACCTCATCTTCTCTATACCTAGACCTAGCAGAACACTCTATGTGTTCTAAACGACCTGAGTCTCTATACCATTTTTTCACCAGAGTGAAACTGAAACCAGGACATGCAGTGATGGAAATAATGATAAACAGTTTTTAAAACTTATAAAGATCAAAGACCCTATTTCAAGGGCATCCCTGTTTCAGTCAAAACATGTCTATTGCTTTTCTATTCCATTTTATTGCTAGATTTTATTTACATCAGAAATAATTATTTAATTTCAGTTGTAAATAAATTATCTGTGTCAAAAGAAATAATGTCTTAGAAAGACATTTCTTAGAAAGAATGTCTGTTTGCTCGTTGTTTAATATATTCATTAAATTCATTTTAGGTCTTTGATATGTGTTATGAGTTTTATTTCTCACCATGGTAGCTTGGAGGCTTGTTGTTCTTGTTGTTTCCTTTTTCTTCTTTCTTCCCCTACTTATTCTGATTAGAAGGAGTAGTATTTTTCCATATTCAGTTATCTCTTAATTTTAATTTACTCTTAATAAACTGTATATATTCACACCTGTGAATTTTCCATTTTGGAATATCTATAGTGGGTGTGAAGACTAAAATAATACCATTATTTATTTATGATAACTAATTGAGATCTACTAAATGCACCATATCAGATACTGGTTAGAGTTTGTTAGAATACTCAGAAATCCTACCTTGAAAAACTTGCACTCTTTTTCATTTTTATGAAATCTAGATTTTTTTTTCTACTTTGGAGATTAAGTTTGCAGGTCATAGAAAGTGTAACTAATACTGAAAGGAATTGGAGCACTAAACCAGGAAGGCAACTGCACAGAAGGGCAACTAAGATGGTAAAGGGTCTAGAGGGAAGACATATGAGGTACGGCTGAAGTCACTTGGATTGTTCAGCCTGGAGAAGAGGAGACTGAGGTGAGACCTCATCACAGTCTACAATTTCCTCACAAGGGGAGTGGAGAAGCAGGCACTGATCTATTCTCTCTGGTGATAACTGATAAGACCTGAGGGAATGGCTTGAAGCTCCAATGGGGGAGGTTCATGCTGGATATCAGGACAAGGTTTTTCACCAAGAGGGTTTCTGGGCACTGGAACAGGCTCCCCAGGGCAGTGGTCATGACACCAAGATTGCTGAAGTCCAGGAAGCATTTGGACAACACTTTCAGAGACATGATCCGATTTATTTATTTATTTATTTATTTATTTATTTATTTATTTATTTATGGGGTGGTCTTTGGAGATGCATGAATTAGACTAGATGATCCTTGTGGGTCCCTTTCAACTCAGATATTCTACCAAAAGGAAGAATGTTAACAGCAGGTCAGGGGTTGTGGAATAATTGCCTAAGGTGACTTGAAAATTAAACTGATATTCATATTTTGATGAAAAGGTACAGCACTGAAGAAGCTCCCAGGATGGAGTATAGTTGCACTACATAGAAGTTCCCTACGCCTCCAACCTTAGATGCTAATCACTCTGGGGGAACCTGGTGTGCTAACTCTAAGAGGAACAGTACGGAGTGTAGAGCAGAGTGGAGACACCACGGCTAGGTTCTTTGACAAGATGGGAACTTGATCTTGTGCGCAACGAGACCAACAAGCTGCACATTTGCTACCCTGAGCCAACGACCTGTCATGTTTTTGACAAAATGCTGTACTCTAGTGAATGTTGCTCATTATGATATTATTATAATACCAAAACACACCTCCATCCCAAAAGCTACCTGTGTCCAAGGTGTGACCACCCTTTACTGAGCAAGCATTCTGAATTTCTCGGAGCAGATACCTTTAAATGAAAGCAAGAAAACTTTGCACCAATTGTAACCAAGATATACATGACTAGAGTAACTCAAGCTGCACCTAAAAGAGAGAAAATAATATAAATTGGCTTAAGAGAGAGGAGATGTGAGGGAAGATACCATTATGACTTCTGGGATCAGTTGATGTGATGAGTCTCTCTTTCCCCTGCATTGGGATGCTTTTGGGTAAGATTTGAACACTTAGTTATGCCAAGTGCCTCTCTGGGAAACTTAGAAATATCTATAGAGTCTTTGCCTTTTAACACATTAATAGCCAGACTGTGTTATTCATAGTTTTGGCATTTGAGTGTGCCAAATCACCGTCAATCCAAAGAACCTGTGTATGTACCTATTGCCTGAGTAAATTGCACTACTCATTAATCTAGCTGTGGTAGGTCTCATTGAATGTGACCAAACTCTTTAAGTGTGGCTGTGGTAGTTCATGGAATGCGACTAGAGTGAGGGTGTGCTATGTTATTTATGAATTATCGTGATAGTTCTGTACCCTGAATGCAACTGGGCTTATAACGGCTAATTGGCTACACCCCTTAATGCAACAGTGGTTTCCTCAGCATTGGTCAGAAACATCTGGAGTGCTGGGTCAAGTTCTAGGTTTTCAGTAAAACAGAGATGTGGGTATCTTAGAGCAATTCCAATATAACAGTTTGGAACATCTAACATATAGGGAGAGGCTGAGAGAGATGGAACTGCTCAGCCTGAAGAAAAGAAGGCTCAGAGGTATTTTATCACTGTGTAGTGATAAGATGGAGATACTCTTCTCAGTAGTATCCAGTGATAGGACAAGAGTCAATGGGCACAAGTTTAAATAAAGAAAATTCCATGTAAGCATAAGCAAATACGATTTTACCGTGAAGAGGGCAAAACAGTTCAACGGGTTTCCCGGGGTGGTTATGGAGTCTTCTTCCTTGGAGACTTTCAAAACTCAATAGCACATGTACCTGAGAAATCCGTTCTAACTGACCCTGCACAGATTTTTAAAGAAGATTTCTTCACTTAGAAGAAAATAGATGTTCTTGTAGGTTTTTTTTTTTTTTTTTTTTTTTTTTTTTTTCCCCCTGTAGAAACCAATTAATATAAATATCCTGATTGGAATGGTTACCATGTCAGAAATTCAACATATTCATAAAGAAATCAATGAAGTAAATACATATTCAGGACTGAAAATCCTAAGTCTTTTTCCTAACCTGTAATTCTGCTAAAGTGGAATGCATTTCTTTAGAAAAAGTATATTTATATATTTCTTTATAAAAAACATATATATTAATTGTGATTTTATAATTATATAAATTTATCTGTGATAGAAAATTATGGGAAATTCCTAACAAGATTCAAAAACATGACCAGTAAAGGTTCAATGGGACTATCCTCACACCCAGTAGTAAACACCACTAAGCTAATACTTATATTCCCATAACTAGGTTTTTTAATGAGACAGCTTTTTTTTTCTTTTTTTTTTTTTCCAGACCTATGAAAGGAAATAATTTTATTTTTCAATTGTGATATATCATTCATTTTTATGAACTCATTCACCTGAGACTTTCAGAATCCAGCAGCAATAACTTACGAATTTGAATAAACATTCGCATTTTCAGTGTATTTAAAGTAAAGAGGTTAATTCAGTCCTCCCTGTGGAGTTATCTTTTAGTTCCAGAAATAAAGTCCAATTTTATTTATCCATTTATTTATTTTCGACAATGCTCTCCATCTTTTTCTTACTACTATACAAGCAACAAGATCCCATTTATCCAAGCTTTACGGAGAAACTCATATCACTGAAATTTTAAAATTGAAATTTAAATACTAAATTATTCTTCAGCTTTTTATACTTTTCTTTTTTCCTATTTTAAGCAGGAATTCACCAACAGTACTTTTCGTCTTTTCATGTACATTGTCTATTCCATGCAAACTGCATAAAAGTTTCCTTGTGATACTAGTGGATCTTTAAAGTTATACCATGACCTTAAAAATGTTATTATGCATTGTTTAATAAACATTGATGAAAATGACAGATCATTGAGGGAAATGTTCTAGAAACACAATAATTGACAAGTCCTGAGTAGCTTCTTTGAATACTTCAATATATTCTTAAACACATAAAATAATTGTCACATGGAGCTGCATATTACTTTATAAAAACTAACTGTAAACTGTAGATTATGTTGTCTATGATTTCCCTTTTAACTTGGCTGAGCAACCAGGTTGTATAAGTAGTTATCTGTTCCAAAAGTAAATACCCTGAAAAAAAAAAAAAAAAAAAAAGTTTTTCAGACTAAACAATATTTATGTGCATATTGTAGCAGTTTCATTCTAATACTTATTTTGTTCTCATAATAAGAGCTTCTAAATAACTTCATCATTATATTCTGCTAATTGTCTCTATAGAGTTCTATGTATATATAAAAGCACAGGATTATTAAGTAGATCATTGTTGTCATTTCCTATTGTTCTTTGTACAATTAAATAATGTAGATTAAATGAGCAGCCTGAGGTCTTGGATTTGAGTCTACATTTAAAAAAAAAAAAAAAAAAAAAAAAAAAAAGTTATTTGAAATCTGTGTTCCATTTGTTTTGTCAGATGATATAATGCAGTCATTTTGCTGTCTGACACCTGGTTGATGCTACTTTTCTAAAACAATGTCTGACTTTACTGGGTAATAAACTACATGCTGATTAGGACTTGGTACTATTTTCCAGTGTTTCAGTTGGTTATCAGTTAAAATATTTTTTATTAATTTATTATTTTTTCCATACACATAATAAAATGTTTTCAATAAAAACAGCACATGATGGACTACAGGACAATTGCTGATTTATTTTCATAACTTTAAAATAAAAGAAACACAGAAACATTTCTGAAGACCAGAAAACTATTACATGCAGTCCAGAAAAGAAACAGAATCAAGTGTTATAGAGGGTGGTTGTAGCCAATCTGCTAAAAGAAAATCATTCTTTAACAGTGTTAATTAATCACTGCATATTTTTGCCTAGAGGCAAAAGATCATTCTCTGTAATGGTAAATCCTAAGTGCACAGAATTTTAAACAGCCCAATTCCTCTTACAAAACAAACTTCTGCCAGTTAGACTTATCCATAGACATTGCCAGGTTTTTCATATAGTTAAGATAAACTGTGAAAAACACCATGGGGGTTGGAGTGTGTGTGTGTGTGGGGGGGGGAATAAAACAAAACAAAACACAAAACAAAACAAAGAAACAAACAAACAAAACTGTGGAAACTAGTCTTCTTTCATCCAGCTAAAACGTTGGATAAGCAATTAACCAAACATCAATGCAACATCAAGACAGAAATGAATAACAGGGGGGTCCATGAATCTAAGATAGTCACAGAAAGCAAACACAAAAAGCAAAAAAATAAGCAGATGTTTCGGAATTATGTATAATACAGACCACATTTATCACTAACAGAAGACAACATGTTCAAGTCAGCAGACGTGAAGTAGTCTATAGAATAAATACAAACTTCTGTATATAAAATATGTACAGAAGACAGATGTCATACTCTGTGAGATACTGGTTCATGTGATAGCCACATATTCGTGAAAGGAAGCAGCCAGTGAATCAATGATAAATAATAGGTTTAGGAAATTTAAACACAGCTGGAGGTTCAAAATAAATTGGGAAGCCTGAACTGAAACAGCAGGAATAAATGTGTATACCTGGTAACCACTGGGAAAATAAAAAATAAAATAAAATAAAATAAAATAAAATAAAAAATAAAAAGCAATAAGCAATAACATTTAAGTAAAAGGTATAAAAACTGTAAAATAAAGCATCTGTAGACAGTTATTCAGAAAACTAATGAAGAATTAAAAAGGAAAATAAAAATAAAAACTAATAAATAAAACACCACTACCAACAACAAAACACCAACAACAAATGTAAATGTTAGCATATCAAAATCCCAGCCATAAGGAAAAAATAATATAATATAAACATTTCACTTAGGAATTTCAAATAGCAATCATACCTCATGAAGTTCCAGTTTAACTGAAAACTATTTCATGAATGAAAACTTAAAAAATACTATAGATTTTTATGTTGTTTATCCTGCTAATAGGAATGAATTCCAAAACATTGCTTTGCTCGTACTGTCTTTAACTCAGTCCATGAGCTCTTGCACTTTACTTTCCTCATTCTCTTCTCCATCCCACCTGGGAAGAGTGAGCAAGCAACTATGTGGCACTTATCTGTCTGCAGGGGCTAAACCACAATAAGCAGGTAACTTTCAATATCTGCCTAAGTCTGGAGGCAGATAGATCTTACATGCAAAATAAACAATAAATTAATTATTTATTAAAAAAAAAAAAAAAAAGAGAGAGAAAGAGAGAGAGATTTAATTCCATAGAAGTGTTCAAACCACAGTTTTTACTTTTTTGTTTGTTTGTTTGTTTGCTTGTTGCTTGGTTGTATCTTTTTTGCTTGTCAAGTTCTTTTTTAAGAGGTATATAAGCCAGAGACAATTTGCTGAAAAAGAGAAGTTCAAAACCTGTCTGGAAAAACAAATGAGAGAATACAGCTAAGATAGCCCATCCTCCTCCTACAATGAAGATGGTATAGCATATTTTAAGCTCAAGTTCTTTATTAAACAAAAACAAAACAAAACAAAAAAAAGAACAAGAACAAACAAAATAACACACCATTGCAAAAATATATTGCAATAAAGTAACATAAAATATGAAGTTCTATGCAAAAGTCATCTTCTAACTGGACAGGTATTTTCTCCTCTTGATAAGCAACAGACTATCTGCACTACAGCAAAATGTAAATAGAAAGTCCACTGATAGCAGGCTTGTAAGGAAACTAAAATAAAAATAAGGAGGTGTGGTGGCTTTACCCAGCTGGGCAGCTGAGCTGTGCCACAACCACTCTCTCACTTCCCGTTCTCAAAGGAAAAGGAGAGAAAATACAATGGAAACGGCTCAAAGGTTGAGATAAGGACACAGAGATCACTCAACAATTATTGTCACAGACAAAACAGATTCAGCATAGGGAGATTAATGTAATTTATTGCCTGTCACTAGCAGACTAGAAGAGTGTGAAACTGAAAGCAAACAAAAAACACCTTCCCCTCACCTATCCTCTTCTACATACTCCCCACGAGTGGTGCAGGGGTATGGGGAATAAGGTCTGTGGTCAATATGTAACTCTTCATTTCCACCATTTCTTCATGGTCACTCTCTTCCCCTGCTCCAAAGTGGTGTCCCTCCCACAGGATGCAGTCCTTCCCAAACTCATCCCATGTGGGATTCCCAGAGGCAGAAGCTCTTCAAAAACTGCTCCAAATATGAGTAAGAGCAAACAGCTCCAACACGGGTCCCTCATGAGCAGCAGCTCCTGCCAGATCAGCTGCTCCTGCGTGGACTCCTCTCCATGGGCTGCAGCTCCAGCCTGGGGCCTGCTCCTGTGAGGGCTCTCCATAGGCTACAGCCTCCTCCAGGCCACATTCACTTCCTCCATGGGCTGCAGCGTGGAAATCTGCTCCACTGTGGTACACCATGGGCTGCAGGGGGACAGCCTATTCCACCATGGGCCTCTCCACAGGCTGCAGGGAAATTTCAGCTCCAGCACCTGGTGCACCTTCTCTTCCTTCTTCACTGACCTCGGTGTCTGCAAGGCTGTTTCTCAGTCTTCTCTCTCTCAGCCACTGTTATGCGGCATTTTTTGTTTGTATTTTTGTTTGTTTGTTTGTTTTCCCTTTCTTAAGTCTGGTTTCTCAGAGGCACAACCACTGTAGCTCATTGGCTCAGCTCTGGGCAGCAGCAGATCCTTTTTCAAGCTGGCTGGAGATGGCTCTTATCGGACATGGAACAGCTTCTGAGCTCTTCTCATAGAGGCCACCCCTGCAGTCCCTTGCTACCACGCCCTTGCTACATACAACCAGTACAGGAACTGTGAGAGAGCTGGTTATCTTTCAGAGTTTACATTCAAATAAATCCAAAATTATTAGAGCAGATAGGTGAAATATGGCTTCAGGAATGCCTGCATAGTTACTGAATCCCATCCAAGATGATTGACCAGAAATGCAACCACCTATTATGTTAAAACAACATATGATAAAATCTGTAGAGGCAATTGGAATTTGGGAGTTTAAAAAATCATGTATTTTGCGGACTGTTATCTTCAAAAACTGTCCTCCCAGCAAACCAGGAAACAGGGTTTGTGTTTTTTTTTTGTTGGTGCTTAGTTGTTGGAGGTGGCGTTTATTTTTCTTCTTTCTTCTTTTTCTTTTTTTTTTTTTTTTTTTTTTTTTCCTCTGTATAGACATTCACTTGTATGTGAAGATAGTTTGACAGTTTGAAGCATTTTAGAATTTGTTTTGTGTGTGTGTGTGTGTGTGTGTGTTTATGTGTCTACTATTTAATTGATTTTGAGCTTGAATGTAGCATTTTATGGAATTTACTACAAATTCAAAGATATTTCATCATGTTTTTCATAAATGTATATAAATATTTCAAGTGGAGCCCAAATTGACCTGGAATGTATTCATTCTAGAGAAGCAAAATCAAAGTCAAATTGTATTTCATTTCTGATTTGTTGAATGCATTTGGTCAGGTACAGTACTAAATTTTATTTATTTATTTATTTATTTATTTTAATAGTGCATCATGTTTCCATCCAGTGAGATAAATTTCATTTTATCTTCTTAAAGTTCTTTTATCTGAAAGTTTATTACCATCCTAATTTCTTCAATTTCTGATGGAGTCTCTAATTTTTAGATCAAAAGAACATAAATTGTTGTTTTTTTTTGCATTCAACAGTAAACCAACCCTTAAGTATATGAGTATGTGCTAGGTTAAATCTAGCCAACAGTCAGTTTGTTTACTCACTTTCCCATGGAACACGGAGAAAAAGAAGAGCAGGAAATCTCATTCATTGAGATAAAGATGGTTTAATAGGTGAAACAAAAGCTGTGCAAGCAAAGAAAATAAGGTAACAAATTAATTCACTACTTCCTATCAGCAGTCAGATGTTCCTCCATATCCTGGAAAGCACAGCATGTGAAATAGAAAAATAAATATTATTATTAATTCTGCTTCTTTTCCCTGAGCTTTTGTTGCTGAGCAGTCTGCTCATATAGTATTTTATATCCTATACACTATGGAATATACCCTGGGTCAATTTGGGCTGTCACTACTGTGTCCCCTCCCAGTTTCTGGTCTACACCCAGCTTAATCACTAATAATGTGGAGGGACCAGAGTGAAAAAAAATAATAATAAAAAAAAAAATTAAAAAAATTGATGCTGTGCAAGCACTGCTCAGTAACAGGCAAAACATTGGCATGTTATTGATACAGTTTAGTCACAAATCTAAAACACCGGTGCACCTTACAGACTTCTATAAAGAAAATTAACTCTACTTCATCCAGACCTGGTAAAGGGTATTTATCATTTCTTATTTTACTTAAACAGAGTGAACTTCAAAAGCAGCTAATAATGAGTCTATCGTCACTACTTATAATAACACATGAGGTTATCAAAGATTATTACTATTGAATTGTGCAAACAAATATTGAGTAAGAGTACACAACAGTATGTCTATAGTATAACAGACCAATTTGTCTAACAAGATGATACAAAGCCAGTAATTCATGTTTCCAATGTCTTTTCAGCATACTATTAACTAACTAAATATTACTATAAATTATATAGTAAAGAATACCAGGTTCAAGCAACATAAAGAATGAGTTTTTGTGTGGTGTTCACTGTTTGATTGTCTTCTGGATTAATAAAACATATAACAGAATTCCTGAAACAAACAAACAAAAATGAATGAACAAACAAACAAACAAATAGTACCCTTGTTGAGAATGTTACATTTCCATGGTCATATAGATATGAATTTCCTAATAACAGTTTAAAGCAAATCTCAGAATAGCAAAATCAGGGAACATTTCTGTGAAGCTGAGACAAGCACTTTGGATAAACTAAAGGAACAGACAGTGTAAAAGGTTGGGAGTGGAGGCATTGCAATAAATGTACATTTAATAATTTAATATAATCCATAAATAAAAGGCTTTTGGACAACACAGCCTCTTGTGGTGAAAATGTGCTTAATCATTTGTAAGGTTTAGAGATGTTGTGTCTTTTATTGCTTTGCATGAAAGTTATTTAATAGTTTGAAATCAACAGAACATGTTCTAAGTGACCCTAATAACAAAGGGCTACTTCAGTTTAAAACAAGAATTGCAATTCAAGCCACTAAGAGAATGGGAGTTCTACTCTAAGAAAGAAACATAGGAAAGAACTCTGAGTGAGATCATGCTTATGAAGTTAGAGGTCAACATCACAGTGAGTCTAGAAACTGATATCATATCTGACTTATAATTTTGGAAAATGTTGGAGTATAAGGGAGATGTTGACTTTTTAACCTTACCAAAGGAAGTGCCAGAACAGTGATGAGAACGTAGATTACCTAATTTACAACATTCCACTATAGCCATTAAACTGTTTTAAGAGCATTATTTCAACTAATGGAAAACCATTAACTTTTCAGCATGTCATTTAATATTAGAAGAGCTGATCACTACAGAACTATTGAGTTCCTACAGCACATTTTTTATGGCTCTTAATTAGGGATATGTCCTCAAATAGTCATAAAACCTATGCATCTCTTGCTTTAAGTTCCTTGGGTCACAGACTCTTAAAATGCTAACATATCTCTGCTAGTTGATATTGCCTTCTGACTTCAAGTGAAATTTTCCTCTCAAGTGACTGTATTGTCTTTTTTTTTTGTTCTGTATTAAGGGATATCATGTTAGTTTACACTTTATCATTGCAAAATCATTGACCTTCATGATGTTAAAGTTTATAGAGCTTCCAATGCTCAAATATACTGGTATACAAAATGCACTTCCAAATAAATAATTGACAGTTGTCAGTATGTAGATTATTATTAATAATAATTAAGTACAGTACTCCTTCTTTTTAAATGAAATAACTGCACATCTTTTCACTTTCAATAATCATACTTTTTAAGTATTACCTTATGAACTGATCAGTTGGAACTGATGGTCCTTGTGGGTGCCTTCCAACTCAGGTTATTCTATGATTCCATGATTCTATGATCTATGAACTCAAAATTGTCACCATCCAATTCTTCAGTATCTAAAGATCTTACATTTAATATATATAATGAATATACATATATACAGCTGAGAGACCAGGATGTTCATTATTTCCTCTGACGTGCTCAGCATCAGTTCTCAATAAAACAGGCCTTGAGATGTAACATGATTTTTAGACCTGAGCTCAGAATCCTGAAATTACAACAACATTAATGAAAAAATAATAATAATAATAATTCAAAATAATTGTGTGCTTTTGATTTCTCAGTCTCTTTATCCAGATTTTAAGTGAAGAGTATCCACATTCCACTTTCTTCATGTTGTTAGTGACAATAAGTCATTTTAGAAAAAGCGTCATTTAAATTTCAGAAACAAACAAACAAAAACACCCTTTGAGTCAATTTCTAGTTAACAAACCCACCACTGAACCCTAGGGAAGAATATTTCCTTGTGAAGGAATTTTTGACAAATTTGACTATTCTATTTCACAGTATCACAGAATTAAGAGTTGGAAGCGAACTACTAAGTCTAACCTCCGTACCAAAGCAGTGTCAGTTACAACAGGTTACCCAGGACTGCATCTAGTTGGATTTTGAATATTTCCACAGATGGAGACTCCGCAACCTCTGGGCAATGTCTTCCACTGTTTGATCACTCTTACAGTACTCTTACTCTTACTCAGATTGAATTTCATAGTCTTTAATTTGTGTCCATTGCCTCTTTTCCTGTCAGTGAATAATACTGAGAAGAATCTGACTCCTTCATCTTCATTATCTCTCATCAGATATTTATATATTGATGAGATCCCCCTGACCCTTCTCTGCTCTTGACTGAACAGTTCAAGCTCTCTTTCTTTTTCAGAAAGATGCTCCAATCCTTTCATCATCTTCACAGCCCTTAGATGAACTCACTCTAATAAATTCACATCTCTGTTGAACTGAGGAGCCCAGAACTCAATGAAGCACTGCAGATGTGGCTTCAACAATGCTCATCTCTCTTTAACTGATGTCAGTGTTCTTCCTAACAAAATCAAGTGGCTGTTGGTTTTCTTTTCCATGAGGGGCTCCTCAGTGTCTCATGGTCAGCTTGTCCACTAAGATTCTAAGACAGAGTCATAAAACCTGACCAATTAACATTAACAAAGACAATAAACAAAAACAAGCCTGGTCAGTCCTTTATTTATATAGAATTTAATTTATAAAAGAAAAACAAGAGACTTGTTTTAGCAAGTAATTTGTCAATGATTTATCCAAATTTCTTGCTGAGCAAGATATGTATTCTTTTTATTTTTGAATGACAGAGAAAATAAATAATAAATAATAAAATATGGTATGTTCCTAGGGCTCTTTATTTGTCAATATTCTTATCCAAGTATTAAGTATATATTAAAAATAAATAAACACTGTTTTCATCCAGGTGCTTATTCCAGTCACTGATTTGACTTTTTTTAATATACAACTTCAACTAAATCTCCTGCAGTTTATATCGTCAAAGTAATATCTTATGACTAGGTTTTCAGCAATGTTTAACTGCAGTCAGAAACAGAATATGGGACCTATTTCTTGTTAGTTTTCATTTATTTATCTATCTGTGAGAAAGTCAAACATTTCATATAAGTCTAACCACACATCTCTGGTCACATAATTCTAATGAAGGAACCACTAAGCTCATTAAGATTTAATTTATTTATTTATTTTCATTAACTTTAATTAAAATTAAAATAATTAAAATCATCCTTTAATATAAGAATTATTTCAGGGAGTGATCATTACTGTTGAAGTTAATGTCTGATCATCAAAACTTTTATTTCATCTTTTATTATTATTATTGTTGTTGTTGTTATTATTATTTTTATTTCATACGTTCAGATTTCCACTGTTTCCATAGATACTTTTAGGACATGATTCATCTGATATGGATAGGCATGAGATGAATCACTGAAGGGAGTCTGGGCTAACTCAAGTTTATATATCCCTGTAAACAGCTATATTTGGTTAAATAACTCTCATCCATATGGCATGCTTAGTTTTGTTTCATTTTCCATTGGGACTATTTTAGATTACAGTAGCTGTTTAAACAGTTGAGATGCATTGGCTTAATGGGCACTTCAGGGAAAACGTTGGAAGTAGATAAATGCATTAGTATGTATCTAAACACAAGGAAGGCCTACACTAGGGAGCAGAGTAAACGGAGAGAGGGAGAGGGGAAGGAAAAATGAATAAAGGAGAGAATGTTAGCAAGCAAATCAAAATGTTCAGCATTTTGTCTATAGTTCATTGTCACATACTCTTTCTCGAGGGAGTAGCAGATAATGATTTGGGAAAAGAACAAAACACTGTCATATTGGATATTGTGTATGTTTTCAGATCTCTTGGACTGAATAATAGGGTCAGGACTGTATAATGCTATCTTGTATTTGAAAACAGATGACTTAAAATAGTGAGAAGACCTCTTTTGGGACAGGACGACCCTAGAACCTGCATGCTAAAGGTGTCATCATAACCCTGTGATTATGCTATTATTAAAAGTTATTAATCTAATCATTAGAATTCAGGGGAGAAAACATGAATTTATAGAGAGAATGTGGTGACAAAAATAATAACTTCTCCATAGACTGAAAGTTTGAGATGAAATCACTTCAGATTTCTGTGTGTCTACATTTTCATGGTGATGAGAATATTTTCAGTCAATAGCAAAAATTAAGTAATCCTGAATGATACCAACTGACTCAATAATGCAAACTGACATAGGATCTTCTCTGTAAGCATGCTGATAGCCTGCAATTACATTTTAGGTTTACTTACATTCCCTGGATCCAGAAATTACTTCACTATTTTGTCCCAGTCGGCACTTTGCTTCCTATTCCCTCTTGACAGTACTGGATGTACTCAGCTTCTCAAGAAGCGTGTCTAATCCAGCTTGCCGCCTTTATAAATTGTTTTTCTCAACAACTTAAAGGAAAAAGACTTAAAGGAAAAGAAAACTAATACAAACAAACAAGAAAAAAACTACAGGGATTTATATGTGTATCTCTAAAACAAACAAAAAAAAAATCACAAGTGGCAGAATCTATTTCTAAGCAAAGGAGATGAGAAACATTTCTTACATGCACTGGAAGAAGATTTGAACAAATGCTGATAGAACTATGTGTTGAGAACAATTCTGGCTTCAATATGTATTTTTATTATACCTCATAGTCTTACTGGTTATCCTTACTTATTTTTCTTGTCACGTGACCAATATGGAATAACACTGAGAAACATACCAATACTAGCAAAGACAATGAGTGCTTTGTGGGACCATGTAAGGCAAATGATTTACTTCTAATATTAGTAATTACTTATAATATTAGACATACAACAGTAATCCCAATCTAATTGAATCATCGTAGGCTTTCTTTATACTACTGGAATGGGAAACATGCACTTCTGGAAAATGATTCTGTTAAGAGGAGTTAAGATTGGGACTGTCTCTTCTAGCATCCTGAACCCAGGACTGTGCCTACCCGACTGCTAGAGCCCAGTGCCTGATGCCATGAGGTCTCTGATCATGTTGAGAGATGCAGTTGCCAATTTCCCATTTGCAGGTTCAACCAGTAGTGATGCTGAGGACCTATCCCAGACACACTCAGACACACAGGACACTGCCACAAACTACCACAGACCAGGTGCTGCCTTCACACAACAGGCCTCACACAACATAATGAACATCCCAGTCCCAGGCTGGCACAGACAACAGCTCCATGGTGCAGGCATGCACACACCCCTCCAGGTTCACCAGCACACACACACTTGTGGGTGAAATTAACACTGGCACAGCCCCTCTGCCCTCCTGGCAACCCTGCCTCCAGCCTAGCCCATCTCACCCATCCCATAGGTCCCCTTCCTTCTGGCTTTGCGGGGTTTGCCAGCAAATGCACACACACACCCTATGCATACCCAGTTTGGGGCAAACACAGAAGCTGCCTCCAGCAGCCAGCACCAAGCACAAGGTCTGTGACCCATGGCCTGCTATAGCTGCTGGCATGGAGCCTTCACTCACCTCACTCAGCCCCAACTTCAAGCAGCTGGTTTGGGCACACATACTGCTCCTGCTCCTGGGGTCTGAAGTCTGAAGACCCACACCTTCTCTAGTAGCTGACTCTGAGATCTCACTGGCTTTAGTAGATGGCACCAGGGGCACATACACCTTTGGCACCTCCACCTTTTCCTCATCTCTTGTAACTAAGTTTCCCCCCGCATTCAGTAAAGGATGGAGATTCTCCTTAGTCCTCCTTTTTGTGTTGATGTATTTATAAAAACTTTTTTTTTTTTATCTTTAACGGCAGTAGCCAGATTGAGCTCCAGATGAGCTTTGGCTTTTCTAATTTTGTCCCTGCACAGCCTCGCAACATCCTTATAGTCCTCCCTAGTGGCATGCCCACTTTTCCAAAGATTATAAACCCTCTTTTTTCTCCTAAGCTCAAGCCACAATTCTCTGTTCAGCCAGGCTGGTTTTCTTCCCCGCCAGCTCGTCTTTGGGCACGTGGGGACAGACCGTTCCTGCGCCATTAAGATTTCCCTCTTGAAGAGCGCCCAGCCTTCCTGGACTCCTCTGCCCTTCAGAACCGCCTCCCAATGGACTCTACCAACCAGTGTCCTCAGCAGCACAAAGTCAGCCCTCCAGAAGTCCAATACAGCAGTTTTACTGGTCCCCTTCCTGGCCTCGCCAAGAATAGAGAACTCCACCATTTCGTGGTCACTCTGCCCAAGACAGCTCCCAACAATCACATCCTCTACCAGTCCTTCTCTGTTTGTGAAGAGAAGGTCTAGGGGGGCGCCACCCCTGGTAGGCTCACTAACCAGCTGCGTCAGGAAGCTATCTTCCACGCTCTCCAGAAACCTCCTAGACTGCTTTCTCTGGGCTGTGTTGTGCTTCCAGGATATGTCAGGGAAGTTGAAGTCCCCCACGAGAACAAGCGCTGAAGATTTCGCAACTTCTGCCAGCTGCCTGTAGAACTCCTCATCCATCTCCTCATCCTGTTTTGGCGGTCTGTAACAGACCCCGACCAGGACGCTAGCCTTGTTGGCCCTGCCGATCCTAACCCAAAGGGACTCAACCTTGTCATTCCCAGCCTCGAGTAATGCCACTGACCAGGTTTGTTCTTATAATTCGTCAGTCATGTTTGTCTTTGCATGTTCTGGTTTATGTCTCCTTTGACTGGGTACCCTTAAAGAAACCACCTGCTTCCATTTTTCATAGGATGTGATAAACTTTTCAGAGGGCTCTCTCACATAATATCTGGGTGCTCCAAAACCAGTAATGGACATGGAATGTGCTGCAAACTATTCACAAGTTGGTAGAAGTGATTATATAAGGAATACCACTACTCTGCTACAGAACTGTCCTGGTGTTAAATACTTAAACAAAAGAGGCAGCTGAAGCACTGAAACCTTATGTCATTTTCTCACTCCCCACCTTTGTTTTGAACTGTTCCAAATAGGACTCTCTAGGACAAATTTGTGTCCAAATTTACTAAGGGTTTACCTGTAAATAGTGTGAATATATGCCAGACTGTGCTACTTAATCTTGGAGACAGGATTTGGTTTCTGTCTCTTTTTCATTTAGTGCCAGAGATGTAAATACCATGTATACTTGAATAGTGATTTTTGCTGGACTGAAACTATTTGTAGGAGGTGAAAAGTCAGGTGCAGAGAAGGTCAGTACAGTTGTCTAGTTAAAAAGATAATCATAGAATCATCAAAATTTTACATTATTTATAAGCGTTAAGATGCAGGAAATAAATACAAACTGTAGGACTTTAATGAAATGAAGCTATGACAGGTAAGATGATTAAGTGATTTGTGGACCATTGGGTATCAATTTTACGTGAAAAACAAAACTGAGATTTGTCTTGCAGTTTTTACATGGTTATTGTTTATGGTTATTATAATAAACTGTTTTTATAAACAAAGAATCACCTTTTGGAAATAATTAATTTGAGCTGTTTTAGAAAACCTTCACTATAGGATAAATATCTGGCTATAATTAAGGAATGTTTATTTTTCTTCCCTGACTATAAAGGGACATTAAGGTGATTGGTTTAGCTGTAAACTAATATCCTGCTAGGATATTAATATACAAAAAATAGGTATAATGAAAGTGGAAAACCAAATAATTAAATATCTGATCAAAGAAAACACATAAGGGAGTGTTTATAGATCTTTTATATTTCTATGAAAGCTTGTTCTTCATTTAGCTATCACCTCTGAAATATCATAAACGTTTACAATATTTCTATGAGTCACAGTATGTTTAGTGTTTCGGTATTTCATCCCCTTGATTATTTTAACCGTCTTCCCATTTTCCCTAAGTCTTTTGTTTTCTTCTGGAAATGAATGTACTGGTTTTGGCTGGGATAAAGTTAATTTTCTTCCTAATAGCTAGTATGGTGCTGTGTTTTCCATTTAGGATGAAAATAATGTTGATAATTCACTGATGTTGTATTTGTGCAGAGGAGTGCTTACACTAAGTCAAGGCCTTTTCATCTCATACTACCTTGCCAGTGAGGAGGTTGGGGGTGCACAAGAATCTGGGAGGGGACACAACCAGGACAGCTGATCCAAAAGTGACCAGAAGGATATTATATACCACATGACATCATGCTGACCAATAAAACTGAGGGAGTAGGCAGGGGGAAGGGCAGCTGCCGCTTCTCAGCGAGCAATTGCACTGTGCATAACTTGTTGTGTGAATTCTATTATTATTGTTAATATTTGTAATTTTTATTGTTATTATTATTACATGTCTTATTAAACTATTCTTAACCAACACAGGAGTTTTACTCTTTTTCTGATTCTCTCCCCCATCTCACTGTGTGGGGAAGGAGTGAACAAATGGCTGTGTGGTGCTTAGTCACTTGTTGGGTTAAACTGTAACAATAAATTCAGAAATGTGTATAATACTCAAAGTGTTAAGTGCACACCAAGCTTTATATGAGGCAATTTACTCTGTCTTGTTCTTAATATGTAAATTATGTGAATATAAATACTTATATCTTAATACTTAAGATCTCGTGGTTTTCAAGGATCTTAGTAAACCATCGAAGAGTAAGTGGCTTATCTGAATGTCTGTTCATAATAGAAGAGTTGAAGATAAACAATATCAATGATCCTTTATTCATTTAAAGAGAAATGTGAGTGGGTTATTGAAAAGTAATAAAAAAGCATACTTATCAAGGATTATCCCAGATACAAAATTATATTTAAATTAAGTGCTCAAAGGAAAAAAAAAAAAAAAAAAAAAAAAAAAAAAGTATATATGTGTGTAGAGGGAAAGGATCCCAAAACAAACAACAGAAAAAGTAAACAAGAAGAAATCCATCAAAATCCACTACCACTACCACCACCACCAACAACAAAAAAAGCGATCTGGTGAGGCTAAACCTGGAATACTGGGTCCATTTCTGGCAAAGTTTCCAGAGAGGTTGTAGAATCTCCATTCTGGGAGGTCTTCAAAAGCCATGTGGACATGGTTCTAGTCAAGTTGGTCTAGATATCCTTGCTTGAGCAACGGTATTGGACTAGATGACCTCCAGAGGTTACTTCTAACCTCAGCCATTCTATGATTATGTAAATATTATATTAATAATTCACAAGAAATAGTGTTTCATTTTGTCTTGTTGCAAAAATAAATAAATTAGTGCTTTCAGTGGAGTCTGTGGGGCTGATTAGGTCTGTGTATATTAGGGCAAGCTGAATAGCTCTCTGTGCAGCAGTGGTAATATTTGTTTGGTCTCCACTGAGGAGCTGGATATCTCTCTGATATGCTGACATGTCAATATCCTTGTCTCCAAATTATGTAAATCTATTTTGGGAATTAAACGGGGGGGGTAGTTCTAGGACGATTGAAATGCATTGGCATATGTCTTTTCCAGGTAGACTAAATCGTTTGTAGACTGCTTGATGCATCTGTGTTGCATTGTACTCTGTTCAAGTCTTTTTTTGTGTAACGACCTTATTACTACTCACTTTAGGTAAGGAGTATCTGAAATAATGTGAGGACAATGTTTCAGACTGCCAAAGAGGTGGTTTTATAAAAATATTGACAGAGAAGAGAAGAGAATGCTTAATTTTGGAAGGCCTGCTGGGATAACTTTGGGGATATATCCTAGATAACAGAGTAGAACTTGCATTTAACTTGCATCCAATGCATTTAAATACTAAAATGGGCACTGAGATAAATAACCTTTCCAATTCTCCACCTAATTCTCAGTGCCAGGAGACAGCTGGCAAATTTCCAAAAATCAGTTAACTGACATAGACAGTGTAAACACACACTTATCCTCAGGAATCCAACGTTATCTATGTAGTATGATTCTGGAACAAAATTTCTCAACGTAGTATATATATAAAACAATATATATATTTATATATATAAAAAAATACAAATATGTGATTAACAGACAAGGAATGTTATATAAGTACTTTTGTTCTTGTTGGTTGTTTGCTTGCTTTGGTTCATTGTTTTTTGTTGTTTTGGTGGTTTTGTTATATATATATATATTAAAAAAAAAAAAAAAAAAAAAAAAAGGAACAGAAAAAGCCAAGGCAAACGTTACGCATATTAAAGTGTCATGAAGTTTGCTTGTTTCTGCTTCCAAATGGATACTTTATTAGTGGAGATTATTGTCAAACAATAGTTTCACTTTTGATTTCCATGTGTGTGAGCAGAAGGAAAACAGAATAAATGAGCAAGAAACTCTATACTGCTGCACCTGAAGTTTCTTTTTTTGTTACAATTTTTTCTCAGTTGCATTTTCAAAATACTTTGAAGATCTTTATGTACTTATTCTTTTTAATTATTTTATTTTTCCCCACAAGAAGTTCTTAGGGGTTTCAGACCTTCGGCTCTCAAATTTTCTAAAATTAATTTTAATTTAGTGTAGTGCAGTTATGTCAAATAACTTCTACACACCATGCTGAAACTATTTGAATCAAATTGTATTTTACGATATAGGAAAATAATTCATAATACTGTTAATAAAAGAGGCCCTTGCTCATCTGTGCTGTAACTTAGGTTCTTTATTCTTCCATGCCTGATGATGAAAAACTTGTATTGTATTCAATAAGCTTTTAAAGAAAAGATACATTCCAGTGTCAGTAAATCATAATTTCAATAATTCATACGTGGACATATGCATATTACCAGTTTCTGAACTCTATCTAGAACATTCCCAGAAAGGATCACACACTATTTAGTTTACACAATTACAGAACATTTCCTTGTTATTAGAAATTGAGGCCTTCAATATTGCTATTATAAATAAATAAATAAATAAATTCCATTTGCCTCTCAAAATAGAATAATATAGCATAATATAACCATTTGAAGAAAATCATTACCTTCATTCAATTTTAGACAAGCTTTATTTCTGAGTCAAAGAATTATTTTCAATACTTAAATTGAAAATCAAGTGGTGTGTAAGAAGAATTTAAAAAGTAAATGCAACTTAGGTGGTTAAATAACTTTCCAAGACCATTGCCAGAGTGGAATACAGGTACCTGAATCTCATTCTAAATTGCTGTCAAAGTATGGTTGGTTTAATACCTAGGAGTGAGATCTAGAAAAAGGTGTATTGTATATAGCTATCATACTTCGTTGATTAGTCTGCAGAATGAATAAAAATCTGTTTCATCACATGTAGATTTTGGTTGTCACAGGTAGATATGGAGAAGATTTTGCAGTAATTTTCTCACGGATATATTGAAAATTTACTCCTATTTATGCATTACCTATTGACTCTGGTCTATTTCTCCTGTGGAAATATTAAACAAAACAAGAAGACAGAACAGAAAGGACATAGAAAACAGTAAAACACTCATTATAAAACATAGAAGCACATCAGAGGATCGTTTCAGGTAGGGAAATAATGTGGAAAGTAAATGACTATTGTAAATCCATGTGTTACTGTTTTCTGGGGGGACTATTATAAATCCAGAGTTACTGGGTGCATATATATATATATATATATATCTTATTTTCACTTTCTGTTCCTTTACAAGATATTTCTTTAACATCTTTACAAGATATTTCTTATCTTGTCTTTACATTTCTTTCACTGAAGTTTTATCTATTGGAACTATTGCATTGCTGAAATATTACAGTCCCCCAAGTAGTAGCTTCTTAGTCCATTTTAATGTTTTTTTATTTTTGTTCCACAGCCCTTTATGTTGTTCAGTGAATCCCCACTCTCTGTGATGTGAGGGCATTATGCTTCTGTAATGGTACCCTAATCATTGTTCTCTCTGGAATTATAATTTTGAAAAAAAATAAAAAAGAAATAAATTATATAATATCATGTATCGCTTTCTTATGTTAGATTGAAGTGAAGTCAATGGTGCTTAAAACGGTCATTCTTATGGATGAAGTAAGGGCAGTGATACTGTATATGAACATTTAGTTCACATGTATCTATAGTTATATATAGTTTCCTTTCATAATGAGGGTTTCCTATTATAAATTGATTGGAAAAACAATTTGTATATACTTAAAAAAAATGTATATACTTATATATATATATATACTTTAATGTATATAAGTTTATGCATTAATTATACATATTAAGTATAAATATGTAAGTATATATACTTATATATACTAAATATACATAAATTTATGTATATAACTGATTTGAGCTCCAAGGAAAGCTACTCATGAACTAATACTTCAGTCTTTAGTTACATTTTATGCAATTGGAAGCATCCTTTCTTAATTTAACCTGCTATTATAGAAAGTATGAGTCTCCCATAGATCATGTTTCAAGAATGCCCAGTTTAGATATGTTAAAAATACCCTAAGATATCTTAAATAACACTAAAGAGCTTAAGTTTAGTCACTAGAGTCTCCTTAACAGATACCTCCAGAAGGTATTTTATAAAAATATTGAGTATGAGCAACTCTTTTTTTTCTGAAGTTTCCTATATTCACTTAGAAAATCTACCTTGGTTGATTGGCTTAGATTTAGATATCTATATACCACTAAAAATGTTGTATTGTGTCAAAATAATGCCTTGAATTGAAAAGACAATATTGTCATTAAACAAAAGTATTTCCACTGAAGTTAAAATAATTTGATACTTTCAGGACAGGAAACCCATAGCTCAATATTCATGCATAAATTATAATACATGATCTTATCAAATCCTGGTTTAATCCTTAAACTATTTTTTCAGGAAATTCTCTGTCCTCATTTAGTAATTTACAAAGTACAACATTATACTACTAAGCCTGGGCTTCAGTAGAATAATATCAGATCTGGACATTTCATTGTGAGCACTCATCAACCTTTCAACCTCTGATATTTCAGTTCTACATTCAGCCAAAGCAGGGATATGATAACTATTCTTCAACCAGGAAACAGTTTCTATTAACTTGCTATTAAATTATTAAAGATAATATTAAAAAAAAAAAAAAAAGTATAAGGAACAACAGTGTTCAATTGTTTTTTGAGTGTTGTTATTTAACCTGGAAGACAGCTAAACACCACACAAGTATTCATCCACTCATTTTAATAATACCTACATAAACAGAGTAGAATGCAAGCAGACTACTTCCATAGTTTATTTTTATAGAATTTATAACTAAGTATATCTAGGGAAGTGAAATGCACGAGGCTGAACAAGTACAAGTGCAAGGTGCTGCACCTGGGCAATCCCAGACAGGAGTACAGAGCGGGAGAAGACCGCGTTGAGAGTAGCACTGCAGAGAAGAGCTTGGGGGTTCTGGTGGACAAAAGGCTCAACATGAGCCAGCAGTGTGTGCTTGCAGCCCAGAAGGCTAACAGCATCCTGGGCTGCGTCAAAAGAGGAGGGTCAGGGGAGGTGATAGTCCCCCTCTACTCTGCCCTCATGAGACCCCACCTGGAGTACTGCATCCAGGTCTGGAGCACCCAGCACAAGAAACATGTGGAACTGTTAAAGAGGTCCAGAGGAAGGCCACAAAGATGATGAGAGGGCTGGAGCATCTCTCCTGTGAAGAAAGGCTGAGAGAGCTAGAGATATTCAACCTGGAGAAGAGAAGGCTCTGGGAAGACCTCATTGTGACCTTTCAATACTTAAAAGGGTCTCATAAAAAAAATGGGACTCTTTACTTGGGTAGATAATGATAGGACAAGGGGAAATGGTCTTAAAATAAAAAGGATAGATTTAGACAAGATATTAGGAGGAAATTTTTCACTGTAAGGGTAGTGAGGGACTGGATCAGGTTGCCAAGAGAAGTCGTGGATGCCCTGTCCCTGGAGATGTTTAAGGCCTGGCTGGATTGGGCCTTGGCCAAGCTGTCCAAGTGGGTGGCATCCCTACCCATGTCATGGGGGTTGTAGTTAGATGATCTTCAAGGTCTCTTCCAACCCAAGCCATTCTATGATTCTATTGTAGGTATGAAATAAATAACTTTTTTTGTGTGTGTGTGTGTATGTGTGTCCTCAGACAGAGGATCTATTCACTACAGTAAAACGCCTGCAAATCTTGAATCTAAAATATTCATATTTTTTCACAAATTATTTTATTTTATTTTATGAATTATTTTATGTGAAACACAGGTATTTTTTATTAATAATTATTATTTTCAACATTCAAATGACAGTATTCTTTGCTATTTGCAAGTCATCTCCTTCTAGCTATAACAAGTAAGAAAAAAAAAAAAAATCTAAAGAATATTAACAAATCTACATTTAGCCTGAAAATTTATTCACAGTACAATGGATTTGTGCATATGTAATTCAGCTGAACTCAGTAGACCCACTTAAGCAGGCAAAGAGGATATGTATACATATATAGAGACTCATAGATTTGAGACTTCTCATATGTTGTCTCACTCCTTAACATATAAACTTATAAACTGATATCCTTAGAATTAATGAATTCATAGTCCCACATATGTATATTAACAAATCCTTTCACAGATTGCAAATATTTTAGTTTAAACATTTATATTCTTTGATCATAATATTTACCTAATTAAACATTTCCTGCATAAAAATGAGGAAAAACGCTGTATAACTAACACTATCTAATAGAAAAAATAGCTGGCAGATTTATTGTTTTATAATTGTTATATATTATAAAATTATTATTATATTATGTTATATTATATACTATTATAATCAATCTTTTCCTCTAAGTAGCCTTTGCTATTACTTTTGCTATTTCTATTGCTATTGCTAGTATGATTGTTATTACTACTACTATTACTACTAAACTTTAATTCTTTTTTTTTTTTTTTTTTTTTTTTTATGAAAGAAGTCCCTAATATCAATGTATGAAGGTCTCTGAAACGTACAAAATATTTTATGGCAAAATTTTATAAAAAGTCTAAAAGATATGATTATCACTAACTTGGAATAGTTTATTATTTTCTTCATTAAGATGATTGATGTGCCACATTAAATCCTTGTTAATTTTAACAACTTGGGTGGGTGACCTTCATAAGTTAACATATTTCAGTTAGATGAACCCATACTGAATCATTTCTGTCTCTGTCTGAATTTCTCTGTTGCTTGCTAAGGTCATTATAATTTTATCTTTCTTTTTTTTTTTTTAAATTTGTACAAATAACAGTTTATTTTATCTATTTTTGTTATTTTATTTTATTTTGTTTTGTTTTATTATATTTTACTATGTTTTTTGCAGCCTTGGCTGTCAAAATTTCTGTATGTAGATGTAATTTTTAAAATCGAAGTGTTAGATTAATGCAAAGTAGTCAGTTCAAACACCCTTCTATTTCCAAATGGATTTAAGTGGCTTATTTTATGCTGCATTTTGAGTTCTAATGCATTCATGAGATATTCAGACGTGTATATATATATACATATATATGTAAATTAACAACCATCAAAAAAAAATAAGGATCTGCAGTGACTTTATTTTTTTCCTTTCACTATATTGAATTTCACAAAGTTCTAAATTTTTGTGTGCTTCACAAATACCACTACCTTTCTAACTGTGAACTCAACCTAATTTGGACAAACAGCTAAAAGAAAGATTAATCAGAAAGTATGCCAGCCAGATATTGAGCTGAAACTAGTGTTCATCCTTGTCTGAAGACAGAGATAAATCAAATCAGTAAGCGAGCTTTGTGAAGCAGACATCAAAGAACCAAGACACTTTTTCAGAGTACTATATTTCCATTCTGATAAGTTTGCCCATGCACAGTTTTGCCACACTAAAATGGCCTACTCAAAAGGAACTGAATATATCTATATTTATAGAAATATAAAAACATATACATGCATTAAAAAAAAAAAAAAATCACTTGAAATCTTTCTTTTGATGCACATATTTCAGACATGCATAATATTTCCTTCATCTGTAGAGTTTAATTTTAATAATGGACTTATGTGAATGACTGAATTGATATGATATTAATGAAAGAAGATGTAGTTCAAATGTTTTACAGCTGGAAGATAGAAAAAGCTATTATATTAGACCATAAATAAAATTACAAAACAAAACCAGGAAGATGATCTAACAAAAGTTAGAGAATTATAAGAACCTTAGAAACTAAGGAACAGATCTCATAAGCACCAGCAGACTATTTTCTAAGACTATATTCTAGGATCTTAGTATTTCAAACAATACAAATTTCCAGGACAGAACATATTCAAACTGATTAAATATTTTAAAGAAATTACCCAGTTTTCACTAATCAGTAGTTCCAATACATTAATTCATAATTATTAGTAGTTTAATTAATACTATTGCAAAATAAAATATTCCACTGCAAATGTGTAATGTCTTGAAATTAAAAATTGGTAACTTTAATTAAGTAGATACTAATCAGAGAATTTTAGGTGATAAGGAGTGTGCTGAGTGTGAACAGTATATTTCAAGGATTTAGTGTGGCACATCTTTATTTAAATAATAGCAATCGATATGAAAATTGAGCATATGTAACAGAATTAAAAAGGAAAAATAAAAGAAAAATTATAGTACCAATGTAATATTAAAAATGCAAGCAACTATCACCATTCCAGAGATTCAAATTATGTCACCCTATCAGTGAATATTCATCACAGTATGAAAAAAGGTATAGGTAATTGAATAAATCCAGTGACCACTGGACTGATACCAATGAAAAAATTATATAAGAACTTTATTTCTTTTTTTTTTAAAAAAAAAAAAAAGTTTTCTTGATTAAAGTTGGTAAACTTTAAAGCATCCACATAGTAGAAAAACATGATTTGTTGTTTCTTCTAAAACAAATATCCTTAATTCTGAGTCAACACATAGACTGACTTGCTTTTTGTATCCCTGTAAATAGCCCACTCAAGGCTAGATAGGTGTCATCAGTGTCAACAGAGTAGACTATCAAATACATAAGCATAACACTGAATACATTAGGGATACAAATGGAATTCCTGAAAGGCATTACTTGCACTAAGCTGCCTTCATCAGCTCAACAATATTTTTTTTTTTTTTTTCATGTTGGAAAGCAAAATAATGAATTATAATTCATGTAGTTAGATAGACATCCTACTGTGAATTCTGGTTGCCTTACAGAGATTACTCTCAGACTCAAAATGAAATCCTGAACAGATGCAGATAATCATGGCTTAGCCACATAACGTTCTCTAAGCAAAACTAGTCACTCTTTGCTGATTGTAAACATAGGAAATGGTTTAAAAAACAACAAAATCACAAAACACTATAACAAAATCAGATGTATTTTTTTGTTATTTGTTGTTGTTGTTGTTGTTTGTTTTAAATAATAAAAAACAAAAAGGTATTTTTATACTATTGTTGATTTCATTTTTTTTTAATTTATTTTTTTATACAATAAAATAAAAACTCCATTTAAATGGGGTCTGCTTAACTTGGAAAACCTGTATGCTGCAATGCACTCTGGATATATGCACATTCAGCAGTTCAGAAAAAAAAAAAAAAAAAAAAAAAGTTACTTCAATTAAATTACGGTTAAAAATTTTTTAAGTAATTGGAGAAAAAAAGAACTAGTAAGGTATTACATTATTATAGATCTTTGGAACAACAGTTACAGAATTATACTTTTCTGAGCACAAAAATACTGTTTTTTAGAAAAATGATCTCATTTCATTTGATTTCTGGGAACCATTTTTAAAACTACAGATTTTAACTGTTAGAGTTGATTATATATATGGTTTCCTCTGTAAATTTCATATCATCATGAACAATTATAACATTATACTCGTTATCTTGACAATACCTAATGAGCCATTACAGCTGGACTACTTCCTGATTATTTCCTATTATTTGCATTTGATTTTTAAAATTAATGAACACAGAACTCAATTAATATTATATGTGTTTTATTTTCAAGTTTATAGGTACTCACATTTATGTTGAAATGACACAATATGCCATTTCTTTGGAAAATTTGTAGACATATCTACTTAAGAGCCTTCAAAAATGAGGTCTAAAAGATGGGAATATGAGACATCAAGTTTAACTTCAGATTTAAGCACATTTAAGACATTTATGTGACCATATTTTAATGTCTAAACACAATGTTATTGGGACTTCAATATTAAGCAACCTTCACTGAATTCAGCTCTGACTTACTTTGAATTGGAACTTGGACTTCTAATTCTTTCCTAATTTGAATGACTTTAGCGAAGGGATATCAAAGGCTTCATTTAGGTGCCTAAGCAAAGACATCTAAAAATGAGATATTATAGCATCTTCTGATTTTTGTGATTTGTCTTTATTTTCTCTAGACACAAAAATTTCAGCTTCAGATCTACTGATTATGCCAGATATAATACTGCTTGTGAAGGATATGCATGAAAATTAACTCTTTCATAAGAAAAACAAAAGTATAATCTTGTATGAAATATAGGTTTAACTTCTTGTAATTATTCACTAGAAATATCAACTTTCTCTGTGAACAGTTCTAACAATTGGTCTTTGTATCTTGATTTTAAGATTGTATTTTGGTAAGTATATGGACATTGTTATTAACATCTTACAAGTGAAAAATGTGAAATACTACTTTTGCTATTGCAGTGTATTTCTGAAAGAGCTAATATGTAGATTTTCTCTTGTGAAGAATGACTACAGAAACAATTCTCCTTGTTTGAAGACACCACAAGTATCTTTAATTGACGGTACTTGAAAAAGTGTTGTCAAAAGTGTAAGTGACATAAAATACTAGCAGCAAAATAAAGCAAACAAAAATTCTGACTAAACTATCAAAAGCCGCAGGAGTCATGACTTAAATATTTTACTCAATCTAAGCATTGCTGACCATTAGGTGTATTTCCCTATTATTTTTGTTTGTTTCTTTGTTTGTTTTGCTTAAATTACAAAGCAGTTGCCACTTGCAAGTATGACGTAATGGTGGAATTGTGAATAATACATACTGAGGATATAGTTTTGAATTACTATGATAAACTTACTACAATTGTTGGGATCATGTAGTATTTTCTTCAGATAAAACATGTAATGAGTGTTCTAACTGAGGAATTACTTATAACATTAAAAATACATTTTCTGAAGGCTAAGCAACTTTGTGGATTAAATCTTTTTCATTAGTTAGATAGATGAGACATCCCTTTTAAAGCTTGACTAGAAGCCAAAAGCTTCTCATTTCTTGATTGTACTTTTATTTTATTATATTTTATTTTGTGTGTGTCCTATAATAATTCATGCCAAAAGGAATATGTAATAGGTAGCACTTATCTGTTATATTTATTTTATTTTATTTTTATTTTATTTTCCTGAAGATGGCTGCATTAAAACTAATCACAAATATTTTGCAAGGCAACCAGTAACTCCAAGGTCTACAGGCACCACATTTCTTATGCAATTAAAAAAATGTGTTTAACATCGTATTTTGAAAACTGTATTTTGTTTGTTTTTTGTTTGTTTGTTTGTTTTGTGTTTTATTATTATTATTATTATTATTATTATTTTCAGTTTCAATTAATTTAAGGAGTGTAAACCAAATGTCCCTTTTTAGAGTTTTAAGGTGTCTGTTTCTGTAAACAAACTTTAAAAACAATGATTTTTTTTAATTATTATTTTTATTTTATTTTTTTTTAATGTTAAACTGTGATCAGGACACACTTTCTCCATGGTGAATGAGACAAAAGGAGGGAGTTTACAGACACAATCAGATGACATTTAAGATGCATCTTTTCCACTTTTTGCTAAGTTAGTGATAATTAACAGACTACTGCATGTAGATTATCACCACAAAGATGCTGGTAAGAAGAACGCATTATCCAAGTGCTGTGCTACTGTTTTAGAAGCAGATGGTCATCAGTCAATCAGCTACAGGGTACTATTTCCTTTACCTCCTTATTTCAATTTGCATCTGTTTCCTCTTTTCCAAATAGATATTTTGCTGTTAATTGCAAGGCTTTGAGCCTGGTGGCACAGTTATTTTTTACTTACCTTTTGTCTACTTATGCAAACCATTTATTTTGAATTAGGCTATGAGATATTATGAGAGATCCTGCCAAAAACCTTCTTAATGTTAAGGTAAATGGTACTCACTTTTATGGATGTAGGTAAAGCCAATCATTTCATTACAGAAAGCCTCTAGGTCAGTTAGACACTGTCTTTGCTGAATTTATTTTGGCTGCTCCCAGTCATCGTCTTGCCCCTCATATGCTCAGAAACAGCTTTCATGCTCAGCTTCCCAGAGACTGAATTGAGGCTGGCCACCAATCTGTAGCTCCTCATATGCTCCCTGCCCTTCTTGAAGAATAGAATAACATTTTCCTTTTGTGAGGAGACCTGCCCAGGCATCATAATGTTTCAAAGGTGATCATGTCACTATAGTGATACTAGCCAGGTATGTCTTGGATGGTATCTCATCCAGTCCCATAGAATCATATATGTACAACTCAGGCTCTCTTCAAAGAATTTTGGGGTACCTATATCTTATATAGAAGACTGTAACGACTAACAAGTCTTAGCAGCTTCTGAATTCTCCTTCTAAATGCTTGGACAATGTGACTGTATTCTTCCAGGTTATCCGTCTCTTCTACCATTGTCTGTATCAACCTTATTTTTTGTTAGAGGTTAATCTAGAAAGATCTTACTTTTGAAGATCAACTAGCTCTCCTAGGTCCCTTTTCCATACAGTAGATTTTTCCATAGCAATCTACAAACAAGATCTCTAAAGAAGATTAAATCCCTCCTAGCACCTTGGTTCTAATTCTTCTGTATTTCCTGCTCATTTTTCTCAGGATCTTAAACTTTTGACTGCTGCAACAAAAATGATTAAATTCATCTTCTCAAACCACTTCCTTATTCATGATTTTCTATGCCCTTTATCAACTACAGACATAAGCAATACCTATTAAAAGTCCAAATCAGAAAAAATGATTCCCTTAATGATTTAGGACTGTATTCTACATGAAAATCAATCTTTTTTTTTTTTTTTTTTTTTTTATATAAGACTTCTAGGAGATGGAGGTGAGGATTTAGGTATTAGCAGAGGTTAAACATTGCATACAAGATTCTAATTTAGACATCTGTACATTTGTACATAAACAATAGGCAAAGTAGTGTTTTGGGCATGTTTGACATTCTAAATTCCTAACTTTAACCAATTAAATTTGTGGTTAAAAAATCATATATTTGTACCATGAAAGAGCTGTAGTCATAAAATCTCAAGAAAATTACATTCAAGACTTGCAATAATGTTGCACATATTGGAAATTTAAATGATAATGCATTAACTATTTTTCTAATGTTGTGATATAACCATCTCACTGCAGGAATATTTTAGGTTTTGCAGGTCAAAATGCAACCAAGAATGAAAATCATGGATTCCTGTTCTAGAGTATGAAAGCAACTGTCTCCTGATAAACTGGTTTTCAATTCTAGGTAGACAGGAGCAGTGCAAATTGATTATGCATTTCCTGATAAGATTATCATTTAATAAATAAATAAATAAATAAATCAACAACAACAACAAAAGCCACCACCACCAAAAAAAAAAAAAAAAAAAACAGTGAAATGATCAAGCAACCAATTTGGGAAACAATAGAAGCTCTAATTTTATTTAAAAACAGAAATGCTAAATTAATATGTTTGCAACTTGATGAGGCAGATGAGGCATTTTGGAGAGTGCTTGTTCAGTATGATCTTGAACAAGAAATGAAGGGCCATTCTGAGAAATTCAGGACTCCAGTGTTTAAGTTTTTTTTTTGCAAGTGAGATGTGCAAGTTCCCAAGTTCCTTAATCAAATAGATAAATAATAATAATAATAATAAAGAGTCTTAAATGTTTCATATAAAACTCTTACTCTCAAGCTTCTGTTATATTCAGTTTGGTTGAAAGATATTTCACATCTTCAAGAGCCTTTGTTTTGCATTTTTTGTGCTATTTGAACATATAAGTAATATATTCTTAGAATCTACTATGCCCGAGTTAAATTCTGTCTAGCTTTTTTTTTTTTTTCTCTGCAACTAAATTAATTTTAAATATGAGAAGTGTATCAGCTGATTGCAGATTTGCTTTTTACTTCTTTAATCAGCATTATTTACAATGCAAACTGTCATCTGGCTGAAGAGATAATGATTTGATTTCATTATGCTAAACACTATGAAAATTCTTCAGCTTAAAAATATATTATCTGCTGCAGTTATGTAGTCTTCAGCCTGCATTAACAATTTAAATATATATATATGTAATTATAATGAATTTGATTAATAGGAAAACAAAAGTCAAGAAAATACTAAATAGTACTTTTCCTTTAATAGGCATTTCTGATATTAAATATCGTTATAATTACAATATACCCAACCTTAATTATCCTGACTCTGCAGTATATTCACCTTAGGAAAGTAAAATAAAATTTTTCATAATGGATACAACACATCTGAGATTCAGTCCCAGTACATATTAAAAGTAAATTAAACCCTGCAAATCATGAATAGAAGTTAAATATGTATGTGTATATATACATATAGTGTGTGTATATGTGTGTGTGTGTGTGTGTGTGTGTGTGTGTATATATAATAGCAACCAAACCATCTCTAGAAATTTGAACTTTGCAACTTATAAATTCAAACTTAACTCTTTGGGTTAACATGACAAACCTACAGAGGAAAATTATTCTCCAGCAAGCCCACTGAACAAGCAGTTTATATGCAGTAAGTGCAGCATGTAATCAATTTCAAGAGTTATGCAAAAAAAAAAAAAAAAAGTGATTTTGTTTTAGGAATAACAATGTTTTGTTGTAAATTGTTCTATTGTTTCACTGCATGGTCAAGTGCAGAGGTGAGAAAGAAGCTTAGCAAGGAATTCAGACATGCTGAAAAATACAGCTGGGCCTTGAATTTCTGTGCAATTATTTTGCACAGAATAAATATTTCAGAATAACAAAATACACACCTTGGAACTTTCAGTTTTGTTTTTTAAATACAGCTATTTTATTTTATTTTATTTTATTTTATTTTGGTATTGTTATTGTCTGGTTAGTTTGGCTGGTTGATTGTATTTTTAAATGTAATTTTTCATAAAAATTAATGGGCTAACTTCCCAAGAAAGTGAATACTTAAAAATAGTACAGGAAACAGAAGAATTAGTTTCTAGTCTTCTGTAAGACATAAAACAGTCATCTAGTGATAGAGGACTGGACATACTGCTCTAAAACTATTTTTTCCACTAGAAAATAATACTGAAGAAAAGTGGAGAAAAAATCTTCTGAGGGCAACTATGAAGTAAAGAGATTGACAAATAGGAACTCTGGTCATTATACAAGATCACATATATTGCTTAATTCAGTCCTACAGCATAAAAAACTATGTGCACATTCATACCTATCAGGATCTTGAGAAAGATTTTGTCCTATTTAATTAACTCAAAATGCTTTTTTAAACAGTACGCTCAAAACTTTTGTTTCATTGATCGTGCTTATCTTCAAGAATTACATTTACCTTAAACAATACGTGCATGAAATTGCTTCATAAAACACGAGATGAGTCAAGATGTCCGTATGTAGAAATTAAAATAACCATAACAGAGCTTAGTTTTCAAGTCACAAGAATTAAAAAACAATAGACACCTATGTTTTAGGCACTGGGAGACTGCTATAAGGTCTCCCCAGATCCTTCTTTTCTCCAAGTTGAATGGACCCAAATCCCTCAGCTTTTCTTCATAGCAGAGGTTTTCCAGCCCCTTGATCATCCTCATGGACCTTCTCTGAACTAGCTTTAATACATCTGTCTTCTTCTTGTGCTGGGGGCCTCAGAGATGAACACAGTACTCCAGGTGGGCTCTCATAAGAGCAGAGTGGAGGGGGAGAATCATCTCACTTGACCAGCTAGCCACACTTATTTTGATGCAGCCTAGGATATGGTTGGCTGTCTGAGCTGTACCTGCACATTTTTGGCTTATGTTGAGCTTCTCATCAACACCTTCAAGTCCTTCTCCTCAGAGCTGCTCTCAATATATTCTCCGCCCAACCTGTGTTTCTATTTGGGATTGCCCCAAACCAGATGCAAGATCTTGCACTTGCCCTTATTGAACTTCATGAAGTTCACACAGACCCAACTCTTAAGCCTGTCAAGGCCCCTCTGGATAACATCCTTTCCCTCCAGAGTGTCAACCAAATCACACATCTTGGTGTCGTTGGCAAACTTGATGAGGGTGAGCTCAATCCCACTGTCCACATCACCAACAAAGACATTAAACAGTGACGGTTCCAATAATGACCCCTGAGGAACACCATTTGTTGCTGATCTCCACTGGAACATTGAGCCATTCAACACAACTCTTTGCAACAATCCTGGCAATTCTTTACTCGCTGAATTTTCTGTATGTCAAATCCATGTCCCTCGAATTTACAGGCAACAATATCATGGGGCACGGTGTTGAATGCTTTGCACAAGTATAGATAAATGACGTCAGTTTTTCTTCCTTGATTCACTGTAACCTCATCATAGAGGGCTACTGGATTTTTCAGACATGATCTGCCCTTAGTGAATCCATGTTTTCTGTCACCAATAACCTCCTTATTTATTTTCTGTTTTCTTTAACAGAGTTTGCAGGAGTATCTGCTCCATGTGTGCTCCATGATCTTGACAGCTGACTGCCCTGTAGTTTCCTGGCTGTTCCTTTTTTTTTTTTTTTTTTTTTTTTTTATGGGGCTTATGTGTTTTCCCTCTTCCAGTCAGTGGGAACTTCACTGGACTGCCATAACTTCTCAAATATGATGGATAGTTTCTTAGCAACTTCATCCACCAGTTTCCTCAGAACATGCTGGTCATTTCATCAGGTCCCATGAACTTGTGCACATTCAGGTTCCTTAGCTGGCCTTGAACCTGATCTTCTCCTACAGTGGGCTATTCTTCATTCTCCCATTCTCCGCCTTTGCCTTCTGGAGCTTGGACTATGTGGCTAAAGCCTTTGCCAGATAAGACTGAGGCAAAAAAAGTCATTGAGTAAGTCAACCTGCTCCATTACTTGGCTAACAATTTTTCTATATTCCTTTTATTACTGATACAGTATAAGCCTTTCTTGTTGCTCTTGACATCCCTGGCCAAATTTAATTCTAATAGGGCTTTAACTTTCCTAACCTGATCTTGTGCTGCTTGGAAATCTTCTCTGCATTCCTCCCAGGTTATCTGTCCTTTCTGTAGGCCTCCTTTTTCTTCTTCAGTTTGGGCAGGAGCTCCTTATTCATCCATGCAGGCCTCCTAGCATTATTGCCTGACTTCTTTGCTGGGATGCAACACTTCTGATTTTGGACGCGGTGATCCTTGAATATTAACAAGCTTTCTTTGGCTCCCCTTGCCTCTAGGGTTTTGTCCCTTGATACTTTTCCAAGCAGATCCCTGAAGACGCCAAAGCCTGCTTTGCTGAAATCCAGAGTAATGAGCTTGTTGTTCTCCCTCCTTTCTGCCTGTGGGATCCTAAACTCCACCATTTCATGATCACTGCAACTAAGGCTACCCTTGAGCTCCACATTCCCCATCAGACCCTCCTTGTTGGTGAGAATGAGGTCCAGCATAGCACCTCTCCTTTTTGGTTCCTGTGTCACTTGGAGAAGGAGGTTATCATCAGTGAACCAAGATGATCATGAAAAAACTCCTGAACTGTTATCTCTCCAACAGATATTGGGATGGATGAAATACCACATGAGAAACAGGGCTTTTGAGTTGAGGTTGCTTCTATCTGTCTATAGATCTTCATCTATAAGGTCTTATCTGCTTGGCCTTCCCAATCAGGTGGCCTGTAGCAGACCCCTGTCTGTCCTTGCTAAATTAGTAAATTTTTGCATTATATGTTGAATAAATATCAAATGAGTTTTTTGTTTATTTGTTTATTTATTTTGTATATATGTATGTATATATGTATTTTGAAAGTAAGGAGACGTACTGTAAGAAAACATTTTCATTGTCTGAACTCTCCTTTTTCTGGGGCTGAATAACAACAATGCCCATCTCATCCCAAATAAATTATGACCCAAACTGAAAATTTCAGCAGAGAAATTTACTAGATTTTGAAGGGATGAAAGACATGGACTCCCATGGCTCTTGAACAGAAGGTCTTTATTGCCATTTTTCACCGCTACATATACTTTCCTCGTAGCCCCGTGAGCTGTCCACATGCCCAAATCTGTCATACAATTGGTTAGAGACCCTCAGACACACGCCTCAAGCCAGCAAGCAATTGGCCACTGCCCAAAACTCATCTTTAACACTGCAGGCAAGTTAATTTATCTCAACCTTGCTCGAGTTTTTGTTTTTACCACTTATTTCCTCATTATCTCTAATTCAGGGACATGTGAAACAACACAAAGCCACCTGCAAATTCCTTTCCCACAAGATTTGAACCATGGTTCACTAGCAATAAAAACACCAAATTTTAAAATGTGAATTTCAACACTATGTGTGTTAAAGTGGTTCATATATTTAAAATCTTTATACAATATTTCTATATATGAATCATATTTTCAACTTCTAGTACTCTAAGTAGAAAAAGTGATAATTATCTCAACTATACTCTCTTAAAATGTAAAATACTAACAAATATTCTAGCTGACTTCCTTCAAAGTGTGTATCTGATATTTGATTTCTGGGGAAGTGTTGAAGTGTTTTTTTTTTGTTTGTTTGTTTGTTTTTGGTTTTTTTTTGTTTTTCCTTTTACCAACTCAAGTCTATAGCTAATTCCTTCTGCAAGTAACATGGAATAACTCTGTGAAAAAACCCACAGAAGACTGCAGGTACTGTTTCATATTTAAAAAAAAAAAAAAAATCAATCAAAAAAAACAAAAAAAATTTTTGGTTTTGTTTGTTTATTTTTAAATATTTATCTATTATAAAAAATTAGTAATAAATTTAGGATAAATATATCTTGGGGAGATAACCATTTCCCTAATATATTTGAATATATATCTCAAACGTATTAAATTAGGAGAATTGAACTGTTGTGTGACAAATACAAGAATAAACTTAAAACATCGTACAGTGAAATATTAAAGTCAGTGCTTTTTTCTGATTAACAGAAAACATTAAATGAAATTAGTTTTGCTGAGATTCAGTAGTATTCCATATCTCTTCATAATAATGGTAAAATGTGATTTGTAGTTTTCAGCTTTTACATCTATAGAAAAAGGTCTCTAAAAATTTCAAGTTTTCAGACTTTTATACTTTCTGTTTCCTAATCCTCCCAGGTTAGTTCAACCAGCTGAGGAGGAAGGGAAGGGAAACAACAGTTGTCTTTAGAGGGACAGACAGTTGACTGTGAAGATCTGCAATGGTGACAACAAGTTGTTGAGCACCAGGGAAATCTGAAAGATTATCTGATAAAAATTAGGTATTCTTTACCCAATCCTATAAATGACATGGTTCAGGGTCATTAGCAGAGACACTTTTTAGAGACAACACGGGGGATCCTGGCCCCAAAACCACATTCAGCTGGGATTACTGTCCTGTCAGTACACCTAGTCAGTCTTGTGTGAATCCTTAGGAATGGCGAGACCTTGTCTTTTGTTAACATTACAAGTCTGTGATTAAAAATCTTTTAGTGAAAAATGCCCATTCAGTTGTTGTAGTGTCAATTTGTTTTTTAGATTCTATACCTCTCCTCTTGCAGGAAATTAAGTAAAAATGGCGGGAGACCTCTACAGACAAACAAGATCCTGACTAAACTCAGACAAAAAAAGGAAGCATAAAAGATGTACATCAGTAGTAAAAAAAAAAAAAAAAAAAAAAAAAACCCACACCCACACCCACAAAAAAAAAAAAAAAAAAAAAAGGAAAAGGAAAAGGAAAAGGAAATACAAGAGCCTACTGCTGCTGCTGAATCTGGGCAGGGAATCTGATGACATGAAACATGATGAAAGCCAAGGTACCTAGTGTCATTTTTTGTCTCAGTCTGGACAAGTAAGATTATCTTCAGGAATGCCAGATTCCTGAGACCTGTGGGAAAATTGGGAAGGAGGATGATTTCCCCATGGTAAAGGGAATATTTATTTATCCTAAATTAGAGAAC
>CM021697.1:154569230-154598533 GCA_011074415.1 Stictonetta naevosa
GTTTCTAATAATTTGAAATTGCTTGAAAAAATATATTAATGATTATAAGGAAGCTGATATTTGCCAGTGCCAACTAATGTCCTTAACTCACTATGACTGCTAGCTGTGTTGTAAAGATCTCTGGTTTCTATACTAACAGTCAGGTCTGTGATTAAAAGAGGTCAAAGGGAGAGAAAACTACTAGAAAAGTTCTGTGCAACTTTACTAGCAGACAGTTATGTTCTGACACTTTTATTCTATTTATTTATTCATTTATTTGACATTGCTATAATGCTGCATTTAGTTCCCTGAAATAATAATAATAATAATAATAAATATATTTTTAACATTTAAGAGACTATAAAATAATACAGTGAGAACAATCTGTCACTGGATCAACCTGTCCAGGGACATAGCAGAATCCCCACCAGTAGGGGTTTTCAAGATGTGATATGACAGGATGCAAGATAAATCTCACCTAGGCTCCCTTTTCCCATGAAATGTTAGATCTAATGATCTTTCAAGGTCCATTCCAACCTGAGATGCTCTTTAATTCTACAATTCTATGATTCTATTCATTTTAGTTCTTTAGTAGACATTGAAGAATTTGCAAGGTGACTGGTGAGCACAAATAGAGCCAAGAGCTGTGTATTGTCCAATGGTAAATGATTACAGTAGCAAGTCTGAGTGCAACACTGGTACCTTTATTCTTGGGCTACCTCACTGTAATTATCTGAAAAGCAAAAGCAAAAAAAAAAAAAAAAAAAAAAAAAAAAAAGAAGATTAATATGTATGCTGATGCTTGTGACAAGTCAAAATGCAAGGTCAGTAGATCCAGAGTTCAAATATCTGACTAATTTAGTTTGATTTTATACTTAAATGCTAAGCTTTGACCCCCTATCATACATAACAACAACAATTAATAATTTATGACCATAGGAAAGGAGTTTTACATGATCAGGATAGTGATAGTCGATTAACTTCTTCCGAGTTATCTGCTAGAAATACATACATACCTTTGTGATGGGTTGTACTAGGTCTGCCTGGAACTGAGTTAACTTCCTTCACAGAAGCCTGCATGGTGCTGTGCTTTACATTTGTAGCTAAAACAGTGTTTGTAACAGTTTTGGCTCTTACTGAGCAGTGCGTGTTTTACTGGGTCTGGCTGGGATGTTAATTTTCCCTGCAGCAGCCCACACAGTGTACTTGTAGCTGCACTTGTAGCTAGGACTTGTAGCTCATACTCTGCACTTGTAGCTAGGACAGCAGTGGTATCACACCAGTGTTGTGTCTGCTGCTGAGAAGTGCTAGCACAGCATCAGGACTTTCTCTAACCCTCCTAGGGGGTGAGAAAGAAACACCACCAGGGCAGCTGACCTAAACCAACCAAAGGGATATTCCATACCATATGATGTCACACTCAGCAATAAAAGGTGGAAAAAGGAAGAAGAGGGGAGGGGTGGGCTCTCATTGCGAAAACGTCTGTCCTCCTCCCAAACATGTGCGTTGAGGCCCTGCTTCAAGGACGTGGTCAAGCATCGCTCATTTGTGGGAAGTAGAGAGTAATTTCTTTCCTCTGCACTTCCACATAGCCTCTACTTGTTGTGTTTTGTTTTTCCCTTCCCCCCTCCTTTTTTCCCTTTTCCTCTTCTCCCCTTTCCTTTTTCTCTCTTTAGTTGAATTGTTTAATATTTCCTTAATAATTACTTATTTTCCTTTAATTAAATTATCCTTATCTCAACCCGTGAGTTGTTCTTTCTTTTACTTCTTTCCCTCCTCATCCTAGGAGGTGGAGTGAGAGAACAGTTGTGGTGTTCAGCTGCCTAGCATGGTAAAACCACCACACTTGTACAGTGCCAAAGCTTTGTCTCCAAACCCCACCTGTCCAAAAGACTGTAGGCTGGGGGTGGCAGGAGGTTAGGAGGTGACATAGCTGGGACAACTATCCCAAGTGACCAAAGAGATATTCTGTAGTATATGATGTTCATGTTCAGAAATAAAACTGTAGGTAAAGGAGGAGAAAGGAGTGTTTTGGTTTTTTTTTAGGGTTATGGTGTTTATCTAACCAAGTGGTGTTTATCTACTACATTCTTTTAAGGAAGTGACTGCTGATGAGAAGCAGTGAATTAATTCCCTTTGGTTTATGTGCACAGCTTCTGCTGCTTTCTTATTAAACTGTCTTGAACTTGATCCACTGGACTTTTTGCCTTCTTTCTACATTCTTCCCATCCCATGGGAGAGAGGAGACAGTGAGAGGTAGAGCGGGAGTTTGGTTGATGGCAAGAGTCAACCAACCACATAGACAAAGACTGAAGCTTAGGAGAACAGACAGACCTAACACTCCAGACATTCAGAAGTATTAATATTAATATTAATATTAATATTAGTATTAGCATTAGTAATAGTATTAGTATTAGTATTAGTATTAGTATTAGTATTATCATTGATATAGTATTATTAATTATAATAAAGCTACATACACTAGAATTAGAAAATAAATTTAATATTATTCTAAATAGTTAAGAACTTGCCTTGGAGTGAAAGGATATATTTTTCTTCCATATAACATTAAGCCCAGCATTTTTAGAATCAGTTATCACTAAATCTAAAGCGTACTAACAAAATATCATATGGATCCCTAATTTGTCATTGTTTCTATATATAATCTATTTTATATAAATGAAATTTTGTTTTAATTTTAATGTTTTTATTTTTTTTAATGTATATGAAGCATTCAAAAATACTGTGATTCAGGTAATCAGTGATATGAAAATATATATGATTCTGTTACAATGTTGGCAGAGAAAGAGCTAAGTACTTAAAGCATGATGGCACATACCATGCATATTCATGTGTATTTTCCACACTACTTTCATATTTACATGTAAATTTGTGACTCTTTAACATATCTTAAATAGCAAACAACAAAATCTGGACCGATGCTACCGGGGTAAGATGTCATTGCGTATTAAGGAAGAACATATTTTTAAGCTGTCTTTTATTTTCCTTTGATTTAGTCCAGGATCATATTGTCCATATTTACTATTTAGAACATTAAAAAGAAGTATGACTTTGATGTATGCATACCTACCACTATACTTTCTCTTTCATATAATCCTGCCTACTAAAATAACTCTTTTGTACCCCTATGAATATTCAGAAACAAATATTCATTGTGGACTACTGTGCTGTAACGCTTTTTGCATGTATGTTGTAGAAATGTTGTATTGTACTAGAGAGTTAACAGATATATGTCACAGCATATGACAGTATCCAGATGTCTTTTGGTTTGTAGTTCTGGTTTTCCTTCCAGTGGTCAGGCACTGGAACAGGCTCCCCAGGGAGCTGGTCATGACACTTAGCCTGCCAGAGTTCAAGAAAAAATTGGACAACTCTGTCAGATAATTCTATTTTTGGGCCATCGTGTGTGGAGCCAGGAGTTAGTGGCTAATGATCTCCATGGGCCTCTTCCAACTCCGGATATTTGATGAAAGAGGATGCTAATGTGTTTCTGGATCCCACTCAAAGAGTAATGAAATATGGCTGAGATACAGCACTAAGCCTGGTTTAAAACACCTGTGGAATTTCAATTTTATCAGTAGCTTCAGAGACTAGATTTTCCCTTAACAACTCTGTGAAAAAAGAAAGACAATATGTGCAAGGTGACAATTCTCTGTCATGCTCACCACTACATGTAGGGTAGTAACCTAGAGAATGAACAATCCTGGAAATTTCAGCTTTCACTAGAAAAGCAAGAACAAGTCTGCTCATCTTTAGGTCACTGTCTAACTGCTTTCTGCTTCATGAAAGACTCTCTGTGGATTGGAAGATTTAAAACACTTCAGTGGAATTTGCTTCAGTGCAAAGAAAAATGATTCCATAATTACAGCTTTTACCAGATATTTTTGTTTTCGTACATACATTTTAAGAGGTAGATTGTTATTTGTATAGAAGACATATCTCAAGGTTAGATTCATATGTGGATTCAGAGGGTGACAATCATTTATTTCCTACGTAGCTATAAATACAGGGTCTTAAACATCTAAGTTAGGATCAAAAAGATGCTTTACCAGAAAACTGCCAAGGTCTAGAACACAAGATATAAACAGTTCAATTAATTGAAAAATATTCTTAACTGTATTTTTGTAAATTAATGGATTGGGAATGTTGAGGTTTATGGCGTATTATTTATTATTCTTTTACTGTTTTATTACAATATACATGGACAAAATTTTATATCCTAGGAAAATTTGCGTTTTAGTAAAACCTGTTTCAAATGCTCTTCTCTAGTACTATCAGCCTTGAAATTAGAGGAATAGATGACATACATTATATTGTTCAGCTCCAGGGATGGAAGAATAGCTTTGTCTTAAGTAATTTCAGCTTTTAATAAAGTGTATGACATATTCCCCAAAACATATGAGGAAGGAAAAGCTAAAGAACAGATATTTTGGTAAAAATAGAAAATAAAAAATAAAAAAAAAAAAAAGAGAGAGAGAGAGAGAGAGGGTGGGAGGGTTATATACAAGTATTCTCCCAGGATAGGTACGGATAACAGTACAAGCACTGGGAGGATTATCAGGGAAATGGTTGGAATACTGATGCATGTATCTGATTCATGGATATAAAACCTAGGAAATATTCACTAGGCTATAACTCCATCTCAAGGTTTCAGTGGATTTAGAGCACTATAATTCACAAAGACTACTGTTTGTTTCTGCTATAACACATACTCATTTTAATTATCTTTTTTTTTTTTTTTTTTTTTTTCTATTAGTGATGGAACAGCTGCCTGAATACTTTTCTTTCAATAAAGAGTAAAGCCTGTATTATTAATGCTTATCCCTGTGCATAATTATTTTTTTAATGTCCAGGCCCCATGTTGCTGAACGTATCAATTAATTAGTCAAGTTATCATTAAAAGGTAACTTCTGGCTATGGTTGTTTGTCATCATTATGCATGACAGTGGGAACAGTAACACTTTTACTGAAGTGCTTGGTATATTTCTCAGTTTGCATCTGAACAGTATTAGAAACCACAAGAACCTGTATTAGAAAACACACTTTTGCGGCTTCCAAGTATTGAAAAAAGATAATGTTTCCCAGCTGTCTTCATTAAATTCAGTAGCAGAAATGGAGTAAAACTTCTGCTAGTTAATTTGATGAATAAGAAAAAGAAGTATTAATTGTGTAAATGTAATAATCTATGTGTCTGAGAAATATATATCCTCTGAAGAGTTGTATAATATTCTAAAGAACATAAAGTGAGAGTTTCACATTTAAGACATATTTGAAAGACAAACAAACAAAACCAAACTGTTTAAAAGTATAGAAATTAAGAATATAAATTATTAAATATATTTTCATCAACTATTTCAGATAGTAGAAATTGTACCTGATTTAGGTTTTGTTGCTATCCTGAAAATTGGACATGTTGTTACATAAAGCCAATTCTGAATACAGTAACAGTTCATTAATGATTCTAATAACTGAAAATTAATAAATACTTCTCATGAAAATGAGAACTGAGTCTTGAGACTGAGTCATGAAAATGAGAACTGAATCTTGAGACTGTAGCATAGTCTGTCTTTCATTTTTCTAATATTTTTGACAAGAGAATTTAATCTCATAAGGTGCTTACATGCAACAGTTAAATGTGAAAGAAAACACAATGCTATATGTGAACAGATAAACATTGAACAGATAAACCTGAACACATAAACATTTCAATTGTTCTCAAGTAAATAGTCTTCAAGCACACACTAAAGAAATTCTGAGAGATACTCATCATCTGCAATGACAGACGAAAAGACACCAAAAGTTCAATTATAAAAGAGATAGTATAAAGAAAATCTAGTACTTTTAAAATATGTTTGTGGATATTAACATTAAGCTATATCTTGGGCACCATAGTTGACTCTAGAATTTTTTTCAGTTGAATATACTGAATGAAAGCATTTTTAGTTGCCATCTTGAAAATGTCATGCAGGAAAGAATGAAATATTTCTTGCAAGGGAACTAATGCCTAAGGAACTACTCCCAGAAATTGAAAATATTTTTTTCTTTTATTTGTTCTGATATTGATTTATGTATTTTATATCAAATACAATTCATCCTTTTGAGGAGGCCCTCAAATATGTCTCTTTTTTTTATTACAGGTTAATATTTTAAATACAAATATTTGCATTTTTCCTTTTTCCCCCCTCTCAATGAACTGTTGAGTATTTAATTTAAATGGAAGAATATCATCAGTAGAACATTTTTTATAGAATAAATTAAAATCTACATTTCATGACCATGGTGGTTCTTCACATACTTGTATCAAAAATAACTTATTAGTAACATTTTCTCAAATCCTTTCTTAACGATAACTTTAAGTCTTACAATCCATTCAGCAAAATATTTCCCAAATCTATCACTAAAGCAGTTCTTGTTATGTCAAGAAACACATGTGCTATGGAAACTTATAGGTGTTTATGGTAACATATAGGTGTCTATGAAAATTTGCTTTAATAAAGCATATTGCTGCACTTGAGTCAGAGCAATTATGATTTAAAATTTTCATATTATTTGAAAAAATATGAAGAATGGTTTATTTCTTCAGAAAAAAAAAGTCAGTCTAGCCCAAGATTTTTTTTTTATTTTTTATTTTTGTTTTCCTCAAAGTGATGATAATAGGAAGTAAACACACATTTATGGTGAGTAACCATGGGTACTTTCCTGGCCTTTTTGTCTGTTTTTAGCTCTGGTAATTTCCTGAATTTGATATCTGAAGTCTATTCAATTACTCTTAAATTATCTTTCTTATAGATATTTTCTTAGTGTCCCCTTGAGCAAAATTTTGTGTCACTAATATCCTTTTGCAGATTGGTTGGCATCAAAGACAGGCTTTTTTTGTGAGGAAATATATTGTTTTGCTTGTTCTAAATCTTTCTACTCATATTTAAATTTATGGTCCCTATTTATGTTTTTGGAACAGATAGTGAAGACTTGATTATAGTTCATGTCACCTATGATTTAATGACTTTTACCATATCCCATTTAATTCATCTCTTTTTCAAACTTGAGTCCTCCTGTTTAGTGATTCATGGAAACTGTTTTATAACACTGTTTTTTGTTTTTGTTTTTGTTTTCCTTTTTTAATATTCTCCTTTTCTAGTATTGTATACTTGAGATAGGGAAAAACAAAACAAACAGCAACAACAAAACAAAACCAAAACCCCACTACTGATAACAACTGCACACAATAATGTAGAAAAGCATAGATTTGCTGGGAGCATACTGTTTGTTTTTTGGTTGTTGTTTTTTGTTGTTGTTGTTGTTGTTGTTTTTGTTTTCCCATTTTTTTTTAGTATTTTGTTTATATTCATTACTTCTTCCCTTCCCTTCCCTTCCCTTCCCTTCCCTTCTTTTCCTTCCCTTGCCTTCCCTTGCCTTCCCTTGCCTTCCCTTGCCTTCCCTTGCCTTGCCTTGCCTTGCCTTGCCTTGCCTTGCCTTGCCTTGCCTTCCCTTCCCTTCCCTTCCCTTCCCTTCCCTTGCCTTGCCTTCCCTTCCCTTGCCTTCTCTTACCTGAAAGCTTTTCCTTTGCTTTAAAAAGCAGTGGTCTTTTAGAATGAAGTATACTACAGAGAAAGTCACTCCACTAAATATGTATATAGCTGTCAAAACTTTTGCCAGTATTTAATCAGAGAACTGAATTAAACATGACTTTTTCAACAGAATCTCATCTCATAAGTGACAGTTAATACAGATAACCTATTCTTTGTAAACATCTCCCTTAAAAAAAAAAAAAAAAAAAAAAAAAAATGTCAATTTATTATCTGACTAGGAACTTAAGGGACTTAAAATGAGGGTTTCTGGGTGGGAGTTAATTACATATTTTTCCTTTTGTGTTAGATTAGATGTCAGTCAAATATTAGTTGTATAGGATGCAGAAATATAAATACAATTGAAAAATGCAACACCATTTCTGAAATGAGTTCAAGCAACACCCGAGTCTTCTTTGATTGATGCCAAATGAAAGTATATGTCAGTCATAAAACAAAAACAGCAGGAATGCTCATCAAGTCTGTCAGGTTTCCAAGACTAACAGGGATCCCATGCTGGTAGATGAGACTGAAGAAGTTATGCCAAAATGATTTCTGATTTTCTGTACAACAACAACAAATTGCTATTTTACTTATCACAAAATGTGTAAGGTCTTTGTATAAATACATAAACAGATAAATTCTCCATATCAAATACTGGACTTGAGAGTTACTAAAGTCTGGATGACGGATCCTGCTATGTGTCTGTGAGGAAAAAAAGAGTTTCCTAATGTATATAAAAATTATGGTCAATCATTACCTTTATGAACTTCAGATTTGTTAGACAATGATTTTCACTCCCATATAAAATCAGATATCAGATCTCAACTGTAGGGAAAAGAAAGGAGCATAATAAAGGCTGTAATGCCAGGACCATAGTCAGCAATGTCACTTACCACACAGATATTATGAAAGTGCATTATAATTTCCACTATGAGCAATTCTATGAATCTTTGATTTCCTGTACCATCTCAGGGCTAGTTCTGCTAATGCTTTGTTATGAGAAAAGTCCTGGAGTTCGATAAGATTACTCACAAGTGTGAGGCAAAAGAAAAGTCTGGCACAATTTATAAGATCAAGCTACACATGCTAAATATTCAGCTTTCAAGTTTTTTTAATCATGTACATATATTTTTTCTTCCCTTTCTTCTTAAAAATAAAATAAAATTACAACTTGAAAAATTACTGTGACAAAACATATCCATTAATTCAAACACTTACCTGTCAAATACATATATATATATGTATGTATATATTTGAAAAGTAATATGAAAACTATCATTGATTTCTACAGGACTTACAAATAATTAATTTCAAATCAGAAGTCTAAATAAGTCACTGAAGAAAACATTTTTTTTTTTCAATCATTTTCTTAAAATAGCTGTTAAAAATAACATATTAAGTTATTTATATGTAAATTTTAAAAAGACTAGCTCATTGGGTCTTATTTTTCAGTAAATGTGGAGCTTTTATTAAGCATTCTGAATTTTATGATGGTTCAGCCAAAAAAATACAAATGCCTGAAAATAGCATTATGATTTTAAGAAATTGACTTTCCAAATATGATTGTCTCATTTTTATTATTATTTTTGGCGTTTTTACTTTTGATTTTGCATTACATTCTAAAATATTTACCGAATGTAGCATGTTTTTCTTAAAAAATGAAATATTTTTTGATGTTAAAATGTAGCATTCTCATTACAAGGAGTAGACAACATGCATTATTGTCTGAATATATTTGTATATTTAACACTCCTTAGCTCAAGGGTGACACTGAAGGACAACAGTACTTTATAAAGTAATAAAGAAAATATAAAGTAATTATTGAAATGCCAATCTAGGTAATTATAGTGCTGTACAATAGAAGGTTTTAATTTTTTATTTTGTTTTGTTATTTTTTATTTCCTTACCTTAGTTAGGAGCTTTATTAGACTTACAAAAAATAGACTCATCACTTACCATACCAGTCTTAGATAAGAAAGTGTATTTTTACTCACCTACCAAGTAGTTTCTCTCACATACAGAATCTAACTTCTGTCAATTTATGACAAAATTTATCATGGAATAGGGAGAAAAGGGATTGGTGTATTCCATAGTGAAGTCTGGAAAAAAGAACTGAGTGCCTCAGAATTGAGTACGTAAACTTCTGTTAACTGCAATTAAATCAGAATTTCATGTTATGAATCTCTCTAAAAAGAAACTAATAAAAATAAATGCAAAATACATCAAACTAGGTAGAACTAAGTATTTTATTTTATTATTTATTTATTTATCTAATCTGAGGAACAATTCCTCATGTTATAAAGTCATTTACTCATTGTGAACAGTGTTATTTTCATATTTCACTCTATTTTAATGTTAAGAGTGGAGGTCGATTGATTCTCTTTACTGAAGGAGATGCCATTATCCACAACATACTGTAACTCACTCCTTGAATAAAAAAAATAAAATAAATAAAAAAGTGTTTAATTCACTGTAACAATTCATAATATCCTGTAGCTTAGCAATTCATCTGAGAATAATTAAAGTCATATTTCTGTAGTTAATAGATATGAATGGATGCTGTTCACCTTCAACATCAACTGTTTTTTCTTTATTTTTTTTATTATTTTTTTTAAATAATAATAATTAAATTCAGTGTGGAAACTGACTTTACATCAAAAGTAATTTCAAATGAATTAGGATTATATCAAAGACAGTCATTTTTTCCCTTTGCTCTGGGGATTTTCAAGTCTATGAACTAATTCTACTTAAGACATTAAGTTAATTGTTGACTGCAGATTCATGCAGAGATTGTTCTCATTAAGATTTCAAACTCTTCTGCTTTGGTTATAATAGGTCAAAATTATTTCAAAAATCCTGATTTATAGCTAAGTAAGTGGAGATTAAGAACTAAATTTTAGTTAAATAATGGACTGTCTTGTCAAACATGAGAAGGCTATATACTTATTTCAAATATTTTGTGTCACTATTTTTTTGAAGAATCTTGTAAACCATCTGTCCTGGTTTCATCTGAGATAGAGTTGCTTTTCTTCCTAGTAGCTAGTAGCTAGTATGCTGCTATGTTTTGGATTTAAGATAAGAACAATGCTGTTTACACGCTGATGTTTTAGTTGTTGCAAAGCAGTGCTAACACTAAGAGAAGGACTTCTCAGGTTCTCATACTGCTCTACCAGTGAGGAAGTGGGGGGTGCAAAAAGATCTGTGAGGGAACAGAACACGGATAACTGACCCAAACTGGCCAATGACATATTCTATACCATATGGCAGCATGTTGAACAATAAAGATAGAGGTCTACTGTTCAGGGTCTGGGTGGGCATTGCGCATCACTTGCTTTGAATATTCTTTTACCATAATATTAATATTCCTTTGCTTTCTGTCCTACGAAACTGTCTTTATCTCAACCCATGAGATTTAATTTTTTTTTATTTTTATTTTTTTCCTATTCTCTCCTTCATCCCAATGTGGGGAGGGGTGGGAGTGAGCAAACAGCTGTGTGGTGCTTACCTGTCTGCTGGGTTAAATAACACCATCAACACTTAAAGAAACCAAAACATTCTCATCACAGCAACCTGATTTTCTCTGTTACAGAATATCTTAAGAAATGAGATGTGATAATTAACTCATGTATTACTGTATTGGATTTACATGACAATGTTTTGGTAGAGGGGGCAGAGGGGGTTGCAGGGATGGTGTTTGTGAGAAGAATCCAGAAACTGTCCCATGTTAGATAAGGGACAGATTCAGCTGGCTCTAAAAGGGATGCACCGCTGCCCAGAGCCAAGCCAGTAAGCGATGCTGTTTGCACTTCTGTGGAAGCATATTTAAGAAAGGCGAAAACAAACAAACAAACAACAAAAAAAGAACTGCCACGCAATAGCAGCTGGGAGAGTAAAGAGTGAGAAATAACCGTGCAGACACCAAGGTCAGTGAATAGGAAGGGTGAGGAGGTGCTCCAGGCACCTGAACAGAAGCTCCCCTGTGGCCTGTGGAGAGGACCAAGGTGGAGCAGGTGGATGTGGCCTGCAGGAAGCTGTAGCCTATGGAGAGACCTCACCAGAGTAGGCCCCAGGCTGGAGCTGCAGCCTGTGGAGTGGAGCCCACACAGGATCATGGGGTCTGGGGGGAGCTGATGCCTGTGGGGGCCCATGCTGGAGCAGTTTGCTCTTGACAGATGGACCCCATGATATGGAGCCATATTTGGAGGAGTTCTTGAAGAGCTGCTGACTGTGCGAAGCCCACACAGGGTCAGTTGGGAAGGACAGCATCCTACGGGAGGGACCCCACGTGGAGCAGGGGCAGAGAGTGACTGTGAAAGAGTGGCAGAGATGAAGCGACTGACCACAACCCCATTACTCCATTCCCCTGTGCCACTCAGCGGGAGGAAATAAAAGAGAGTGGATGGTGGAAAGTGATTTTGGTTTGTTTGTGGTGTTTTTGGTTTGTTTTTGTTTTTGTTTTTCACTGCTTTAGCTTGTTAGTAATAGGTAATAGCTCTAGCTTGTTAGTAATAGGTAAAAAATTTTATCAGTCTCCCTACTGTGAGTCTGTTTTACCCAAGATAATAATTGTCAAGGGATCTCCCTGTCCTTACCTCAATCCTTGAGCCCTTTTCATCATATTTTCTCCTCCTTTCCCTTTGAGGAGTGGGAGTGAGAGAGCAGTTATGTTGGAGCTCAGCTGCCCGGCTGAGAAAAAAACACTGCAAATACCATGAAATTTCATGGTAATGTAACATAGTTATAAAACAGCAGACATTGTTCTACTTGAAGTCCAGAAACTAGTGGTGCACCCCAGGGTCAATATTGGGTCCAGTCCTGTTTAACATCTTTGTTAATGAACTGGAAGATGGAGTATCCTCAGCAAGTCTTCACATGACATAATACTGGGAGGATGGTAGATATACAAGAGTCTTGTGCTCTCATCCAGAAGTACTTCAACAAGATGGAGAAGTGGGCTAGCAGGAACCTCATGAAGTCCAACAGGAAAAAGTGCAAAGCCCTGCACCTGGGGAAGAACAACCCCAGGCACCAGTACATACTGGGGGCTATCCATCTAGAAACATTCTTTGAAGAAAATATCCTGTGGAGCCCCAGCAGACACCAAGTTGAACATGAGCAAAAAATGTGTTCATGCTGCATAGAAGGCAAGCAATATCCTGGGCTGCATGAGGCAAAGTATTGTTGTCAGGTCTAGAGAGGTGATCCCCTCTACTCAGCACTGATGAGACCATACCTGGAGTCCTGTCCTGTGTCTGGTTCTGGGCTCCCCAGTATCAGAGGTACCTAGACATACTGGACCGAGTCCAACAGAGTCCAACAGGGCCGTGAAGATAATGAAGGGACTGGAGTACATTTTCTTTGAGGGAAAGTTGAGATAGATGGGACAGTTTAGCCTAGAGAAGAAATGGCCTAAGCAGTATCTTATCTACTTGTTTAAATACCTGAAGGGAGGGTGCAAAGAGAGTTTCAATGGGGCCAAGTGACAGAACAAAAGGCACAAATTGGAACACAAGAAAACACTTATTTCTTATGTGGGTGACAGAGCACTGGCACAGGTTGTCCAGAGAGGTTGTGGAGTCTTCGTCCTTGGAAATTTTTTAAAACCACCTGGACGTGATCCTGGGCAAGTGTGTCAACATGTCACTGCCTGAGCAGGGGAGGTTAGACCATTCTGTGATTCTGAGAAGAAATGAAGTGGGGAGTGATGTGGTTAATCTTAGCTTAGTATACAAAGCTTTAAAGTCTTCTCTTCATAAAGACAAACTGGATGATATCTTAGGATAGAAAAATTGAATTTTTACTAAATATATTGTCTGGAGGAGAAGAAGGAGAAAAGAGATAACTGCTTTATAGGGAGTAGAGTTTTTTAAACTTAAAGAGAATGTTGCTTTGGAAGGAAATGAACATGAACAGAGAATAAATGATATTTACTTGAGAGTAAAGAACTGCTGGAGGGCTGAATTTCTTAAAAACCTTAAAAAATAATGGAGGCAAAAATATATATTTTTTAAATATAGCCAAATAAATAAGAAGATAATCATCACCATGACAGAAGGAGTCTGGGCATGATCCAAGATTTTCCTTCAAATTCTGTATCCTGTGTTCATCTGTGTACGTGAATTATAAGATATGGAAAAAAGCTAGAGGATACAGTGATGAGAAAGGTGTCGTGTAACACGTATACAGCAAATATGTTTTTAAAAGTGTGCACTTTATGCTAGTTGTCATAGGAAATTAAATCACTTCTTTAGTTTCAATTCATAAACCAAATCCATCCACTTTTATTAGTCTTTTGCATTTTAATTTGTTTGAATGTATATATTCAAACAAATTAAAATTAAAATATTATATATTTATATATATTCCCCCTCTAGACATAGGAGGGTTGCTGAGTTTTCCTGATTGTTATTATTATTTATTTTTTATTCTGATAATAGCTAAAACCGAGACAACAAAAGGTTAGGAAATTCCCCTGCCATATTGTGCTTTCTGCTTTTCAGCACATGAAGGTTCATCATTCTGCTTCCCCTGGTGATGTAGGGGATGGAGAGCAATGTGGCACCAAAGACACAAGGGACATTGACAGGTTAGAAATCATAGTGTCTGGGAATGGTTGTGCAGGAATTAGGGCTTCTCCTCCCCAGAACTGACAGGATCACTAGCCCAACTGAAATGTGTCTACACCAATGCATGCAGCAGTATGGACAAAAAAGAGGAGGAGCTAACCATTGTGCAGCAGGAGGGCTATGACATAGTTGCTATGACTGAAATGTGGTGGGACAGTTTTCATGAATAGAGCACTACAATGGATGGCTACAAACTCTTCAGAAGGGACAGGCTAGGATGAAGAGGTGATGGGATAACCCTGTATGTCAGGGAGTCTTTGGATTGTCTTGAGTTTCGTGTCAATATTTGAATATTGATTTCTTGGGTTGAATATTTATAGGCAAGAATCAGGGGGAAGGCCAATGATGTCCTGGTGGCCATCTGTTATAAACCACCTAATTAGGCCAAAAATAGACAGATGAAATATTCTACAAAAAGCTGGGAGAAGTCTTGCAATTGGTAGCTCTTGTTCTCATGGGGGACTTCAACTTTCCAGATATCTGCTGGAAACACAACACAGTGGAAAGGAAACAGTCTAGGAGGTTTCTACAGTGTGTGGGAGATAACTTCCTGACACAGCTGGTGAGTGAATCAACTAGGGATGGATGACTTTTTGCTCATAAATAAGGTACTTGTATTATCTGTAGTTTTATATATATCATAAAACCACAAAGTGTTTTTTATTGCTTTTTATTATTATTATTAAATGGCAATGATCACAAATTAACTGATTAACAAAATTATACTTGGAATTGAATCGATTCATTTAAAATATCAAGGAAAATCTTATCTCTTTAGCTGTATTTTTTCAAAAACATCACAATAGTGAACATAGATGCCTACAATTAGTTCAAGTGTTACTCAGGCAAACAGTGTTAAAACTTATCACTTTCATAAGCTTCTTTTGTTTTTGAACAGGGATAATTCCTGAAGTTTCTCTTATTTCATATGTGTGTGAAACAGAATTGCTAATTATTTTGTGTCTCTATGATGTGCCGAAGAATACTTCACCTTTGGTGAAGAATACGTGAGACAGCATTTTGCTATCACTCTATATTAGCAGTAATGTAGTAAGTGTAATTTATCAATGGCAATCACAAATCTGTTATATCTGTCACCTTATTAAATATGTTCAACTTTGTGAAACTGTCTCAGTGAAAGTCCTTGTCAGGTCTGTGAAACAGGAAAACATTGGTCTGCAAATACTTTCAAATTTGTGAAACTGTTTCAGTGAAAGCACTTAGCAGGAGTCTGAAACAGGCAAAGGCTGGATTCTAAGTACCCTTTAAAGGACATTAGTGAAACGTATCTTTCCAGTATACCACTTTAATAAAGTGCACTAACCACTCTGCTAGTTTTTTGTTTGTTTGTTTTTAATTATTGTTATTGTTTTATTTATGAGGGGGAAAAAAAAAAATGACCTGGTGTACACAATGAAATTTAAAATATGTTCTGAATGCAGTTCCCAAAGAGAGGGAATTGTCCAGCTCCCCACATTACTATACTGCAACTCCCCACTTTTCCCCTCAACAGATTCTCTTCTGTGGCTCCTGTTTAGAGGAACCAGATACTTCCTGCACATTCAGCAGGGCATGTGGACAACCAAGACAGGATTTATCTAGGCAGAATAATGACTTTAACCTAACAACTGCAATGCTTGAGTTGATATGCAGTGCTTTCAGGATCTAAATCACATTCTTTGTTTGGCCTACTTAGTCTCTTTGAGTGTAAAGAAATCTGAAAGATATATGACTTTACAGATGTTCTTTCTGTCAGTATTGTTCTAAATTAAATGTCAGCTGGTGACAATCTCTATTTCATTGCTGTTTTCTCAAAAATGTGCAGAGCTAAACATGTATGGATGTTTTTGGCTCTTAAGTAATTTATTGTGTAAGACATTTCTCACTAAAACTTGAATTTTGGAGATTATGATGTTCAGAGGCCAGTTGTCTATATGTACAGTTCCCTTCAAATATCTGATGTTATTTTATTATTTATGTTTTTCATGATGAAGGCTGTATATATAAACATACATGCATAGGCAAGAACTTCCAGCAAAAGGAAATTTGGTATGCACAATAACACTTTTTTTTTTTTTTTTTAATGAAACTATGTTAAAAGAATAATAATATAAAGCAAGGCTGTTTGCTTAATTTTCCTTCTTCTGTTTCACCATTGCTTAATTAGAATTTTGATTTTGTGGCATATTTCAAAAATGGAGCCACCATGTTCAATCAAGCTCGATATATTTTCCAGTCCTTATTTTATTTATTACTTTTTATTTTTTAACTTTTTAACTTTTTCTCCTTTCTTTTAATATTCTATAGATGATCTGAAAAAATTATTTTAGCCCATTATTCTGTAATAAAATGGAAACAAACTATTTTTTTTAACTATTAAGGAGACTGTAATAACAAGGTCTCCTCTTTAAATCTGTAATATACATGCTGGTAAAATCATAATTTTTATCCCAGTCTGTGTGAAGAAATCCCATTCTAATCAACAGAACTGGTAACTGCACCTTGCTTGCCATTTGAGGCTTCTTTTTTTAATTAAAAAAAAAAAAAAAAAATCTGTTTGGATTTCAAATTTCTGTTAAATGACCAAGAAATCTTGTTTTTAATCAAAATATTTCCAGTTCTGAAAAGTATTTTCAAACCACAAAAAAAGAAGAAAAATTTTGGATACTTTGGAATGCTTGTTAGGTCCCATTTGAAAATTCTGGCCGATACTGTCTTTCGATAAATAGAGATGAGCAATTTATATATCTATGATTTAAGAGGACAGCATCTATCTTTCTGAACTATGCAATGTACTTCAAAATAAACCATCTGAAAATGTGTTTATTTCCCAAATCTGTTTATTTGTATCGGCACCTAGTGTTTGCACTCAACTGTTGAAGTCTTATCTAAAGTTTCCCTTTTGCTTTACATGCTGAAGAGTTACAACTCTGGTCTGCACTTTAGTGCTCTGTTCTTCTGACTTAGTATTCCTTCATTTCTTTTTATCCCAGATATCATGAAAGATTAAAGAATTGTTTGACAGAAGTGTCATGGTTTGAGCTGGAATAGAGTTATTTTTTATCTTAGAGGCTCATACAATGAGGTGCTTTGGATTTTTGATAAAAATAGTGGTGATAGCACACTGATGTTTTCAGATACTGCAGAACAGTGCATACACAGAGCCAAAGGCTTCTCACTCTACCCTGACAGAGAGGATGCTAGAGGTGCCCAAGAAGCTGGGAGGGGACACAACCAGGACAGGTGACCCAAACTGACCATACCATGGTGCGTCATGCTCTGCAATAAAAGCAGAGGTAAAGGAGCAGGAAGGGAGGGGATGTTTGGAGTGATGGCATTTGTTTTCCAAAGAAACTGTTTCATGTGATGAGCCCTGCTTTCCTGGAAGTGACTGAACACCTGCCTGCCAATGGGAAGTAGTGAATGAATTCCCTGATATACTTTGCTTGCACACGTGACTTTTGCTTTACCTAGTAAACTGTCTTTTTCTCAACTCATAAGTTCTCACACTTTTACCTTTCTGATTCTCTCACCCATCCCATGTGGAGAGAGAGAGTAAGCGAGCAGCTGCATGGTGCTTAGCTGACTGCTGGGCCTAAACCACAGCAATAAGACAACAAGTTTCATTCTACTGCACTCAGTCCCTTACCTTCAACTGCAAAGTAAAGCACTACTATTAGCTCCAGATTTTCAAAACTGAGGCACTTAAAAATCCATTTTTTTCATGCAACAAGTTGCTAATGCAGGTTAAACTTGTTCAATTTCTCTCATTATCATTGAAAATCTGTGGCAAACCATCAGTAGAGAACAACTGACATTGAAAACTATCAATTCAATCAACTTCACAGAGAGTAATTTAGTTATATATCACCAAAACACATCTTGACTATTGACTAGAAAATTGCCATTCAAGTTAGAGAGGTTGGAAAATTCAAGGATCCTGAGGGCATGAGAGTGTGAAGGCTTTGCGTCTGGATTTTGGCAGCAGTAACAGTATCTCTGAAAAAAATGTTTTCTTAAAGAGTGATACTTGTGGAAAAACAAGTGATATGAAAAAAAAGTGATATGAATGCAAGCTGTACTGTGTAAAGATACCTGTACTATTTCTGAACCAGACAGCTCATATACGAAAAAGGGTAATGGGATTACTAGTATGCTATTAATCTGTTCAAAATTAATCCTATAGTTAGTTTAATGTTACCTTAACAATGTCATAGTGTTTCTGGAATATGAAATGCCTCATTAAATGCAACATGTAGCTTTACATTGTGCCACAATTGAGCCTACAGGCTATGTTAATACCAGCAAGTAACAGGACCGCTTCTCTGTGTCTGAGGACAGTGTGCTCATGTCAAGAGGACATCCTCAAAAAAGGGTTGCCTGTAGTGAATGATCCTCGAATAGCAATATTCCAAATACCTTCCAGACATTTATTAGAGCAATATCTGTGGGTGTGGGTCAAAAATTCAACAGAGACTGGGTTAAAAATAGAGTGACCTAGGTAAATGCAAACCAGTGTTTGAACCTGTGACCTGGCTCTGTTAGTTCACAAGTGTAGATATATGTATGCAACGTCTCACATTATGAATAACCCTGTGTTACTTCAAGCTTACAACCTCAGAAAAGCAGCTCTCAAAGTTTATATATTGTCACGCCTTTCCACTTGGTCATACTCATAGCATGTTATCTTGTCATTGTTTGGTGGGGATAGAGTTAACTTTCTTCACAGAGGCTCACACAATGCTGTGTTTTGGATTTTTGATGAAAGTAGAGGTGATAACACACTGATGTTTTTAGTTGTTTCAGATCAATGCTTAAACAGAGCCAAGGACTTTTCTGCTTCTTATGCTGTCCTGCCAGCAAGGAGATTGGGGGTGCCCAAGAGGCTGGGAGGGGACACAACCAGAACAGCTGATACAAACTAACCAAAGAGATATTACATGCTACATGATATCATGCTCAGTAATAAAAGCTGAGGTAAAGAGGGAGGAAAAGAGGGGACATTTGGAGTGATGGTGATTTTCTTCCCAAGAAGCTGTTACATGTGATGAGCCCTGTTTTCCTGGAAGTGGCTGACCATCTGCCTGCATTCAATGGGAAGTAGTGAATGAATTCCTTGTTTTGCTTTGTTTGGACATGCAGCTTTTGCTTTACATAGTAAGCCGTCTTTACCTCAGTCCATGAGTTCTCACAATTTTACTTTACCCTCCCCAGTCCCATCTGGGAGTAGCTAGTGGGAGACTGTGTTTTACTTAGTTGCCAGCCAGCGTTAAAGCACAACAAAACTCCATGTATTTATTTTATGTTTCTTCTTTGTGAAATAATTAATTGCCCTCCGAATTTACAGACTAACACAGTACTATCTGGATCTTTAGTTGGTGCTTTGCCACAGATGTATTCATGCATTGTATGTATTTACAAACATTCTTCTTCGGTCTGTCAGATTACCAAATCTTTAGTCATCTTCTTATTCCAGTAAGGAGAAATTTACCTACTGTAATACATTACTGTTTCTTGTGTCCACGTTACGTATTAGGATCCTCTTTAAAGAACACTCTTAAGAAAAAGGAAGCTATGTAATATGTTTTATTAGCTATTCTTTTCAGATATTTCTATTACTCTTTTGTTACTGATTCTGCTTGTCTTCCATTTTGTGCTTATTCTCATATTTGTGTATTTCTTCACAACTTCTGTCCTTTTTTTATATTCATCTCAGTTTTAAAGTGCATCATTCTTTATAGATTAAACTCTCATTTTATTTTTATGTGCTTCTTATTACTCACGGCATGTTTAATTGTTTTCATGTGGTATTGAACAAAGAGTTAAGTAGTTTGTAGCTTTCTGGATTGCTGAATTTATTTACTGAAAAGAGAGAGAGAGAAAAAAAAAAAAGAAAAGAAAAGGCAAAATATTTAATTTAAAATTGGTCTTTCTAAAGCAGTGTCTGAAGACCTGTGAGATCAAGACAGTGCTTTGATTGATCAGTGTGCTACAAATCTAATCACCCTGTTTCTGTTAGCTAAATTACTGACTTTCATTACTCAAAGGGAACATCAGTGGAAATTGCAACAATGTTTCTAACAGTTGGAAGCTAAATATATATATATATACATATATATATATTATGCTAAAGGAAGAACTATTTAGCATACCAGGAACAGAATCAAAATGACTCCTTTTCTTTATTCTGTACAATGAGCTTCAAATTATGACCAATTATAATTCTGCTTTGGCTGAACTCTCTTTTTTTTTGTTGCAGCTATAGAGGAAAGAAATAATGGACAATTAAGAGAACAGATGGTGATATTAAATATATATATACATTATAATTTTTACTTTATTAAAAACCGTTATTGTTCCCTCTTATTTACTAATAGTTAGGGAGGTCTATAAATTCTTATTCTGGCTTCTTTCATAGTAAAGAGATATAAGAGTGAGGAAACTGTACACATGTTACTTGTTTTCCCATAAGGGTGATAGAGAAGGGCTGAAGAACTGTGGCCTCATATCAATGAACTGCTACTACCAATAAAATGTATGGTTGAATACACTCTACAGTACCAAAGCTAATGATATGAAAGCTTGTTACAGAAGACACTTTGGCAAATTGGGTGGTGACTACAGGAGAAAAAAAAAATGAATAAAAAAAAATCAAGAGAAGTAGCAAATATATAGTTCACACTACATTATAAAATGGAATTCATTCTGCACATTCACATGGAAAAATTACATCCCACTTAAGCCCTTTAAAAGGTCAGTGTCAACCTGGAATATTCATGAAGCCTGGAAATGTATTTCTATTCATTGTAGTTTTCACCTAAGGTTTAGACACCTCGATGAATGCATTTAAAGTTATTGGAAAATAATGTTTCTGCTTTTTTATTTGTTTGCTTATTTGCCAGTTTTAGGGTTTGCTTCTTTGCTTTAAATGAACTATTCTGTGCAAAATCTGAATAATAATGAGAATGTGTAGAGAATCAGATATTGAAGACAAATAACAATTCATGATCTAACCAAACCTAGAATGAGTAAGAAGGATTCTTAGAAATATTAGTTCTTTTTCTGGTTACTTGAAAAATGATGAGGTAAAAGGCATTTCATGTTTTTACTGAATTTAACTTTAGGTTATTTTTCTTTGCAATCAACAACATAAATACCAAATGTTGTGTCTAATGAAAACTGTTCAAAATATTCAGAATTAAACTTCTGTAAAGACAGCTGTCATTGACACATTTAATTCAATAAAAAACTCAAATTTTCATGAAATGTATAGCAAATAATGTTACATCTGTAACCCTAAAAACAAAACAAAACATTTTGATACTGTTGTGGTTTAACCTGGCCAGCAGCTAAACACCACACAGCCGTTCACTCACCCTCTCTCCTCCCTCTCTGGGATGGGGGAGAGAAACAGGAAAGTGAAGCCTGTGAGTAATAACAATAATAGTGTGTATGGAACAAGTGATGCACATTGCAATTGCTCACCACCCGCTGACCGATGCCCAGCCTATCCCCGAGCAGATGGCCCCCCCACCCTGGCTAGCCACCCCTATATATTGTTTAGCATGACGTCAGATGGTATGGAATAGCCCTTTGGCCAGTTTGGGTCAGCTGTCCTGGGTCTGTCCCCTCCCAGCTCCTGCTGCACCCCCAGCCTGCCCGCTGGCAGGACAGAGCGAGAAGCTGAAAAGTCCTTGGCTTAATGTAAGCACTACTCTGCAACAATTAAAACATCAGCATGTTATCAGCACTCTTCTCATCCTAATCCAAAGCATAGCCTACCAGCTACTAGGAGGAAAATTAACTCTGTCCTAACTAAAACCAGGACAGATATTTTCACCTTTCAACGTGCATATACGGCAATTTCAATATATTAGATAGAGTCATGCAACATTGCAGTGTGATGACGGAAGGATTTAGAGCTGTTCAGTTATACAGTTTAGATATACTGTGACAAGGTGCATGCAAAAGGAGTTTGAATTTCTCTCTGTCAATGCATCTTAATTAAAAATAAATACAGTAAAAATGATTGAACTCAAAATCAATTATTTAAAATAACTAAAGCAGAATGATTATTCCAACCATTTTTTTTAATTGGGTTTTTATTTTTATATATATTTTTCACTTTCCACTTTTTTTACAATGAATACTTTGTAATTCATTCTTCAAACATTTAGCAGATCAACAATGTTATTTCTTGATATGATAGATTATATTTTATTAATTATAAATTATATGTTTTATTAATTTTCATGCAGTTTACTGCATGCATATTGTATTTTCTATTTGGTTAAAGGATGCGTTTTGGGAGCAGAGAGGAATTCTTGATTGCTATATTCTGTCTGCTATACATGGATCACTTGAAACCCTAGAGAAAGAAAAACTTTCCCTGTTCTAATTGATCAAATCACTGGAGAAAAAGCTTGTGGAGTTTAGAGCAAGAAGGGAGAGAAAGCATTGAAAAAGATGGTTAAAGGGCTACAAAGGAGCATGACACTGGAAAGGATAACACACTTGAAATGGAGCAGGACATGTAAGAACCAGCAAGAAATGACAAAAATGCATTTTGGAGACTGAACACAGTTTATTGCTAATTAAAATCTGTGGATTGGCAGCAAAAATAAAGAATAACTGGTCACAGTAGCAGGAGAAGATTTATTTACAGGTTTTTTGTTTGTTTTTTTTTGTAGATACCTGTCATTGACAACAAACTGTCTGACAACAAACAATTTGCTGACTTCAAATTTTTGAACTATTTCTATTTATCATATTATTATTATTATTAAAGGAGTAGGTTTATTCAATTACAGATTTTTTTGCATATGTGAACAGAAACAAAATATAACAGATTTATCTGAGAGGAAAATGTGATACATGAATACGGAAGATATGGTTTACAATGTGTTTTTTGGTGAATCAAGTGGTGAACCAACACTAATAAATAAATAATAATAATAATAATAATAATAATAATAAAAACATTGGAACCAACTCTAGGTATCTTCTACCAGCATAACTATATAGAAATACTAACTTACTCAGGATAGAAAAAATAAATCTGTGGCATATACATGCATATATACATATATGTATCAAATTGGAATTTTAATCTAAATATATTGTGATTAATACATGTTACTGTGCACTGTAGAACATAGGTCCTATCAGCCACAGTATATAAAAATGCTGCTGGGACAGTTTTGAAAATGCTAGATTTGAAATGGTAGATTTTGGTCTTAAATATTCAGTTGCATTTTTCTCACGGGTGTAAAAGGTAAAATAGATGACAGGATGTGATTCTTCTTCTATTGTTTTGTGTGAGTGGATAATGCAATACAGAGTAAAATAACGTTGCCTTTAATATATCCTGTTAAACAGGGGATTGCCAAAGTTTCCTTCACTGAAGTTGTCTCGAACTGCAGGAAGTAAAGCCTTCTGACAGTTATTTACTTATAAGAAGCTAATGGCTAAATCCTTTTTCTTGTTTTCAGTTTATCATCATTGTTTATGCTGAAAGCCATGCAGTTTAGCAGAATAAGCCACAGAAGCATATGCCCCTTGACAACACGGTGTTGCTGATAGAAAACTGAATTGATGATTCCCTGGGGAATCCTCAAACACCTGCAGCTCCAGCTGTTTCCTCAGAAAGATAGAGATTATGATGAAATTACTCTGTTGTAGGACAATCTGTCAAAGATATATTGAAGATTTTTGACTTTATTTGACCTTTTATGGCTTTGTGGTTTCCTTTCTGGTCTCTAGGCATACCATGCAATTTGGGCAGTGTAAGATTTTGTAATTTTCATTATTTGGTTTATGTACTATACCTATTAATTTCTCAAAGACCACTAGACTGTAGGGGACAGATGCCATTTTTTGAGGCAGAATTGATTCACTATGTTGCACAGAAATATGTTTTTTTTCCTATTTTATTCTTTATACTTCTGTTTTCTACTTTGTCTGGAATAAAAGTCTGAAAACAACATATTTTACATTCATGGAAAAAAAAAAATAAACATAAAAGCAAGCAATAAAGAAAAAATAAAATAGACTAATCCTGTTGCTGTTTTATAACCAGTTAGCCTGACCAAAATGCTGAAATATATTAGAAAGATGGTTTCCTATGGAGTTATAAAAAATAAAATTAAAGATCTTCATTGAAATTTTCAAAATAAACAGTTATTTAACAGTTTGATGGAGAAATTCTTTTTCAGGTGCTGAGAAAAAAAAAAAAAAAAGTGCAAGATTATGATCTTAATTTCATCAACTGAATGAAAGTGAAAATGGAAATTTACCAAAATAGATTGACAAGACAAGACAATAACTTAATCTGAGAGACTTAATCATCTCCAAATTTCTCTTTCTGACTGTAAATCTTTTACTAGATTTAATCCCCTAGAGAATGCAGCAGTAGCAATTTTATCTCTAGGTTTTGCACGCAAAACAGACACTTTAAATAATGTCTTCCAATAATTTCTATTTTTTTCTTGATCAACTTAATACACCTCTATAAATGTAAGTAGCCTCTTATATTTCAAAGTAACATATTTCACAAGAAATTCCACTGTAATTGAGAGAAATTTGAGTGCATTTCATTAATATTTTTCAAAAGGAAATATCCTGACAATAGTTTGTTGGTGTTGTTGTTGTGTTTTTTTTTTTTTTCTATATCTTTTATTCTAGATATTTTTCAAAACAATATCTTATTTTTCAAGTGTTATTTTACAAGGAAATTATATCCTCGAATAACTTTTTTACATTTACATGAAATTGTAGACAAACATAAATAACTTTGCACACATGGTTGTCAAATCTGAGTGCAAGTTGCATGAACACTACTAAATATCAAAATTCTTGTAGAAAAATACATGTGAGCCTTTTAAACAATACTAGAGAAAAAAAAAAACAAGATTAACTACTTTGATTAACGGTCTAGAGTACAGGAAGTATGAGGAGCAGCTCTGTTCAGACTAAAAAGGAGACTGAGGGGAGACCTCATCACGGCCTACAGTTTCCTTACAATGGGGAGCAGAAGGGACAGGTGCTCATCTCTTCTCTCCAACAGCCAGTGACAGGACCCGAGGGAACAGCATGAGCTGCATCAGGGTGGAGGGGTCAGGCTGGGTATTAGAAGGAGGTTCTTTACGGAGCAGTCAGTTGTGCACTGGAACGAGCTCCCCAGGGTCATGGTCATGGAACTAAGCCTGCTGAAGTTTAAAAAGCATTTGGACAACACTTGCAAACTTGCAGTTTGATTTTTGGTTGGTCCCATGTAGAGCCAAGAATTGGACTTGATGATACTTGTAGGTCCCTTCCAACTCAAGATATTCTATGATTAGGAAATACTTTATTACTATGCAGGTGACTGAGCACTGGTATAGGTTGTCCCAGAGAGGTTATGGAGTCTCCTTCCTAGGAGCTCTTCAAAAGCCACCTGGGCAACATGTTCTAGATGACCCTACTTGAGCAGAGAGGTTGGTGTAGTGGGTTTACATGGCAAGGTTTTAGTAGCAAGGGTCCCATAGGGGTGGCTTCTGCGAGAGGAATCCAGAAGCTTCTCCATGTTAGATAAGGGCTGTGCCTCTTGCCAGAGCCAGGCCAATAAACAATGTTGTTTGCACCTCTTTGAGAGCATATTTAAGAAAGGGAAAGAAATTAAATAAAAATAAAAAGAAATTATGTGGAACTGCAGCTGGGAGAGAGAGAGGAGTGAGAAACAGCCTTGTAGGCGCCAAGGCCCTATGCCCCCCCCAACCTATGTTCCTTCACTATAGACTGACAACAACCCCCATTCCCCTGCGCCGCTCGGGGGAGGAGGTGAAAGAGGGTGGATTGGGGAAGGCATTTTTGATTTCTTTCCTTTGTTTCTCACTTCTCTAGCTTGTTAGTAAGAAACAATAAATCTTACCATCTCCTTATTCTGAGTCTGTTTTGCCCATTACAATCATTGTTGAGTAATCTCCCAATCCTTATCTCAACCCTTTGTGCCATATTTTCTCCCCCTTGCCCTTTGAGGAGGGAGAGTGAGAGAGCGCCTGTGGTGGAACTTGGCTGCCCACCTGAGTAAAACCACCACAGCTGGGCAAGATGACGTCCAGAGGTCCCTTCCAACATTAACCATTCTGTGATTCTGTAATAGTTAATGACTCTCCTACTTAGATAATCATTAGGAACATTATTTCTGTTGTTATTGCACTATGACTAGTACAAGAGGATTCTGTCTTGATTAGGACTTCTTAGTACTATGACCATAAAATTAGGCAATAATAGTTATAATGAAAGATATATATTCTGCTACCTTTATTCACACTGACTATTAAATACAGTGGGCTGAAATATTTGAGAAATAAGTGAAGAAAATAAGTGATTTGTCATATATGATTCTTCACTCTCAAAGTGTTTCAGAATTTATTTATTTTTTTAATACTTTCTATTCTTGCTTCTGAAAAGTACTATATAAAACATAATTCTATTTGATATTAGGTAGTAAGACCTTGGCAATAGAGGAACACTTTAGAAAATGGAATGAATCATTAGAATTGTAAAGCTAAAGGACATTAGGCCATTCTGTGTATGCTGTCAGTCAAGTAAAGTGGTCATGGTTCAACACATGATCCCCTTAGAGGGGGGATTTAGTTACAGCAAACTAAGGACACTTGATTTCTGAATGACAATATCCATACAAGAACACTGATATTCTTATCTTGCAAACTTGAGCCAAGTGGTCTTAAATTTTCTGAAAGTTTCCAGGTAGAAAAATCTTCAAGGATTTACAGAAAATATTTAATAATTCTTTTGAGTATCATAGAAATATACAAAAGTGCTCAGCTATTTTCTTTAAACTTGCTTTAAATATATATATATGAATATCATTTTTTGTTGTTGTTTTGTTTTGTTGTTTTTTTAAGGCAAATAAGATATGCATATTGTTGTCCACAGTTATAATTACAGTAATTGAATAAATTATTGTTCATAACTAATTCACATATGAAGTTTTTTTGTTCAGCTTCTCAACACGTGTATCCAACAACAGTACTCTCAAAAAAATGTAGATACACGTCATTTCAGAAACCCCACAATTCACTACTACTTATAGAAACCAAGTTTCTTACTTTGTTCTCATTAATTACAAAAGTAATAATGTAGATAATGAAAAGAAATAGAATTAATAAAGTCAATATTAATATACTGAAGATAAAGGAAAGCCCCATGGTGAATAAAATGGTGTAGGTTATTTAATAGACACCTAAGTTTGGGGGTTTAATCTCACTCCCATGTTGGATATTGTTGTTATGTACAAGAATTTAGCACCATTTTAGATTTCATGAAACATACAGAATTGGGTTACAGATATGACATAGGACCTGTGGGAGGCCCACATCCTTTCATAGCTGCAGATAGAACAGTCAAGGTCCCCAGACAGCTACAAATATTTGTAGGCCACAAGTCAAATTGAAACAGATCTTCTAATTTCACAGAATCACACAGAATCATAGAATGTTCAAGGTTGGAAAGCACCTCTGGAGATCATCTAATCCAACCACTCTGCTAAATCAGGGACAACTAGAGCATATTACCTAGGATTGTGTCCAGATAGCTTTTCAACATCTCCAGGGAAGCAGACTCCACAACATCTAATGCAACCTGTGCCAGTGCTCTGTCACCATCAGAGTAAAGAAGTTTTTCCTCATGTTCAGACGGAACTTCCTGTGTTACAGTTTGTGCCTGTTGCCTGTTGTCTTATCACTGGACACCACTGAGAATAGTCTGACACTGTCCTCTTGACCCTCCCTTTCCCATAATCATACACATTGATCATATCCCCTCGGGACTTCTTTTCTCCAGGCTGAACATGCCCACCTCCCTCAGCCTTTCTTCATATGAGAGATTCTCCAGTCCCTTAATCATTTTAGTAACCCTTCATTGAACCCTTCACTAGGAGCTCCAAGTCTCTTTTGTACTGGGAATCCCAGAACTGGACACTAGTTTAATCAGATGTCTTACTATAATGAGGAACAAATAGGCCGTTATCTCAAACTATAAAACAAAACAAACAGCATATCCCAACCCCATACCAACTGATTTGATTCTATGATTGTTCATTACAGTTTCTTGCTCTACTGGGAAGTCATGGAAAAAATCGATTCCTGTTTTGTGGAGAAATTTAACTCAAGAAATCTACTGTCTCTTTTGGATTTCTGTCCTGAAAGACTTAATGTAGCTAAAAACAGAAAAATCAAATACCATTGTTCAAGAAAGACACCATGACCCAGGCAGAATAAAAGGCACTGTACACTCTAACAAATATAAAACTGGTCATACAGATTAGAAGGCTGACAGCTCACTAGAGCTGTTTCCAGAGAAACTGGAAGGTCTGAGTACTCAGGACCCCCATTTCGTTGATAGGAGTTTGAAATTCTTAAGGGTTGAAGACAGTGACCATAAGACTCAAAGCCTAGCATCTTAGGTATTTTTCTTCCCTGCACTTGATGTCTCTTCAAAGCATAAATAAATCCCTGCCCAGCTTAGATCTACTCTTAAAGGAAAACCAAGTCTCCATGTTCCCTGTCAAAGTGTCTAGTTTCACTGACAACATAAGTTAGAAAACACCCTAATGAAAAGAAATCCAATAGTCAAAAAAAAAAAAAAAAAAAAAAAAAAGTGGTAGCTATGCATTTTATTGTTTCAATAACAATTTTGTACCTTTAACTTTGAACATAGGGATTATTTGAAGCCTTGTATGTTTGTGCTTTTCTATGTATTTTTTACTCAAAAAAATATTTTCAACAAACCTGCAGAAGTTGAAAGTGAGAATGTATATCTTCAAAGAATAAGTGGATGTAGTATGTAACTCATTATGTAACTCATACCATTCTTTGCAGTGATTTGATGAATTTCTTTTTTGCTTCTGAAAGAAAACAGATTTTCTCTTTTAATGCCTTTATTTTGTTTTATGCTAATATTCAACAAAGTGCTGTCAGAATATAGAGTATTCAGTACAAGTGATCTTTCCTAAAAACAAACAAACAAAAACAAATAAACAACAACAAAAACACAACAAAAAACAATTGTGTTAAAAAGTCTCAACATCATTTTTCTGGTATATACT
>CM021697.1:154608491-154675431 GCA_011074415.1 Stictonetta naevosa
TGTTATAATAATCTGGCAAAAGTATGCCTTCTTTGTCTCCAGCCTATTTGCCTCATCTCCAAATTTAGGGAAGGAACAGCTGGCCAAATCAAAGCCAGTATTATCCTTTAAAATCAAGAAAAAATAGATGGTGTACAATCAACTTTCTTGGAAAGAAAAATGATCATTTGCTAAAAAGCTAATAAAGTACACATGCCTTAAAGTAATAACTGATAAGTCAAAAAGTTCCCTAAGCTCTGCCAGTAAAGCAGTACTACAACACAGGAATTTCCCTTGACAGTTACCGAGAATACTAGATGGACTGAGCTATTAAAATCACAGATGATTGATGTTTATCCAGAATCCTCACAAAAGACTGCCCTTGAGATGAACAGTAAGCTTAAGGTATTCAGCTAATAAACTCACAGTGCCTCTGGCATCAGTTTAGATGCCAGGAGATGCTCCCTGAGTATCTAAAGCTTATAATTGAGCTTTGGCAAGCCATTTACATCAAACAAATATCCTCCCAGTGGTCTATCCACAGTGTTATCTGACATGTGCATTGGTATCTGTCCAGCAAGTTGGAATCACTGAAATTTTGGCAAAAAAAGTGCTTAATATTTTATGCTAGATGAGCAAATTAAATATGCTGAACCAATAACCCCTCCTCAATTTGATTGCTGTTGGGTGTTGGCATAATAACAATGTAGACAACTTGATTTTGATAATGTCATTTGAAAATTAGCATCACCCTTTTTGTTCTCCTTTCCACGTCTATTTAAAGTACAAGCTGTTAGAATGATTCATAGTAAAATATATATAAATAAATATATTAAAAAATCATCTATAAATAGAGACAGAATCAGAATTTCTAATAGACTGACTGTATAGCTAGTCCTTGTGTTACATACAAGGCTTTCCACATGTGCAAAAGGGTTTATCTAGAAATTGTCTGTATTTAGAACTGATAAGATAATTTAGGTTAGGCTTTTTTTTTTTTTTTTTTTTTTCTTCCTAAGAATGGGATTGGATAAATTGCTGGTATTAAGTTCTCCCTCCTTTAGGAATGATCTCATCAACAAGTACTCTCTTACTGGGAAAATGGTAAGTGAAATTGGGAAAAATTCACAGGTTGACCATGAGCCAGAAGTGTGCCCTGTTGGCCAAGGGGGTCAATGGGATCCTGGCGTGCATTAAAAGGAGTGTGGCCAGCAGGTCAAGGGAGGTGATCCTCCCCCTCTACTCTGCCCTGGTCAGGCCTCACCTGGAGTACTGTGTCCATTTCTGGGCTCCCTGGTACAAAAAAGACAGGGATCTCCTGGAAAGAGTGCAGCAGAGGGCCACAAAGATGATATGGGGCCTGAAGCATCTTTCCTATGAGGACAGGCTGAGAGACCTGGGTCTGTTCAGCCTGGAGAAGAGGAGACTGAGGGGGGATCTTATCACTGTCTATAAATATCTGAGGGGTGGGAGACAGAAGGATGTAGCTAACCTCTTCTCAGTGGTTTGTGGGGATAGGAGGACAGGGGGCAATGGCCGCAAGATAGAGCACAGGAAGTTCCGCACCAACATGCGAAAGAACTTCTTCACAGTGAGAGTGACGGAGCACTGGAACAGGCTGCCTAGGGAGGTTGTGGAGTCTCCTTCTCTAGAGATATTCAAGGCCCATCTGGACGCCTACCTGAGCAACCTGCTCTAAGGAACCGGCTTTGGCAAGGCGGGTTGGACCCAATGATCTTTCGAGGTCCCTTCCAACCCCGACAGTTCTGTGATTTTGTGAAAAGGATTGGAGAAAGGGAGGAGAATTTTAAGATACTTACTCCTTCAAGTTGTAACCACAATAAAATTTGAAATCCAGGATTTCACAGACTCACAGAACTATAGAACTTTGGAAACACAGAACCACTCAGGTGAGAAGACACCTCATGAGGTTATTTCAAGCTTCTTCTCAAAGCAGGAAGTTATACATTGTTGCTCAGGTCTTTGTTCAGTCAGATCTTGAAAACCTCCAAGGACAGAGGTGGCAGAGTCTCTAAAGGCAAGTTGCTCCAACAGTATTTTTGTGTAAACAGAGGTGAGAGATTGAAGAGAAAGGTGAGAGACAGAAATATAAATGATATAAAGAAAGATCATCTATGATGCATTTCAGCCATTTCCATGATGGCACATTTTGTGCATCCATTCAGGTTTCCAGGTTGTTTTATTCGATTTTCTTTGGCCTTGTGTTTTCTTTTTTTTGTCTTGTGTGATACTGAATTGCTGTAGGTTGATTCTGGAACAAAGATGTCATTTCATCATGGTGTAGGCAAAACACTTACTGTTGACACTGACCAATAAAGCCCTGCAATGACTCAGCAGGGATGGTCAAGGACAATGTGCCCATGCAGATGAGAAAATAATGTGGGGTGTGAATTTATTTCAACACAAAGAGGAATAGAAAGTGGACTTTTAGATAGACAGCTAAGTGAGTGGAGGGAATAAACTGAATATATCATAGCTGAGCATATCAACTGGAGGTGTAAATGTTTCTACCTGACTGTTAAAAGAGAGTGAATGTTTCTCTGAGTTAGGCAGACCAGCATGAGGGTAGTGAATACGTGGCTTAGTCCAACATAGAGTATAAAAGTTAAACAACTAACAAAAGGATTTTTAAGAGAACAAAGGGCTTGAGCTGGCATCAGCACATGTATTCTTTCCCAGTGCTTGGGTTTGCCCAACATTGTGATGATGAATATATTGTAGAGATCAGTAACTGTACTGGGTCTGGTTGGGATGGAGTTACATTTCCTCACAGCAGCCCATATAGTGTTGCACTCTGCACTTGCTGCTAGAACAATCCTGATAGCATAAAAATGTTGTGTCTATTGCTTAGTGATGTTGGCACAACACCGACTCTGGCTCTTTTCCTGGCTTGAATAAGAAACAGCGTGGCCAGCAGGGCCAGGGAAGTGATTGTCCCCGTGTACTCGGCTCTGGTGAGGCTGCACCTCGAGTACTGTGTTCAGTTTTGGGCCCCTCATTTCTTGGACATGGAGGTGCTCGAGTGAGTCCAGAGAAGGGCAACAAAGCTGGTGAGGGGTCTGGAGAACAGGTCTTACGAGGAGCGGCTGAGGGAGCTGGGACTGTTCAGCCTGGAGAAGAGGAGGCTCAGGGGTGACCATATCACACTCTAGAGGTACTTTAAAGGAGGCTGTAGTGAGGTGGGGGTTGGTCTATTCTCCCACATGCCTGGTGACATGATGAGGGGGAATGGGCTAAAGTTGCACCAGGGGAGATTTAGGTTAGATATTAGGAAGAACTTCTTTACTGAAAGGGTTGTTAGGCATTGGAATAGGCTGCCCAGGGAAGTGGTTGAGTCACCATCCCTGGAGGTCTTTAAAAGACGTTTAGATGTAGAGCTTAGTGATATGGTTTAGTGGAGGACTTAGTGTTAGGTCAGAGGTTGGACTCGGTGATCTTGGAGGTCTCTTCCAACCAAGATGATTCTGTGATTTTGTGGTTCTGTGACTCTCTCCAACCCCCCTGTCCCTGAGCCAGCAGGTTGGGGGTGGGCAAGGGATGGGAAGGAAACATTATCAAGGCAGCTGACCTAAATTGGCCAAAGGGATATTCCATACCATACAATGTCACACTCAGCATTACAAGTTGGAAAGGGGAAGGAGAAGGGAGGGCCCTAGTTAGGAAAGCACCTGTCCTCCTGAACAACTGCTAAATGTATTGAAGCCCTTCTTTGAAAAATATGGCTGAACATCTCTCATTGATGAGAAGTAGAAAATAATTATTTTCTCTTTCTCTTTGCTTCCATGTGGTCTTTGGTCGTTTATTTTCTCATTCTTTTCTCTTTAATTAAATTATAATTATCACATTCCATTAAGCTTTTATTTTTTTTTTTATTATTTATATTTTTTCTCTCTCCATCATGCTTTCTTCTACCCATCTCCCTTTGAGGAAGGGGAGTGAGAAATAATTTGTGGTGGACTTTAGCTGTCCATCAGGGTGAAAACACCACAGTAATGGAGATCACATTTGTATTGTGATTGAACTATGTATTGCAATGTTATATTTTGGCTAGTCATACCTTACATTTGTATTGCAATTTCAGTACATTTTGTATGACTGATTAATAAAAAAATTCTATATAACATCAAACATTTTCAAACAAGTAAATTTTGTATCAAACATTACACCCTCCAGACAAGGTCTACCTAAAAGAAACTGATCAGATAGTATTGAACTCTGTCAATTCTCTGTGAATTGTCTGAACTCTGTGATTCTGTGAATTGTCACAGAATTAGAAGATTATATTATTATAAACATTAACAAAAGTTAAGAAATAAAAGATGTTTTCAAAGGACGCTATCTCATCTTGCAGATCAATGTATGAGAAAAGGATTTCTTCTAACTTAACCAATTGTAAATTTCAACCATTAAAGAACTTTATTTTTTATGTATTATAATTTTTATAATTCATTATAAAATTATATATATAATATATATTTATATATATTCATTTATATTATATATATTAAATATATAATTATAATTTATTGCTGAGACACTGCATTGCCACATCAATACAATCAGACAAGCTTAAATATGTAAATTGTAGTGGTTTCATGTCTTCAGACACATCTATAAACATTTTATGCAGTTCAGCATTTACCAGCTGTATTCAACAAACAGATTACGAGAAATAAATAAATAAAGCAGGTCTTATTGAGGCAACTGAGAATGTAGTACATGGTTTTGCAAGAACTTTTAAAATTAAATAAGCAAATAAATCAATTTAATTTAAGGAAACTGCACACTACTGAAACAGATGAAATCATAAACTACAAAATGAAATGGAATTTTAGATTCTTTAAAAAAAAATCTATAGAATATGATTTGAAGAAGGAGTTATATCACTGGCATAAAATTCTCAAGTTGTAAATTAATTACATTAAATAATAGACAAAACAAATGAAAGAGTTCTGGATTCCATGCAGTATAATATGTATCTTATTTAAGTAGAAGTCTTGATTTAGAACCATAGCTGCATGTGTCTGCATGTTTCTTTTGCTGTTTTTATCCTACTACTCTATGATGTTTTCATCAAAAACTGATATTGGATTTCATGTCTTTCTGCAGTTTGTGTATATAGTTGCATTGTTTGACAAACTTTGCTGAAACCTTAAAGCACTACTTCATCCATCTGGTAAATGGAATTTATAGTCTTTGGATTCAAACTGTTTTAATGAAAGAGCAATTCTTCAGCCAAATGCACTCATAAAAAGTTGCATTTTCTCTGAAAGACTAGTTGAGATTTTACATTTTACATTTTAACAGACTCCTCTTATCTGAAATTAGTTTAGTTATTTGCATACATACAGGCCACAGATGGAAGAGAGATTTAAAAGTAAAAACACCATCTGCATTTGTCATTAATGACAAATTATAGGCAAGTCTGAAAATCTCATTTTCAATAACTACATTACAAAATAGTTCACAAGCTCTTCACAGTCCTCAAGTGTTTTCACCCTGCAAAATAATTGATATAAAACCCAGTTATATTTAAGTCAGCCAGAAGTATTTATATATTTTTTTTGTAATTGGGGATGTAATTAAGTTTTCTTCTATATGCTTTTTGGAATATGTTAACATATCAACTCTTTAAAGTATCTACAATATATTTTCTTATTCATGTTGGTATTAGTATTCTTATTCATGTTGGTAGTATTATATCATGTAGGTTATATGAATAACACAAAAAAAAAACCCTGAAACTACAATCATCAGCCTTGGTAAACAGAGTTATGCAGCACCATAAACTTGTCTGGGACAAAATATAAGTAATAGTAACATTCACATTTTGGAATGAAGTCAGTTTGAGCTGAAGGCAGGCAACATTATTCAGGTACTTCTCAAGACAGAGAGAGATATATTCATATGCTTTGTTGCATAAACATTTTAATCAACTTCACCTGATATCACAGGAAAATATCAGAACATGAAGGGAAAAATAAGCAGGTGCCAGAACTTTTGTCTGGGTGATTACTAATGCTCAACCTTTGATTTACAGAATTAAAATACTGAATGAGAAAAATCCTTGGGAAGCCATAGAGCATAAGGTAACTGCACAGTATAGGCATGTTTAAGAAACTGATTTTTCCCGGACTTTGACATAATACTTCCATTTTGTTTCTTCGATCTTATAATGCAATTTCCATCAGATGTCATTTTTAGAGGATTTAGATCTATACCATTATGTTCTCCATTTAACTCACCCCTTTATCAGGTGTCAAGAAAATTTTTGCAACTCACCATATGACATTCTCTTTTAAACTGCAGGAATGAGATGTACATTCTTGATGAATATACTTCACCCTCAATGTAATACTTAGGCAGCTTCTCTCTTCTTTCTTTTTTTCTTTCCTGAGTACTACATTGCAGTTTTTCCAAGGTCAGTGTCAACTGATGATGTACTCCTCCACTGAAGATTTCAACTCTAACGGTTTAACATATTACTGTTTCTTGAATAAAAGTATCTTCACACACATACACACACACACACACACACACACACACACACACACCATCTTATGTTACCAGAAGTATCTTCTTTGGTGCCCTTCATACCTGAGTTCACACTACTTTACAAAACACCTAAAACAACCCACCATTACTTTGAGAAGCTGTTACCCTGCTTTCCAGCAAAATGTTTGCACACATTTACTTAATTATATATTGTAAGTAACAATGACTCTGTATATATACACTTACATTAGGAAATACTTAACTATTACTTCCATTTTTGAATCTGTTCTGTATGTGTTCAAGAAAAAGAAAGAATAATTAAAAAAAGAAGAACAATTAATGGTTTGGATTAAAATGATTTTTTTTTTTTTTTTCAGATAAAATCGTGTAAAACTAAACACATTTCAGCCCCCTGAAGACTTATCTGATAGTAGCTTTTCCAAGCTCTTCATGCAATGACTAAAACCTAAAATTAAAATGTAATTAATTTGTCCTCAAATTATATTTACTTTGGAAATTTTATTCAGTAACTAGTGTATTAGTAAACAATATTGTAGCAAAAAGTCTTACAGAAATCAAGAGTTAAGGACACTGTGTTACTTCAGTTATAAATCTTTACAACTTCAATGATATTTAGGTGTAAGACATTCCTTAAGAAAGTACATAGTGACTAGAATTTATTTTAAATTTCTAATTCTTACTTTTTTAAAAAAAAAAAAAAAAAAAAAAAAAGATTTTTTTGCTTAAAGCAAATTTCTGGAGCAGTTGTATTTCTTAATGTACTAAGTGTGTGGTAACATGTATTTATGATCTTCTAGGCGTTAAATTAATTTATGTTTTCACCAAGGAGTTCACACATCTGTCTCCATTTTCTGGAGACTAGAAATTTAAAAGGAATAAAAACCACAGATATTTTATAGATATTATACAGTAATGAGGATTGTAGTTTTCATATTCCAGTTAGGTTTTTAGCATCCTTTTCCTGGACTTCCTTACAATTATTTGTATATCTCCATTAAAAAGAACTAATTATTTAGAGTCCTCTTTTGTTTAATACTATACCACATCATTTCTATTACTATTATCTTAATCTCTCTGTGTTGTGGGTTTTCTCATGCTTCCACCATCATGTATTTCTTGCATTTTGTATATTTAGTACCTTTCAACAACTGTCTATCATCGAGTCCAACTCCTGGCTCCACATAGGTCTACCCAAAAATTCAGACCATACGACTAAGTGCAAAGTCCAAATGCTTCTTAAACTCCGATGGGCTTGGTGCAATGACTATGTCCCTGGGAAGTCTGTTCCAGTGTGCGACATTCTTCTCAGTGAAGAACCTCTTCCTGATATCCAGTCTGAACCTCCTGTGTCACTATTGACACTATTCCCTTGGGCCCTATTGCTGGTAATGTGAATAGATTGGTGCCTGCCCCTCCACTCCCCCTCATGAGGAAGGGGAGATATTCTTGTGTCAATGGTATACAATCAGCACATTGCTCTAACCTTGTTAGCAGTTTAACAGCATCTTTATCATGCCATGTCATCTAAAGATGACATCTAAAGAAGACATCTTCAGAATCTCCCTTTTCTGTGAAGAACTGAATCATCCTCAGCTTACGTTACATTCCTTTGTCAGAAAGATACATTTAATAAATAAATAAATAAATAGTTCTCCCAAATAATAGTATAGCCAAGCACTTGGAAATTACTAAGTGAGAGGTTTTTCAATGTTAAGCAACAATTCCATATCAATTCTGTCTAAATCTCTATCCAATGGAATGATTTAGCTAAAAGTTACAACACACAGGAAAAATAGTGAGAAACAGTATATTGCATAGTATATAATACAGTGTTATTTCTAGTTCAGAACACAGGTTTTTACTGGAAATTTTGCCAGTTTTACATGATTACTTTTAAGTGCTTTATGATTTAAATACAGATAGAATTAAAAAAAAAGAAATTAAGTATAAATATTTTCTGTAGAAATAATGTTATATACCAAAAGTGAAATCAATGCAAACCATACATTTTGTTTGTTTGTTTGTTTGAAAATATGTTCTCAAACTTTGTAATTTTGGTGTTGCCATTATATTTGTAGAGAACAGCATTCTGCTGAAATATTTTTTATACTCCATTTATAATGATCCAAGATAAACTCTAAGATAATTTCACTTACTGATCAAGTGAAACTTGATAGTTTTTTGTTTGTTTTGTTTTGTTTTCACAGAATCAATCAAAGAATCACAGAATTGAAGGGGTTGGAAGGGACCTCGAAAGATCATTGGGTCCAACCCCCCTACCAAAGCAGGTTCCTTAGAGCAGGTTGCCCAGGTAGGCGTCCAGATGGGCCTTGAATGTCTCTAGAGAAGGAGACTCCACAACCTCCCTAGGCAGCCTGTTCCAGTGCTCCGTCCCTCTCACTGTGAAGAAGTCCTTTTTCATGTTGGTGCAGAACTTCCCGTGCTCCATCTTGTGTCCATTACCCCTTGTCCTGTCCCCACAAACCACTGAAAAGAGGTTGGCCAAATCCCTCTGTCTCCCACACCTCAGGTATTTATAGACATTGATAAGATCCCCTCTCAGTCTTCTTTTCTCCAGGCTGAACAGTCTCTCAGCCTTTCCTCATAGGGAAGATGCTCCAGGCCCCATATCATCTTTGTGGCTGGACTTTTTCCAGTAGATCCCTGTCCTTTTTGTACTGGGGAGCCCAGAACTGGACAGGGTACTCCAGGTGAGACCTGACCAGGGCAGAGTAGAGTAGTTTTGTTTTTTGTTTGTTTTACCAACTCTAAAATACCATTATAGTTACGTAGTTTAAATGAGAAGAACAACAGAGAACATAACTGATATAATCAGGGAGAATTTCAAGAGAAAAATGAATTAATCCAAATTAAACTTCACCAGAATATGTTATCTAATATTTTTTTTTAAAAAATAAAAATAATAAAAAAAAGCATCACCTACTTCAATGCAGTGAATAGTAAAGTGGAAATTTAGGAAAAATAAAAAAAATAAAATAAACACAAAAGGACACGTGAGGAAAAGTAACTGAATAAATCTGTGTGGAAATACAAATGCTACTCTTTTAGTTAGAGACTCACATTTTTATAGCCTTCACCTTAAATATTTTGCCATTGAATTTTCCTTCTAACTAAAAAGACAGAGCTAAATGTCTCTGAATTTTGCATAGAAATATGTGTCCAATGGACTGCTATACACTAGGTGGCAGCTACAATGATTTCAAATGTTAATGAATTCATTTATTAAAGTAAACAAGCATTAGCTGAATCATGCAGCAAGATTGACAGGTAACATACCTAAAAGTCTGAATACCTTAGTATTGAACCAGATCAAAGGAAGCAGCTGTTTTGTAAGATATGCAGTTTAGCTGTCATTATGAGCAACAGAATTAGCAGAGTATGTAAAGCCCCCAGTATTGAAGAAAGCAATAAAAATGTTGATTTGGTAGATATAGCTCTTCAAATAAAGTATACCCAAATTAAATTAACAAATTATACAGCTACACCTGGGAAACACACACCCACAAGACTAGTAAAGAATATAATATAATCAAAGAAACATAAAATAGTCATCTGAAATGTCTAGCACATTTAAAGAAAACAGCCCATGTAGTAATAGAGTCATATTATAAAGGTCTTTCAGATCTCATCTTGATATTGCTAGAATATATTCACTTTGTATACAGAAAACGATAGAATTTATAAAACTGAATATTTGGATCTTGCTCAGGCAAGACTTAACTTATTTTGATGTTCATTTGAACATATAATGACTGCAAGATCATATGTAGAGAAGCTTATAAATCATAGAGGCAATATTACTATTGCATCTATATTTTCCAAGTTCTGCATTTAAGACAGTTTATATGTTTCACATTTTAGTCCCCACTACAAAACATTAAAGCTTAAACAACAACAACAACAAAAAAAACTTTGAATATTTTATCAATCTGCACATCTTTACTTCACAAGTATCCAGATACAGATATTACACACTCATAACAATTGAAATGAGGTAATATTAATTTCTTGCTTTGTAATTTTATGATTTTGTTTTGTTTTATTTTGTTTGATATATTTTCAGTCTAAAAAGTTTTCCAAGTTTTTAAATGAACATATATGAAATTATTATGGATGTGGCTGTTTCTAAAATGCATAGGACATTCTGCAATAAGACTGATCAAAATGTTTATTAAAAGTTTTTTTTTGTTTTTTTTTTTTTAATTAGCATTCTTGGTTACAATTTCCACTGTGCATCTCAAACATATATAGGAATGCACATTCTAATACATTAACCTCTTTTCAAGTTTCATAAACAGCATGTTCTCAGTGTTTAATCTTTGTCAGACTTGAAGTTGTGACATAGAATAATCCTGCTCTAAAAGGCTGTAATGAGCTCTGAGGTTATTAAGGTCTCAAAAATTACTTTAGATAGAAATGCCATCATCTTCTCTTATTTAGTCGAAGTGAAGAGGATGACATTTATATAAAATGCTGTCCATTTGTGATCTCAATTGTATTTTGATAATATTTATTTTCTCCCTTCTCTGTGCAAAGTGATCTTACCTCAATTTAGAAATCCTAGACAAATGCTTAAAAGTTAGAGTAGAAGTACCTTTGTATAATGGATATTGTCAGAACTAAAAATGTACATTTAGATTTTAGAATAAATTTTCATTAATATGTCACCTTTGTTTCTCTTCATCTTGGTGGTGTCTATCTTCTAAAACAAATGTAGGCTGAATTAAAGGTATTTATGAACTCTTGGGGTGAAAAAGTTAAAAAAGGTGAAAACTTCTTGAGTTGAAAAATTTGAACAAGTAAAATTAAGAAGCATCAAAAAAAATAATAAAAAGAAAAAAGTATTTGAACTCCTAATGAGCCCTGGGAAACAAATAAAACTTGAAAGAACGACATATAATAGCTTGCCATTCCATTTAGCAATGCCTCACAAAAAAAAAAAAAAAAAAAAAAAGTTTGTGTTTTTTCAAATAGCTTAGATTATTAAAACTAATTATTCATACAGTTGGTAGAATATCATGGAAAGGGGGTACTATAAATAAATAACATAAAAAAACAACACATGAGACTAAAGATCTCTTTTGCACAGATTTACATAAGGCATTTCAAAATCAAAAAGTATAACTAAAACATATGTATATGTTGTTATTTCCCTTCTCATATGAAAGAATTTGACACATGATGGTAATTACCATATAATTAAAATTTTAAATATAACTGTTACAAAAACATCATATAAACATAGGTTAAAATCTTTTTATCTCTCTATTGAATAACAGTTTCCATATAGGGATAAGTATTTATTTCTGAATATGTCGTGTTTCTTTATTATTAATAGAAAAATCTTTGTGTTTGTGTCTGTTTTTATACAAGCATGAATATCTACTTTCTCTGAGTGATAGATAATATCAGATTTCTTCATTGTTGGTTATAGTTATGAGTTATTCCATTTTAAAATTGTGATTTATTTAGAAATGCCAAAAAAATCTCTCTTTTAATTTTAATTACTTTTTTTTTTTTTTGTAATTTATAGTGTAATCTATTTCTTACCATGTGAGAAAATATTTACAGAAGTGAAAACATAAAAAGTATAAACGCTCATTTCTTCACTTGCTCTGTTCCTCTTGAAAATAATGAGTCTATAAATATATTTCAAGAACTCAAAAAAGATGTTAGATTCCTGACAAGTTGCATTGCTTTGTATAAATTGATCTAGCAGGAAAAAAGACGGGTGTTAAAACCAAAACATGCCAAACTAACATATATATATATATGAAATCTGCAGGACTATAAACAATTATTTTATAAGAAATTGTCATTGGCAGCTTTGGGCCTATAAGTGAAAATATATATAAGTAGGCATATAATATAGGTTCATATATGTTATCTCATGTTCTGAGAAGGTGAACTGGAACTTCAGTACATCAAACCACCTTGACTGCATTTAACTGTACCACAAACACTGCAGTGGGATATCACATAGCATTAGAAGTAGCAACAGCAGTTGAATAGCAGATGAAAGGTAAAAATTTTAGGAGGTCCATAATTAACAGTGACCTAGGGGTTAATACTGGGTCCAATAATGTTAAAAAGTTTTCTTTAATGATCTAGATAATGAGGTAAAGTGTATCCTCAGCAAGTTCGCTGGCAAAAAACTAAGTGCAGTAGCTGATAAAGCAGAAGGTAGTGCTGCCATCCAGAGGGACGTTGACATACTGCAGAAATGGGCTGACAGGAACTTTGTAAGCATCAAGGGGAAGGACAAAATCCTGAGCCTATAGTGAAAAAAACACCTGCACCAGTATATTCTGGGAGCTGACCAGTTGGAAAGCATCTTTGCAGAAAAAGGCCTGGGTCCCAAAGGGCACCAACCTGAGCATGCATCAGCAGTATATCAGAGGTTCAGCAATGCAGCCTTTGCAGTGAAGAAAAATAAGGGCATCCTGGGTTGCTTTAGCCAAAATATATTGACAGCAAGTCTAGGGAGTAATCCTGCTTTTTTACTTAGCATCAGTGAAATCACACCTGGAGTATTGCATTCAGATTAGGGCCCCCCAATACAAATGAGCCATGGAGCTACTGTTCAGCCAAAGATGATGAAGGGACTTCTCATAAGGAAAGTTTGAGAGATCTGGTGTGGTTCAGCCTAAAAAACAGAAAGTTCAATGATTTATAATCAATGCATATAAATTTATGTAATTTGCACCCACCTGAAGAGAGGGTGAAAAGAGGATGTATCCAGGCCTTAATGGTGCCTAGTGACTGTGTAAGAGTTAACAGGCATACAATAAAACAAAGAGGTTCCCTCTGAACATCAGAAAGCGCTTCTTTATTGTTAGGGTAACTGAGCAATGGAACAAGTAGCCCAGCAGCTAGTGATAGCTTCATGAAGTTCAACAAAGCCAAATGCAATGTCCTGCACCAGGGCTGGGGCAATCCCAAACACAAGCACAGGCTGGGTGGAGAATGGGTTAAGAGCAGCTCTGAGGAGAAGGACTTAGAGGTGTTGGTTGGTGAGAAGCTCAGCATGAGCCAGCAATGTGCACTTGCAGCCCCAAAAGCCAACTGTATCTTGGGCTGCATCAAAAGAATTGTGGCCAGCAGACTGAGGGAGGTGATTCTGCCCCTCTACTCTGCTCCTCTGAGACCCCATTTGGAGTACTGTGTTCATCTCTGGGGTCCCCAGTACAAGAGAGACATGGACGTATTAAAGTGAGTACAGAGGAAGGCCATGAAGATGATCAGAGGGCTGGAGCACCTCTCCTACAAAGACAGGCTGAGAGTCGTGGTTGTTCAATCTCGAGAAGAGAAGGCTCTGGGGAAACCTTATAGCAGCCTTCAGTGCCTAAAAGGGGCCTACAGGAAAGCAGGGGAGACTCTTTGTCAGGAAGTGTAGTGATAGGACAAGGAGTAATGGCTTTAAACTAAAAGAGGATAGGTTTAGTTTAGATATAAGGAAGAAATTCTTTACTCGGAGGGTGGTGAGGCATGGGAACAGGTTGCCCACAGAAGCTGTGGATACTCCATTCCTGGAAGTGTTGAAGGCCACGTTGGATGAGGCCCTTGGCAACTTGGTCTAGTGGGTGGTATCCCTGCTCATGGCAGGATTGTTGGAATTAGAAGAGATTTCAAGTCCCTTCCAACCCAAATCATTCAACGATTCTGTGATGCCAATAGTGTTTTTGTAAATGTCCTTATATAAGCAGAGAAAGCAGTACAGGTATACCACATAATAATTATATCTTCCAAGGAGATATTGGGGATGCCTTTTATGCTTATATTTCATGAATATAAATTTTAAAAGTGTTCTAAAGAATGCTGTAATTTACTAATACCATGTTAACTTTTTTTTTTTTTTTTTTTTTTCCAGAAAATCTTTTATATTACAAATATAGTGCAACCAATCAAGAACTCCAAGGAGAACAAGAGCTGGGGAAAGAGCTCATTTAATGCTTAATCTTTCACAGGATATAGGATCAAAAATGTAAAACTAAGCATTAATAATCTCTAAAATATGCTCCCTTTTACTTGCAAATTCACATTTATTCTGTAACCAATAAGTTTTCTAACCAACCAACTTGTGTAACTGACAAGTTGTTAAATTTGGTCAGCCAGATCTCTGGTAATTTCTATGAGAGATCTAGAATAAGATGCATATTCAATGATATCTTCCTTTATAACATAGCCTCTGTTGTTTAACTTGGCAGAAAAAATGCATGAAATCAGCAAAAGTAAAGACTATAGAAGCATCTGGGAATGTAAAAAATATTGCTTAACCAGCATTATTGCTTTGGCTGCCTGCGAGCTAGTTTAATTAGTCTACAATTCATATGCAAGAAAGTTCTATAATTATCGTCAAATGACCAAATCTAAGTTTAAAATTGAAAGAGTATTATGTATGCCCAGTAATGAACCATACTGAAACTGATTGGGATTTTTTAGCTAAGATACTTATTTGGTAAAAATAATTGTAAAATATATCATAAAAATACATATATTCATATATTAGATACTTTTAAAGAATACATCTGAGTTTTCTGGATGTAACCGTGAATATTCTATTAGATACATCTATCAAATTTTTCATCAGTTCATACAGACATATTTTGGGGGATGGGAAAGCTTAATTACCAATTCCAATTTAAAAACCATATGGCTTTTAAGCATAAATATTATCAGAAGAAATTTAATATTAAGGATTAAGAAGAAAAAAAAAAAAAAAAAAAGGAAAATATCTGCCACAAGTATGTAAATTTATTTTATTTTATTTTATTTTATTTTTCCTATTTTTTATTGATTAAGAACTCAAACGATGCAGATGTTGGATATTGCCTTTAGTGCATCACTAGATGTTTTTAAGCCACCCAAGTTTACTCACATATTTATCGTGTTGGCTATAATCTTTAAAGGAAAGAGGCTCTGTTAAATAAAGATGTATCTGGGGGTAAGAGGGATTAATTTATTTATTTCTTTTACATCAGAATCTTATTGAAATTAAACCTGTTGAGTAAAAACATGCTTATTAAACAAAGATAGACTGGAAGATATAATTAATTTTATGAATGTTTATTTTTAAGCTTAATGTCAGAGTGTATGAATTTGAAATATTTGTCTAATACTTCTGATCACCATAAATTTAAGTGCTCAGAAAAATTATTACTTTAGGAAATGGTTACAGAATAATTAGTAAACCACTTTATATTATTATTATTGTTATTATTATTATTATTATACTTATATGGAACAATAGGCTAGTTAAGTATGACAGAACATTAATAGCTGGTGAAGATTTACATTAATCCTTCAGGACTTGAAGAGTGTAATTTCCTCAGAAAACCATCTCAACTCATATCCTAAAAGTATTTCACCTCACAAAGATAATTACCAATTTCCCTCTTCATTTTCTATGAATATTAATAAGTGCTGGTATTCTGTATTGTAAAGCAAAGAATGAAGTGTCAAATCCCAAAGTTTCTTTGAATGTGGAATAATTTAATGGTCCCCCCCCCCCCCTTTTTTTTTGTTGATGTTGTTTGTTTTTCTTCAGGTTTACCTTATTTTCCAATGAAATGTGAATCTAGTCATCAGTTAAGACTCATGGATTATATATATATATATATATATATAGTTCTAAAGAAAATATTAAATTCCTTAAGCAATTTTCCACTGGAGGTTGTTTCAAGAAGAAAATTAATACTACTTCATCTTTCAAAACCTGGTATAAGTGCTTACCCTGAAGAAGTGGATGAAAATAAAGCCCTGAGGAGGACACCTAGGTTTCACTGAAGCACTTTCTTTATGCTCTAGGCTATTCTTCACACAGCATGATTTTCTTGAGCCCCTGTTCTCTGACATCTGATTGGAAAATAACTGGAAATGTAATTAGTATCTAACCTAAAAGTTATGGTATTTGTGACTACAGAGATAATTTGACAGAATTTTCAACAGTATGGCATTGCAGAACAAGAATTTGAATATATTCCCTTCCACTTCAAAAGAAAGATAATACTTTTATTCTGTAAGAGTCAAGAGGAAAGTTAGCAATGACAAACATTATATATAAATAGATATAGTAGTACTAAATTTGGCTTGTATATATATTTATATATAGTGTTATATTAAAACAAACATAGCCACTAGGGATGGCTACATTAGGGATGGTGTAAACTTTGAAATGCAAGGGATTTAATTAATTTATCTTCTAACTGATGACATATGTGTTTAGCTTCTGGTACTAATACGAACTCTAGTCACAATTATTGTCTTTGTTCAACAACTCTGGCATTTGGCTGGTTGGTTGCTTGCTTGTTTCTTTGTAATTAACATATATTATAAAATTCTAAACTTTCATTCCCTCTTCCATACAATACTGCCACTACCCCCAATTAAAAAAAAAAAAAAAAAAAAAAAAAAAGTGCACTAGGGTGCACTAGGATACATACCTGTTTTTTAAATATAAGTTCCATTAAAACTGGAGAAAGAAAAAAAGATGGAAAGGAAAAGTGATTACATAATGATTACATAAGGTTTAATTCCACAAAAAGAAATATTTCCTGATGAAATAAAAAGTAAACTTGCAAAATTGTTGGTCAAAAAGACAGCTAAATTTCAAGATAATATTTTTTTACTACCATTTTATTATTAATGCATTCACATTCCTTTTGCTACTAAAGATTAAACAATATCTTCATTTTATCTTCAATCCTCAGAATTTTTTAAACTGTTTCTCAGACTAGTTGTATATTAAAATCAGCCACTTTTGAAATCCGCCCCCCCCCCCCAAGAAATTAAGTAGATCATTTTGCTGACTGTCACAGGCACGTGACAGTGCTTCTAAAAGTGTTTCTAAGGTTTAAAAAAAAAAAAAAAAAAGTTTTCGCTCTGAACTTTTTTTATAATTATATATGGAAAAGGCTAGCATATTTGGCCAATATTATTCTACTTAGTTACACCTCTGTCAGGGGATAATAGTCAACAAAATGCTCTGGCAAGCAATTGTTTTCCTTTCTGGATAGACTTCTCACCAAAGAACTTCCCAGTATCTTTGTAGCAGCAGTTTCTTCACTGCTACTGATAAATAATTGTCAGGTACCTTGAGGACTCTCTTCTCCATGGATGAAATACTAGCATAGTTATTCCAGCAACACTGATGCCTTTTCTCCTGAGCTGTACCAATAAATTGAGCTTTGTTATTTCAGTGTTATGACAACATTCCCAGAACAGATGTCTGTCAGCAGGAGTAAAATCTGTCTTGGAAATTCAGAAAATAATAATAATAATAATAATAATAATAATAATAATAATAATAATACAAAAAAGTTTTTGCCACAGATAGCTAAAACCAGTTAACTAGCAGTGTATGACTGACTTATTTAATTTTCCTTTATAATTTTCTATATTGTGTATTTCTTCAGAAAACCTGTCAAAGTGTTTGACATGCTGTTTTCTGTGTGTTAATAATTTTGATATCCATTCAAACAGAACGTAGCTGTATAAAAAGTTGGAATAAATAAATCATATATTAATGAAATATTAAGTACTTTGAAAAAATGTTAATTTATTTATATTTTTTCCATATTTTTTCTCTATCATTACAATGAAAATGGATCTGCCTAAGTAATGTTTTCTTTCTTATTTTGTAATCTCCTTTGTTTCATTAATAACCATACAAATATATAGAATGATGTCCTTGAATTGACAGTTATTGAAGTGGAGTGAGGAAAAAAACCATAGAATCAGAATCATTAAGGGTGGAAGAGACCTTCAGGATCATCCAGTCCAGTCATCACCCTACTACCAATATCATACTCTAAACCATGTCCCTAAGCAACACATCCAACCTTTCCTTTAACACCCCTAGGGATGGTGACTTCACCACTTCCCTGGGAAACCTGTTCCAATGCCTGACTACTCTTCCTGAGAGGAAATGTCTCCTAACTCCCAGTCTGAACCTCCCCTGGTGCAACCTGAGGCAATTCCCTCTAGTCCTAGCAGTATTTATCTGCCAGAAGAGGCTGACCCCCAGCTCCCCACAACTTCCTTTCAGGTAGTTGTAGAGAGCAAGAAGGTCTTCTCTGAGCCTTTTTTTCTCCAGACTAAACAACCACAGTTCCCTCAGCTGCTTCTCATTGGACTTTTTTTCCACACCCTTCACCAGCTTTGTAGCCCTTCTCTGGACATATTCCACAACCTCAATGTCCTTCTTGTAGTGAGGAATCCAAAAGTAAACACAGTACTCGAGGTGCAGCCCCACTAGAGCTGAGTACAGAGGGACAATCACCTCCCTAGTTCTGCTGGCAACACTATTCCTGATACAGGCCAGGATGCCTTTGGCCTTCTTGGCCACCTGGGCACACTGCCAGCTCATGTTCAGGGGAGCATCAACCAACATGCCCAGATCCTTTTCCTCTGCACAGCTTTCCGGACACTCTGCGCCAAGCTTATAGTGCTGCATGGGGTTGTTGTGGCCCCAGTTACAGGACCCGACACTTAGCCATGTTGAACCTCATCCCACTGGCCTCTGCCCATCGACCTATCCTATTGAGGTCCCTCTGCAGGGCCTTCCTACCCTCTGGCAGATCAACACTTCCCACCAGTTTGGTGTTGTCTGAAGGTGCACTCAGTTCCCTCATCCAAATCATCAATAAATATATTAAAGAGAATGGGCCCCAACACCATTCCCTGGGAACACCACTGGGGACCGGTTGTCTGCTGGATTTCACTCCATTCATGACCACTCCCTGGTCCTGATTGTCCAGCCAGTTTTAACCCAGCAAAGAATGTACCTGCCGTAGCCATGGTCTGCCAGCTTCTCCAGGGGGATATTATGGCAGACTGTGTCAAAGGTCTTGCGGAAGTTTAACTTCACTTATTTAGTGGACAAATCATGTTTCTGATGTTAATTATACATATAAACCTTGAAACATCAGACAACCAAAGTGCACAAGCCCACAAGCCACTCACTCACTCGTACAAATACCAACTAAAAAAAAAAAAAAAAGGTATTTTTTAAAAAAACAAACAAATTAACTAAAAGTATGTTTTTGTTTTTTGTTTTTTTCATCAGAGCAAAGAATATATTTTCAAGGGAAATTTTACTGAATCTCTTTAAAGTAAGGAAGTTATCCCTCCAGAATTTCTTAACCTTAACAAATAAGACTTCAATATATAAAAGTTTCATGATATACTGCAACCGTTTTTTATGACTCTGTTTGGATTCTCTGCGACCTTTTGACTTCGTGATGTGTGGAAACGATAGCTTGTAACATCATTCCAACCTTTAATAAAACTTTGAATGACACCAGATCAGGAATCTGGAATTCATTTCTATATACTACTATTTCTAATACTACTATTTGAGATCAGTTGAAATATTATTTGTTTTTAATACTGTGTTAAGAAACAAAACCAAATGCAGTGGAGAAGCCCAAACTATATAATCTAAGGTGTTTTAAATATAACTTACTCACAATAAAGTAAATGAAAATGGTTTCATTAGATTAAGTTTCTGTAGAACAATTTAACTAACCTTATTTTAATAATACATTTCTTGTAGTTCCAGTGTAACCACCCTAACATTTTGTCTGAGACAGGAATAATAATAATAATAATAATTATTATTATTATTATAAATTCCAGGTGGTATCCTATCTTGATCTTAAAAATATCAGAATTGTGATGGAAGTCCTTTAAATCTTTTTAATAAATTTCAAGATTTATATAAGCTTTTAAAAGTGACAAATAATTGTTTGCATAGATCTGTTAGGGATCTTGGACAAACATAATTCAAGCTCACAGATTTTAAAAGGTCAAGTTTAGCAAATGTTATTAACTACATTTTTGCATGTGCCCAAGGATAATAATTCGTTAAAAGCATAAGGAAAATTGCACGCAAAATTTTCATGTTACTCTTAGGGATAACAGAATAAATTCAAGTCTTGTAAAGCTTACCTTAAAGTACAGTTCTGATGACAAATTGTCAATGAGGTAAGATTCTGATTTTTCTCTAGGGTAGTGTTTATATGAATTATGTTGTTAAAATGCTAAATGAGATTATAAGATTCCTCCATAGAATAGAATAGAATAGAATAGAATAGAATAGAATAGAATAGAATAGAATAGAATAGAATAGAATAGAATAGAATAGTGCAGAAGAGACCTTCAAGGATCATCTAGTCTAACTTCCTGACCATTTCAGAGCTAACAAAGAGATAAATCATATTATTGATGACATTATTCAAATGTCTCTTGAACACTGACAAGAATGGGGCATCAACCATCTCGATAGGAATCCTGTTCCAGTGTTTGACCACCCTCTCCCCATAAAGTTTTTCCTGAATTGCGGACCCCAGAACTGCATGCAATATTCAGAGAGTCGTATTGGACTGTCATGTTGGTAGCTTTCCAAACATCCTACAAGGATGCCCTTCTTTCATTGGTTGTTCATACAGTCCTGTAATATTTTTCTGCATCTATCAACTACTACCTTCTTAGACATAGTGTGAATTATACAAATCCACTGAAGATGCTTGTTGTTGCTAGTGGCCTTGGACAGAAGTAACAGCCTGTTGATGTTTTAAGTTCACCTGTTCTCGGTGACTCAGACAAATTGTTACAGTCCAGAGCTTATCAGGTACAAGGTAACTTTCACCTTACCTCTCAGGATGTACTCTTCCAGTTGTAGGACTGCTATTTTTCCATCTGCATAGATGTTTTCCATCTTCACCTGTAGCCACCTGTAGAATCCATTCACACTAACTTACCCAGAAGAGGCTTTTGTGGTGTCCACTCTCAAGCCCACCAATAGGAAAGCTTTGGTCAGGTTTACATATATTAAAGCCAAATGTTTATTTTATAGTGACCATTGGCATGTGGGAAATCACTCCTTTCTTCCCCATTGCTGGATAAGCTACATTCAAGATGAGCCATAATTCTCTGCTTGTTTACCACACCTTCAGCTTTCATCTACCAGACTTGTGACTTCCATTTGTCCTCAGCAGGCTTTTTTATGTTTTTCCTAAAGCTGTGGGCTTCACTATTATTATTATTATTTTAAATCTCCTACTTAAAAAAAAAAAAAAGAAAAAACAACCAACCAACCAAACAAACAAAAGAACAAAAAAAGCTTTGTCCATTTTGCTTTTTGTTGTTTTTATTGTTGTTATTTTGTTGGCTTGTTTGCTTGTTTTTGCAAAAGCTCTGAAGGGCTGCTCTTCTTCCTGGCAGGGACAGCAGAGGGAAAAATCTCCAATCCCAACAGGATGTAGAAGTTCTTCTTTTGACATATTTTTTTTTACTTCATCACTGATTAACTACAGTATCAGTAGTACATTCATATTACTTATGAAAATTAATGAGTATATGACAATATTCCAGGCATCAATGTTGAACTAGGCTAATGATATGCAATACTGTTTATATTTTGATTTCTGTAGCAGCATTTAAAATCTCAGTATTTCATTGGGTAAGATCTGGTCTGAATACAGGTTTCCTAGGGATTATCTGAGTATTAAATACCTGGAAACAATCTTTAGAACATGCATTTACACATACTTCTTTGGTACCAGATATAAATATCTGGAAAATATCTTTCTATCTGTGTTTTTAACAATGGTGGATTTGCCTCATGTCCCCCATTACCCTGCACAGGTTTGGGAACCCCACTGTATTTCATAATTCACAATACAGTGAGGTAGTTTCACTCCCGTAAATTGTCACTAATATCTGTGAACAGGAAACACAGTGACCACTACCTAAACTTAAATTCAATGTCATTATACATCTAGGACAGCATCATCGTGTAGAGAATGCAGTGAGTATATCAGAAAGAGAAGGTTTGCTTTTAAGTTACTTTTCCCTGCAAATATATTAAGTCCCCTGGGTGGTGTAAAGAATTGTTCCTCAGGAAAATATTTATTTTATTATAGGGATTCACAGATCACTTTCCTTGTTGATTTTGCCTTTCAAACAAGAAAGCAAGCAAACAAAAAATGTGATGTTTCCAGGACTTCTAGAAGTCCATCAGGATTACATGGATCACTTCATCTTCTATTTGAATGCTGGGTGCATCATTTACTTCTTCTTTACTTTACCATTTGCCTTACATATGCCTCATTTACTTTATAAACCCGTTGAGGATAAACACCTTTCTTATTTTCTAGGCCTGCCTCAGATAGATGCAGCTCATTTGTTATAAAATTTAATACATATTATAGCAATATTGAAAAAAAAAAAAAAAAAAAAAGAAGAAGAAGAAAAGAGAAGCATTATGTGTTCTAGAAACACATTTGATTTTGCATTTGTATATTACTTTGCACAGCACCTCTGCTTGTTTAATGAGTCACAGATATATTTTGAACATTACCTTGGTTCTGTTTAAAAAAAGCTCTATATAAATTATGAGAAAAATCTACTGCTCACTTTGTCCCATCTGCTATGCTGACTGAATTCTACATCATAATAATAATAATAATTTTGGGGCATGTATTCTTTGAATAGTCTGAAATTTAGAGTAAAACCAATACATTTCAGTTTTTAGCTCATTGTGCTCCAGTTAAGAGACATATACTGAAAAAGGCAACACAGACATTCTACATGCTTTAAATCTTTCATTTTTAATATTGTTTAGCTATAGAAGGGGCAAGACAACTTCTATGACTTCGCATTAACACCACACTTTCTCCTAGATAAATACATTTTTCTTTTAGTCACCAGCATTAATCTTCAAAATAGAGAAAGTTTTAAATTCAGCTCACAGCAGTATTGTGGAAATATTGATCTGCCATCAACTGTTGACACAGTTATTTTGCTTAAGTTGCATGTTTACTGAACTGCGAACACAGCAGTATTAAAGGTATATATAAGAATTGTTTCTACCACACACAGAGAAATAATTGAAAACTCTTAATCTAAATGGCCTCCCTTGTGTTTTACTCTAAATTTGATTTTAACCAGATGCTGCTTATGAAGTAGATTGTTTCTTTTTCTCCTTTTTTCTCCTTTTTCTCCTTTTTTTTTTTTTTTTTTTTTTTTAGTAGAGAGCATGACAAATTTTCTTCCACTAAATTAATTTAATTTTCCTTTAAGCAGGAAAGCAGGATAAGCTGATTAAGAAAACTAAAATTTCTCTGAAGAGTTATGCATATGGTCTTTGAGGGATATGTCACAAATGTCTTTTTCCTTAAGAATCCCAGTATGCAGAACAACTTTTTAAAAACTTCTGATAATTAAAGTTGGTTGGGGAACCAGCCAAGTCCCCTGCCATCAGCAGGTCTGCTCCACTTTATTTGACATATTGCATTCATAAAGACCATATTTAATAACAGACTTGATAGGCATATCTCCACAGAAAGTTAGTAGACAACGTTACTATTTATTCTAGAGATTAATTAAATTTGATGAGAGGTGCGGTGCACAAAATGTGTAAATATTATCTATAGCCTTGAAGCATTGCAATTCTATAGAAATGGTTCTGAAATTTACAGCCTTTACAGAGAAAATAATACATATCTATTAAATGTATGCACAAATAAAGTGTTAATATATGAATAGAAAAACATTTAGTATCAGTGACAGCAAATGTCAAATATACTTGAAAATTTGTCGTCGAAGCAGATAAGCCTACTTTGCAATTAAACTGAGAATAACAAAGTATGAATAGCCAAAAATGCAGTAAAAAAGTCTGACTTTCAAAGATGTGATTGGTAATTGAGTACCTTAATCCTCAAAGTCGAGTTTTGAAATGACTTCTTATCATTCTCATCAAGGATGTCTGTGCAAATAATTATTCCATTAATTGCCCTCTGCACATAAAAATTATCCCAAATTGTTTTCTGCATACAAAACTAACTTGAATTGCAGTATATATGTATATATATTCCTACATAAAGCATAAATCCTTATATAAATGAAGTGTGTTTTTTTGTTTGTTTGTTTTTGTTTTTGTTTTCCAAGCTGTTTAGTCAGGGGCTAACTATAAACTTCAGTGAAGACAACTAGTTTTTTGATAATACAAAGTGTTTCACACACAAAAAAAAAGGGCACAAGCAAAATCTTTCTGTGTAGAGTTCTGGTGGTTCCCTTGTGATTTTCAGTAACACCTTTGCCCTCCCTCATGGCATTCAGAGCCCAGGGATGAGTCTTCTCATGTTTTAACAATAAGAACACAATTTCAGCACATCCAGCAGCACAAATTGCATGCTATTTGATGATTTGTCTAGTTCAAACAGTGACTTAGAACTAACATTACAGTGACAGAATATGTAAAGGAAGACAATCATAGCACTATCCTTCCATTTAGGCTTTTCTCGGAAAACAGCGATGAAGTAACATGATGTAGTCTCTGGAGAAGGGTAATAATCAGCCTGCACCACTGTCAGGCCAGGGAACTCACATATTTAATTGTCCAACACAAGCTATATATTAAAGATGAAATGAAGTCCAGGGGTAGGGGCAGCTGGAATTAGTTCTATGAGAAGAAGGCAGGTGCTGTGATAGACGTGGATTTCAAATTGGTACAATGGACACACCAGAGGATGTAGCTTAGTCACACTGATAACACATCTGGGAAAACATATTTAAGAAAAGGCAGAAAATGTCAAGTAACTGTGTGTGAGAGAGTATGCAATGAACTAGTCAGACAAATTAGTGCAACTGACATTAAAATAATGAATATTGCAAAAAACTTTTAAAGATATATTTATGTTCATAATGTAGAATACTAATACACATTGGACATCAGAAATACATGGCTGTTATATCAGTCAGAATAAAGGTTCTAGTTTTTCTGGTCATTTTATTTAGTTATATTGCCATTAGTACAGGAAAACAGAAAGTAGTTAGTACTACCTGCTGTAAGTAAATATGTCATATCATATATATTTGTTAGATACATGTGAAAACAAACATCAACAAAAAAGGAAATATGGGCATCATATCAAAGGAATAAACGTGTATCAAAATATTTCCTGAAGATAAGGGGGCTCATATATCTTTAAATTAAAAACAAGCAAACAAACAGCAAACAGTAAACCCTAAAATAATGACACATATTTTGGATTTAGTAAAAGGCTACTATTACTATCATAGAAAAAATAATATGAAAAGTCTCATTCATCTATTATTGTTCTTTCATTTTCAACTCAGAGTCATTGAATATAAAATATAACTCATAGAATCATACAACTATAGAAAATTTGAATGACATTACAAGAACACTATTGGCATCATAGAAACATTTGGGTTGGAAGGGACTTTAAATCTCTTCTAATTCCAACAATCCTGCCATGAGCAGGGATATCACCCACTAGACCAAGTTGCCAAGGGCCTCATCCAACGTGGCCTTCAACACTTCCAGGAATGGAGTATCCACAGCTTCTGTGGGCAACCTGTTCCCATGCCTCACCACCCTCTGAGTAAAGAATTTCTTCCTTATATCTAAACTAAACCTATCCTCTTTTAGTTTAAAGCCATTACTCCTTGTCCTATCACTACACTTCCTGACAAAGAGTCTCCCCTGCTTTCCTGTAGGCCCCTTTTAGGCACTGAAGGCTGCTATAAGGTTTCCCCAGAGCCTTCTCTTCTCGAGATTGAACAACCACGACTCTCAGCCTGTCTTTGTAGGAGAGGTGCTCCAGCCCTCTGATCATCTTCATGGCCTTCCTCTGTACTCACTTTAATACGTCCATGTCTCTCTTGTACTGGGGACCCCAGAGATGAACACAGTACTCCAAATGGGGTCTCAGAGGAGCAGAGTAGAGGGGCAGAATCACCTCCCTCAGTCTGCCGGCCACAATTCTTTTGATGCAGCCCAAGATACAGTTGGCTTTTGGGGCTGCAAGTGCACGTTGCTGGCTCATGCTGAGCTTCTCACCAACCAACACCTCTAAGTCCTTCTCCTCAGAGCTGCTCTTAACCCATTCTCCACCCAGCCTGTGCTTGTGTTTGGGATTGCCCCAGCCCTGGTGCAGGACATTTCATTTGGCTTTGTTGAACTCTATGAAGTTCTCACAGGACCATCCTTCAAACCTCTCTAGCTCGCTCTGTATTACTTCCCTTTCCTCAAGTATGTCAACCATACCACACAGCTTGGTGCCATTGGTAAACTTGCTGAGAGTGCATTCAATCACACTGTCCTTGTCCCAACAAAAAACAGTGTTGGTCCCAATACTGACCCCTGAGGAACACGTCTCCTTACTGATCTCCACCTGGACATTGAGCTCTTTGAGTGTGACCATCCAAACAATTCCTTACCCATCCAGTGGTCCATGCATCAAACCCATGTCTCTCCAGTTTAGAGACAAAGATATCATGGGGAACAGTGTCAAATATTTGCACATGCCCATATAGATGTCGGTTGCCATTTCCCTATCCACCAGTGCTGTAAACCCATCACATAAGGTCACCAGATTTGTCAGGCACGATCAATTTGCCCTTTGTGAAGCCATGTTAGCTGTCAAATATCACCTTATTTTCCACGTGTCTTAGCAGAGTTTCCAGGAGGATCTCTCTCATGGTCTTGCTGAGCACCGAGGTAAGCCTGGCAGGGCTGTAGTTTCCCGGGTCTTCCTTGTTTCCCTTTCTAACAATGGGAGTCACGCTTTCCCTTTCCCCAAGAGATTGAAGTGCTCCCTCCTTGCCATTATAATCTTAAACTGCACCATTTAATCATCACTTCAGGAAAGGCTGCACTTGAACTTCACCTTCTCCACCTTCTCATCCCTTCTTATTGCCAATTGGCTCCTCTATCACTTTGAGAAGGAAGTTGTTATCAGTGCATTACAGGAACCTCCTGGATTGCCTGTGCTTTTATGTGCTGTCCCTGCAACAGATATCAGGGTGGTTGAAGTCCCCCATGAGGACCAGAGCTTGTGAATGTGAGTCAGCTCCTATCTCTTTATAGAAGGCCTCATCTGCTTGTTCTTCCTGATCAGGTGACCTTCAGCACATCCCCACTACAATATCGCCTGTCCCCGTCCTTCCTGTAATATTGACCCACAAGCTCTCTGTAAGCTCCTAATTCATTCCCAAGAAGAGCTACATGAACTCCAGTCTCTCATTGACATAGAGGACAACACCTTCCCCTCGACTCCCCTGCCTGTCCTTCCTCAAGAGCCTGTACCCTTCCATTCCAACACTCCAGTTACGGAAGGCATCCGACCCTGTCACTATAATGCCAATGAGGTCATATCCCTGCAGCATTTGTACATCTCATTGTCTCATTTATTGCCCATGCTACACCCATTAGCATAGGGATATTTGAGTTGTACCCCTGTTGAAGCTGACTTACTGGCTGAAGTGGTTGGAATTCCTTTGTGCTGCTCTTCAGGTGGTTTCTTGCTGACCCATGACTCTTCCAGGCTCCGTGCATCTGTGTCTGCCACTGACATCAAACTGGTAAGAGTTTCATAGATTGAGGTCCCCCTTCCCCAGCAATTTAGTTTAAATTTATTTGAAATCATTGCATCACTTTCTATTCCAATAAATATTTTTAACACATGTTTATTATTGGCAGTGAATATAAAATAGGAATCTTCAATCCTCTAATGACCTTCATATTATGAAAGAGAAGTAAAATGATAAGACTATTAAGTATTACCCCCCCACAAAAAAAAAAAAAGAAAAAAGAAAAAAGAAACAAAACAAACACTTGTTGTTTAATGTGCAACTTAAACAGAATTAAAATAGATAAAATCAGGATTCTGATTCCAGGAAATGAGGTATTGTTCCTTTCAAAATTGTGCAAATATGGGTACCAGGTGTTTTCCTACAGTCTGACACACCTACGGATTTTCCATACCACTCTTTATATAATCTCTTATCAATACATTTACATGTTTGCACAGTCCTCTAACTTCTAATTGGTTATATGATTAGCATTTTGCTAACATGACAAAATCCTTCTGTGCATGCATCCTCAGAGGGACCTCTTGTTGGGCTAGGGCACCTCAACCTAGGGGCATGATTTTTTAGTATTATAATGAGGATAGTTCACAGATGGTTCACAATAAATAGGCTTACCTTTGTTTTTCAGCCAATTATTCTTAACAAGTTGATTAGAAGCACATTCAAGAACATATTTTTTGTTTGTTTGTTTTTTTAAGACCATGTTTAAGACCATTTTTAAAAATGGTCTTCCTGATTAGCAGCTCCTAAATTAATCATCCTTTAGACATCTCCAAGGCCTGGGTCATCTAGCCCTTTTCTCAAAGTACATATTATATTTCTTTCATACAAAACAGAGATAACTATCTACTGGTATCATCTCCTCTCCCTCTTTTCTCAACCAACAGTGCAACAAGTCTTTTTGAGACCCAATCAGCACATTATAAATTACTTAACCCACCTCACCAACAGTGTAAATCTGATATTCAGAAACTTCTCTTCTGAGGATGAGAACTCAAATTATCAAATGTGTTGACAGGCCTGGACCTCTCTCCTTCCCAAGTAGGGGTGCCCCTTTGGCATCTCCAGCTCTCATCTCCAACTATGTTGGATGTTACCTGGGAAAATATTGATAACTGAAAGTTATCAAGTGAAAGTGCTGAACAATTGACTCCAGCTTGAGTATTGCAGTAAGTGAATTTACCAATGGCAATTACAGATCTGTTATATCTGTCACCTTAGGAAACGACTTATCTCTCCAACTTTGTGAAACTGTCTCAGTGAAAGTCATTGGCAGGGTTCTGAAACAGGTAAGCATTGACTTTGATATTTGGCTACATAATCCTTTAGACATAAACCACTGACCAAGTCTGAGTCTAGGACCTGATCCATCTGCACCTATGCTCCCCTCAGAGAGGAGTTTAGAAAGCAAGGGGGTCCTTTCTGAAACATGTGACTCAGTGGGAAGGCCTCCCTCAGCCACTTACTCTTAACATGACTGTAACCACCTCTAACCTTGGCTGGACAAGTTCAAATTTGCAGTCTTCTGTAGGAAGATTCATTCTCCCAGGCTGGAATACTCAAATTACAAAGGAAGGAGGAACCATTAAAACAAGGACAAGGTAACAGAACTGTGTCATCTCTTGCTGTTTTAAGCCTTTATAAGCCAATGGGAATCACAGCTCAAAGTACCCAACTATTATTCTGCATTTTCTTAATGACAAATAATAGCAAGTTAAAATTAGTGTATTCCTGTTTTGGAAACTGAAAATCTAGTATACAATCAAATTAGAATTTCCTTTCTCTACAGAATGGAACAGCCTCATTCAGCTTCAGGTGAATATGTGCTCAGTTGGTCTGCAGTGGTGTGGGGGATAGGGGTTGGTCTCTTCACACAAGCAACAACTGATAGCACAAGAGAAAATGGCCTCAAGTTGTACCAGGGGAGGCGTGGGTTGAATGTTAGGAAAAATTTCTTCACTGTAATTGTAGTGAGGCATTGCAACAGGAAGTATTCAAAAGACGTGTAGATGTGGTACTTAGGGGCATGACTTAGTAGTGCTAGGTTAACTGTTAAACTGATGATCTTAGAGATCTTTTCCAATCTAAATGATTCTATGATTCTATGGCTACTCTAGTGTCATGACGTTGAATAAGGGAAATATCATGAAAATATGTTAACTTGTTGTTTATTCACAGCATAGAAAAAAAAAAAAAAAAAGCTCAAAACAGAAGAAAAACTTTAGCTATCAGTAATGTTCCTTCCTACAAAAAAAAACATTCACCATGTTTTGATACCAGATCTACCACTTTTACATAGAGAGAAAGCTCTAACTGAATCACATTCTGTGCTCTCATGAATTTTCTGTGCTCTCATGAATTACAGTTTACACATATCTATTAGTATTATGTGCAAATAAACAAAATGGCCAGTCTTGGAATTAGGCTGTGATTAATACTAACTTAGCCGGGAGTCTAAAACTGTCCGTATTCTTCATTATATCCCAGGAATAGGAGACAAATGTACTTGTTCTGAAGATCCATATAAATACTATGTTTCAGTATTATCTCTAAACATTCATAAAAAGGAACAGAGGATGTTTTAAATGTTCTTAAATCATCCACTTGTCTTTAAATTAAAACTCTACATTTTAATCATAACATCAATGAAATTAGTAAACCTCAAGATGGTGTATGGTAGTATGGTAGTACCATTAAATACATACAGTTTCATGATAGCACATCTATGCTATCATTATGTAACATGCAACAGGAAAAAAATGTACCTCAGATCAAATAGGACAAAGAGATAGCCACATAAATAAATAAAACCTTTTTTTCTGTTAACATATCTTTGGATAAACAGAATTTATTCCTTTTGAAATTGAATCTTTATTAAAAAATATTGGCATGAATACTCATGAATTATTAGTAATGAGAAAGAAATAAAGATGCTTTTTTCAAATATTGATAACATTTTTTCCCTCCTTATGACTTACACACTCTTGCACTTCATTCATATTACTCTAGGACTATAACTGGCACGATATCTACAAGACATTAATGTTTCTTTCTAGAGGAAAAAAATGTAACTCTTAGCTTTAAAATGCTAATTTAACCACATACCGATAAACCAAATATCAGTCATCCCAACACTCTATAACATTCACAAATCATTTCAGGCTTCCATACCGCTGTGAGCTTTGTCTTTAAATTCGAGGCATATTTCTGACATATTATGGGGTGTATATTCTGAACAATGGCTCATTTCCACAGTAAATATGTCTTGGTTTTGTCTAGGATAGAGTTAATTTTCCTCCTGGTAACTGGTAGGGTACTGTGTTTAGGATTTAGGATAAGAATAATGTTGATACCATGCTGATGTTTTAATTGTTGCAGAGCAGTGTTTACACTAAGCCAAGGACTTTTCAACTTCTCACACTGTCCTGTCAGTGGGCAGGCTGGGGGTGCAGTAGGAGATGGGAGGGGACAGTCCCAGGACAGCTGATCCAAACTGGCCAACGGGGTATTCTCTACCATATGGCATCATATAGCATCACCCCATGAATATGGGGTGGCTGGCTGGGGTGGGTAGTACTGGTTACTTGGGGATAGGCATCACTTGTTTTGTACATGTTGATATTATTATTATTAATAATTATTATTATTATATTTATTTTCTGTCCTAATAAGCTGTCTTTATCTCAGCCCACAGGCTTTCACTTTTTTTCTGATTCTCTCCCCTATCCCGGGGGGGGGCGGGGGGGGGGGAACAGCTGTGTGGTGCTTAGCTGCTTGCTGGGTTAAACTACAATAATATTATTTATTTGTTTGTTTGTTTGTTTGTTTATATGAAACAGAATAATGCTTACCTTAGAAAAAAATAATAATAATAATCTTCATATACTTTCTGAACATCCCCAATGAGATCTATCACCACTTGTTTCTGTAATTGTCTAGTGTTGTAGTCTTTCCTCCATTTAAAAGATTTATATGTAACCTAACTAGGAACAAAATTACTACTTTGTGATTTAAGTCACTACTCCTAATTAATGCAACTCAGAAGACATATATCAAAAATCAAATGACATTCTTGAATTATTTTTGCTCTTTGTGATGATTATTTAAAAATGAAAAGGTAGGAAAATGCATTTAAATAATAAAATTACACTCCATGTTCTATATTCTTCTTGTGGTCTTCTGATTAGTCGCAATTTATCGAAACATTTATTCACATGCTTCATATTCATATGCTGAATGATGCCATTAGATATGATGCATGTAAATTTATCTTATGGTTGAGTAATTCATTGTATACAATATTATGTCATCACCAAAGCAGACATACTACATTTAGTATATCGGTACACTGTATGTTCTGAATTATTAGCTGAAGAGTTGCTTGCTACATTTTGTAAACTACCCTATGTTAGGCAATAATCATAATCTCTTCTGTTTAGCTCATCTAATCTTTTCTTTTTCTATAGCAGGATAATTCATTGCTAGCCAACAACAACAACAACAACAACAAAAAAGGCTAAACTTCTATGCTGCTATGAGTATAGGTAGCATTAATCTGTCAATATTGTGGCATACAATCTACACTGCTGTAGACCAGTTTTATAGTCTCTTAAAATTCTGAACAAGTAGGAGAAGTCGTAATCTTTTCCGATATGTGAATGTAAGCAGAACAATATTTTTTTATATACACTGCAACACTGACAAACAAACAAACAAATAAAACATAAGGAAAAAGGGAAAAATGATTTTAATATACTAACAGTAAGAAAATACCATTTATGTAAAGAACTGGTGAAGCCCAGTGAGGATTCAAACCAGAACAGTCTTCATCAGTCCTGAAACTATATATATGTACATCTGCATGTAACTACTCAAGAGAGTTTTTGATCAGATTTTAACTGCTTGGCTCTGTAACACAGAGGCTAATTTGCTTATGTTTTCTCAGAAAACAGCATTCTTTTTCTGACAGTGAGACGTCTTTTGAAAAATCAGCCAGATTTAAATTATCAAAGAATCGTAGAATCATAGAATCATTAAAGTTGGAAAAGACCTCCAGGATTCACCACCACTCTCTGGGCCTGACCATCCAGTCAGTTTTTAACCTAACAAAGAGCGTACCTGACCAACCTTCTGCCAGCTTCTCCAGAAGAATACCGTGGAAGACTATGTCAAAGGCTTTGCTGAAGTTTAAGTAGACTACATCAGCAGCCTTTCCCTCATTCATCAAGCAGGTCACCCAGTCATAGAAGGAGATGAGGTCTGTCAGGTAGGGCTTGCCTTTCATGAACCCATGTTGGCCTGAACCCCTGTTTGTCTTGCACATATTGTGCGATTGCACTCAAGATGACCTGTTCTATCACCTTTCCTGGCACTGAGGTCAGGCTAACAGTGCTGTAGTTCCCTGAGTCCTCCTTATGACCCTTTTTATAAATTGAAGTCACATTAGCAAGTCTCCAGTTGTCCAGGACTTCTCAATATGACCATGACCACTGATAGATGATAGAAAGTGTTTTGACAATCACATCCTCCAACTCTTTCAGCACCCTTGGGCCCATCTGGCTCCATGGACTTGTGACAGTCCAGGTGGATTAGCAGATCTCTAACTGTTTCCATCTAAACTGTAGGGGTTTCTTCTGCTCCCTAACCCATACTTCCAGGTTGTGAGGCTGAGTACCCCTAGGATAAGTGATCAGACTAGTAGACAGATGTAAAGAAGGCATTAAGAACCTCAGCCTTTTCCTTTTCCTTACCCTCAGTAGTCATGTTTCCCCCTGCATCCAGTAAAGGATGGAGACTCTCCTTGACTTCTCTTACCGTTCTCTCTTACCATTAATATATCTGTAAAAACATTTTTTTTTATCATTTACTATAATGGCCAGGTTGAGCTCATGCTAGGCTTTAGCCTTTCTGACTTTCTATCTGCATATGCTGGCAAATTCCTTGTATTCTCCCTGTCCCTTCTTCCACCAGACATAAACTCTCTTCTTCTCCTAGACAAAACAAATGTTTCCTGTTCAGCCACGCTAGTCTTCTTCCCCTTACAGCACACAGGGACAGCCTGCTCCTATGCTTTTAAGACCTCCTTTTAGGGGAGCATCCAGCCTTTATGGACCCCTTTGCCCTTCAGGATTGACTCCCCAGGGACCCTCCCTCCCTTCCTCCTTCCCTCCCTCCCGAACAGTTCAAAGTCTACCCTCTGGAAGTTGAAGGTAGCAGTTTTTCTGCCTTTTTCCTGACTTTTCCAATAATAGAGAACTAATGCGGCAATGTTAGCTAGGGTTGTTTTCCTTCTTTTCTGTGTCTTTCGGCCAGTTTATAATCTGTTTTGTAATATGATGCAGGTGACTATACTAGCCTAAAAATAAGATTCACCTTCATTACTTGGATAGTGACAAGATGGAGATTCTCCTTTTTCATTCACCGAGAGGATATTTGCTTTATTCATACAAGTTTGCTATTTCCTATAGAATGATAGCATGCTATAGTAATAATTTTAAAGGGACATTAAAAACAATTAATGAAAAATATTCTTATATAACGACTCAATTTATGCTACAGTACGGGAGAAATTCATCAGAATTTTTTGTTGGAGGTCAGTATCATATACAGTAGTAGTACAAGTGAAATAAAAGAGGTATCAAAACAACATTGAAAAGTGCAGCAAAAGCAACAAGAGATCCAAGGGCTGTTTGGTACAACTATTCTGGCAATAAAAAATTATTTGTTTCCAGTGCTTGACTCTTATGGGACCTATAGTGAAGAGATTATGGAAACCTGGCAAGCTATCCTGATCATGACAGTATTATCACACAATTTAGTAAACACAGATATTTTATAAATTATAAATTACCATGTTTTTATTTTTTATTTGGATTCCATGGTTTATAGTTGTCCCTTATACAGTAGAAACTACTCTGCACAAAAGTTATCTGAATTAATTACCTTCACAGTTTTATTATTATTATTATTAATAATAATAATTTATGGCAGATACCTTATCAATGAACTCAATTCATCTCAGCTAGACAATCAAGTAAAGAAATAATAAACTTGAAAAAATGATCAATTAGATTTGAAATGCAGATTTTTAATGGACTAAAAGGTCATGTCTATATAATGTGAAGTTCACTGTCAAGGCAAACACAAATAAACTTTATCCCTGGAGAGGCTGAAAATTATTACGCTTTCTTCAAGTTAATATAATGTAGGTATTTCATATTCTTGAAGGAAATAAAAAGAGATTTTAAAAATGAAGACAGTTTGAATGGCTAGGAACAACTGCCTGGTATGAATAACAACATAAAAGGAAAGCAGAATAAATGACAGAAAAGCCTAATTAAACCTGAAATATCAAATGACTTCAATTAGGAGCAGAGAATAGTGGTAAAGTTAAAAGCATTTAGTGAATAATGAGATGAAAAACAATATACACAGACTTGAATTGAACACTGTTACCCAGATGAAAATTATCATTATCAAGATAAGAAAGTACTGCAACATGATCAAAATACTGACAAATGTAGGCAGGACAATGGCTTTACAACATATGCAATTCTCAGAAAATTCAGGCCCATTCTATTTAAGTGTGTTCTATCTCAGTCCTTGAGATATTTAACTTGCTGGCTTTGTTTGTTTGGTTGTTGTAGTTGTTTTGTTTTGTTTTGATATATTTTTGTTTTGTTTTGAATAAGCTACAAATTTTGGATCCATATCTCGCATCCAAAAATATCCATATTTTTGCTAAAAGCTTCGTCTTCAAAATTGATTTTTATGCTGGAATATCTTGATTTTGCTATATGTTTCCATGTACGAACTGCAAACCTGACACGAGCCTTGCTTTAGCTCTATTTCCATCAAGCCTTCATTCTCCATCACAAAACTTGAACACTGGATGGGAAGAAATCAACGACAATAGATATTCATTGCCATACATATCAATGGGATAACAGAAAGAGTAGAAGCTAAGAGTTCTGATCATAAAAACCAGAGTCCTTTATCTATTCTTTCTTTATATTTGTGAAAATTGTTAGTAAGTCTTGCTCAGTTTGTTGCTTGATTTCAAGCTAATCAAGAAACAAAGCCTAAAACTGGTTAAGAGAGCTGAATTGATACTAATAATAATGATTTTGCTGTGGTTTAACCCCACTTGACAACTAAGTACTACACAGCAGTTCACTCATTTCTCTCACATTGGTATGAGGGAGAGAATAAGGAAGGTAAAAATGAAAACTTGAAAGTTGAGATAAAGACCGATTAATAGAGTCAGTAAATGTGAGTAAATGTGCTAGCAAGCAAAGCTAAATGTTTTTCATTCACTGGCTCCTATCAGCAGGAAGGTGTTTAGCCACATCCAGGAAAGCAGGGCTTACTTTTTGTAATGGTTACTTGAGAAGACTAGTGCCATTGCTTCAAACATCCCCCCTCCCTCCTTCTTTCCCTAAGTTTTTATTGTTGAGCAAGACACTGTGTACTATGTAGTATAGAATATCCCTTTGTTCAGTCTGGGTCAGCTGTCCTAGCTGTGTCCTCTCCCAGTCTCTTGTGCAACCACAGTATCCTCGCTGTCAGGGAGTGTCTTTGACTCAGCCTAAGAGCTGTTCAGCAATAGCTAAACCATTAGAATATTATCACCACTATTTTCATCAAAAATCCAAAACATAGCAGCAGATCAGCTACTGTAAAGAAAATTAGCCCAAAAATAACAAGAAAAAAAAATCTATAAAGAAAATAAAGCCCAAACCAGGACAGAGGTATTTTAAATAACTTCCAGATCCTTCCTATTGTCCTGTTACAAACATAGCCAGGACCTTTGGCTGCCGTGAACAGCTTCATATTACAGAGACCAGCTGCCTTAAAATGTCCTGTACACATGTTATTCAACTCTCCCACCTTTCCAAAAGCTTGCTCTCCATCAAAAAACTAATTGGAAATGTTCATTGTACAAAAACTTTTGAGAGCCGCTGTTTGACCCACAGTCAAAATGTGTAGGTATGATCCATATTGGAATATATGGAAGCAATTGGAAGAGAAGAATGTAATGAGGAGTAGTCAGAATGCATTCACCAAGGGGAAGTCGTGCTCGACCAACCTCGTTGCCTTCTATGATGGCATCACAAGCTGGGTAGATGGGGGGAGAGCAGTGGGTGTCATCTACCTTGACTTCAGCAAGACTTTTGATACTGTTTCCCATGACATCCTGCTAGCAAAGCTGAGAAAGTGTGGGAGAGAGGAGTGGACAGTAAGGTGGGTTGAGAACTGGCTGACTGGCTGAGCTCAGAGGGTGGTGATCGGTGGCGCAGAGTCCGGCTGGAGACCTGTGACTAGCGATGCTCCCCAGGGGTTGGTGCTGGGTCCGGTCTTGTTCAAAATCTTCATCGACAACCTTGATGAGGAAATAGTGTCTGCCCTCAGCAAGTATGCCGACGACATAAAGCTGGGAGGAGTGGCTGACACTCCAGAAGGCTGTGCTGCCATTCAGCAAGACCTGGACCAGCTGGAGAGATGGGCAGGAAGAAACCAAATGAGGTTTAATAAGAGCAAGTGTAGAGTCCTGCACCTGGGAAGGAAAAACCGGAAGTATCAGTACAGGCTGGGGGATGACCTGCTGGAGAGGAGCTCTGAGGAGAAGGACCTGGGGGTCCTGGTGGATGACAGGTTGACCATGAGCCAGCAGTGTGCCCTGGTGGCCAAGAGGGCCAATGGGATCCTGGTGTGCATTAAAAGGAGTGTGGCCAGCACAGAGTGGTCAAGGGAGGTGATCCTCCCCCTCTATTCTGCCCTGGTCAGGCCTAACCTGGAGTACTCTTTCCAATTCTGGGCTCCCCAGTACAAAAAAGACAGGGATCTCCTGGAGAGAGTGCAGTGGAGGGCCACAAAGGTTATACGGGGCCTGGAGCATCTTCCCTATGAGGAAAGGCTGAGAAACCTGGGTCTGTTCAGCCTGGAGAAGAGAAGACTGAGAGGGGATCTCATCAATGTCTATAAATACCTGAGATGTGGGAGACAGAGGGATTTGGCCAACCTCTTTTCAGTGGTTTGTGGGGACAGGACAAGGGGTAATGGACACAAGATGGAGCACGGGAAGTGCTGCACCAACATGCAAAAGGACTTCTTCACAGTGAGAGGGACGGAGCACTGGAACAGGCTGCCTAGGGAGGTTGTGGAGTCTCCTTCTCTAGAGGTATTCAAGGCCCATCTGGACTCCTACCTGGGCAACCTGCTCTGAGGAACCTGCTGTGGCAAGGGCGGTTGGACCCAATGATCTTTCGAGGTCCCTTCCAACCCCTTCAATTATGTGATTCTGTGATTCTGTGATATTTTTATAGATCTATATTTTGACATAGAAGTTGCATAAAATACTTATGTGTATGTATATACTTTTGAGTTCAGTTCTTTTAGAAATGAATTTTTGCCACAATTTCCCATCCTGATGGAAGTAAAGAAGTTTCTCGTCCTTCCTGAGGAGTTATGGAGGAATGTTAGTTACTATTCGTATGCTAACAGTTGAAAACCCAGCTGTAACATTGCCCTTGTTGTGGTGCAGAAAGTAAGCCTTAAGAATTTCTTAATTCCTGAAAACAGAATATCAAAGTGTGGTGGTTTTACTCAGGTGGGCAGCCAAGCTCTACGACAATTGCTGTCTCACTCACCCTCCTCAAAGGAAAAGGGGGAGAAAATATGATGCAAAGGGCTCAAGGTTTGAGATAAGGACAGGGAGAACACTCATCAATTATTGTGATGGGCAAAACAGACTCAGAGTGGAGATATAGTAAAAATTATCGCCCATTATTAACAAGCTAGAGAAGTGCGAAACAAATAAACCAAAACAACCTTCCCTCCATCCACCCTATTCCACCTCCTCCCCCCTGAGAGGTGCAGGGGAATGAGGGAATGGGGGTCACAGTCTATAGCACTTCATCTCCCCTGCTTGTTCTTAGTCACTCTCTTCTCCAACTCCAACATGGTGTCCCATGGGATGCAGTCTCTCCCAAACTGATCTGTGGGCTTCCCACAGGCTTCAGCTCTTCAAAAACTGCTCCAAATATGGGTCCATACCATGGGGTCCATCCATCAGGAGCAAAGTGCTCTAACACGAGTCCCCCATGGACAACAGCTCCTGCCACAACACCTGCTACTCTATGGTCCCCTCTCCACAGGCTACAGGTCCAGCCTGGAATCTACTCTAGCAGGGGTTCTACACAGGCCACAGCTTCCTTCAGGTCAGAAGGTCTCCTCCACGGGCTGCAGCATGGAAATCTGCTCCACCCTGGTACACGATGGGCTGCAGGGGGACAGCCTGTTTCACCACAGTCCTCTCCACAGGCCACAAGGGAACTTCTGTTTCGGCACCTGGAACACCTCCTCCCACTCCTTCAATGACCTTGGTGTCTGCAAGGCTGTTTTTCCCTCCTCTCTCTCCCAGCTGCTGTTGAGCAGCAGTTTTTTTCCCTTTCTTAAATATGCTCCCACAGAGGTGCAAACAGCATCAATTATTGGCTCGGCTTTTGCCACTAGTGAGGCCCTTATCTAACGTGACAGCTTCTGGATTTTTCTTTCAAGAAGCCACCCCTATGGTCCCCCACTTCCAAAACCTTGCCAAGGTTTTGGTAAACCCACTGCACAAAGTGTTTGTCAAAACACTTGTTTGAGGACCTGCCACTTATAAAGTTATCCTTAAAGCAAATCCATATTAAGGCAAAGTAAAAAGCAGTGTATCTACAGAGTTTGAGTGAAAGTACAATGAAAAATACTTTAGAAAAAAAAAAAGGCACAAAATAAAAATAAAATAATCTATTTACCTTTCTATCCATCCATATACCAACACACATATGTATAAAAATATATGCACTCAGATTAACATGTTTCCTATACTTTAATATTCAATTCTGAAGCTGTTAAAAGTCTGCACAAACAGAGTTGAGCTTTCAGCTGTTTCAACAAGTTCTACAACATTAACCTGACTTTCACAGTGACAGATGCTAATCTGGGTGCTTTCTTCCACCTGTACTGCATGTGTAGTATACTATTTTGATTATGTTTGTATCAAACTTTCATTCCATCTTTACATATTTCCTGATCTACAGCTTGAATTTGGAAGAATTATGTGAAATGCTTTTTGTCCACTGTAGATTTTGGAATCAGTTATTGTGGTGGGTAAGCCTTGACTAACTGCCAAACTCCCACTCAGATGCTTGAGCATTTCATTCCTCAGCAGCATTAAGGGAAGAAATTGGAAAGGATGAGAATGAGAATGTTCATGGATTAAAGAAATGGAAATGGCTTACTAATTATGGTCATGTGCAAAAGAGACTGCACTGGGGAAAAATATTAATTGATTACAAATTTAAACAACAATGTAGCTACTATTCTGGGTAGTGGAAAACAAAAAGACAAATATTAAAACAACATATTTCCTTTCCCATACTTGACTTCACTCCTTCACGTCAGACTCACCTATCCCTGACCTGAGAAGCACAAGCATGGTTGAAGGTATGGGTTATGGTCAGTACATAATGATTTCTCTCTGGGTTTCTTCCTGTCATTCTTTTTCCTTGTTCCATCTTGGACTCTTGATGGACTTCACTTTACAACAGGAATACCATCTGCTGTTGCATGCGATCTTCCAGGGGCTACAGGGGAATCTCTGCTACGATGTAAAGGACCCTCTCTTCTTCTCTTCTCCCCTTGGTGTTCCCTCCTTTTTCTTTTTTTATTTTTCTTTTTATTTTTTTATTTTTCTTCCCCTTTTTTTTTTTCTTTTTACTTTCTCCACTACCTGTCCATCATTTTTTGCTCTTTCTTGAATAACATTTCCAGAGAGACCCCACTGTCTTGGATCAGTTGTGCCTTGCTGTGGGACTATTAGAGCCAGTTAGAACTGGCTAGCTCACACAGGGCAGCCCCTAGCTTTTTCTCAGAGACGCCACTCCTGCTATCTCCACATTTGCCAACACTTTGCCACCTACACCCAATCATTGTCTTCTGAACATAGGTATTTGGAGTCCTCTTGAGATAATAGAACAACTAGTAATTTAAAGAACTCTTATTTTAATGTTTTGGGTGTTTTAAGTTTAATTTCTCCCTTTCTCTCTCTTTTTTTTTTTTTAACATATGTCAAGGTGAGGTCAAAGTTCTAGACTTTCTATGTACAAGGTTATAATTTTTAATAAGTTCAGATATACAACCTAAATGTCTGTGTCTTTGTGTGGGTGGGTGTTTATGGGGTTAACACATGCAACTTCCTCATTCAACAGGCTGAGGACATTTAGGTTGTCGAGTCTGAAGGAAAGAAGGCTTAGAGGTCCATTGCTTTCTACAACTTCCTGAGGATGGGAAATGGAGAGGGAGGTGCCAATCTCTTCTCCCTGATAACCGATGACAGAACACACAAGAAGAGCACAAAACTGCATCAGAAAAGGCTCAGAATAGATATTAGGAAAAAATTATTTACTGAGAGGGTGGTCAAACATTGAGACAGGCTTCCTAGGGAGGTGGTTGATGCCCCATGCTTGTCAGTGTTCAAGAGACATTTGAATAATGTCCTCAATAATATGATTTAACTTTTGCTTAGCCCTGAAATGGTCAGGAAGTTGGACTAGATGATACTCAAAGGTCCCTTCTGAACTATTCTATTCTGTTCTGTTCTGTTCTAATTGCTGGTTTTATACCAATAATCATCAATGTCTTTTTGATTACTTTAATGATCAGTGCTCACCCCTGGTTATGAAGAATTTAGTCACTATTCTTTATCATTTAGGTACTTAGACTCTCCTCATGAATTAATTTTATTTAAATTAGGACAGATGACATAAATGCCCTTTTCACTCTATGTCTCTATGTGAATTGTGCAAAAGACTTGAATTCACATAAAATTCCATGTCTTGCCTTTATAGCAACAACAAGTATATCAGAGCAATGTGCCTGTCCTTAATTCATTTCTAATATTCATTTTAATGCACGCAGTTTTCCATATAACTAAAGTAACTCTCTAATGAATAGTTTGTTTTTTCTGAATATAGGTCCCAAGATATTTGTATTCTTCTAGGACTCTGCATAAGGAGATTTGTGGTATTATATCCTCTTTTGTATGCAGGTGATGTTAAACTATGTAAATTATGTTGTGAATATTAGAAACAAACATCGTATTTTTGTGTAATATATATACTACAGACTTTCAAAGGCTGAATGTATTTTTGTGCAATATATATTTTCATGAGCTTTGCAGAGAGAGAAGTAAACTTGAGATACATTAGACTTTTAGACTTTTTTTTTTTTTTTTTTGGTTTGTGAAAAGACTCTGATAATGCTGTCTCTCTTTCCAAAAGATGTTGACACCCTCATTGAAAAAAAAAAAAAAAAATGTCCTCAGGAATTTCCTGGTAGGAAGACTGGTGAAAATTTTGAATATTATTTTTTTAATACTTGTTCCTTCTTCAAAAATCACACTTCTGTTGTGAAATCAGAATCATTTTTGCAGTGATCATGGGTTCTTGCCAAGGAAAGTTATAATGACAGTATGGAAAAGTAGGTAATGCAGTTTGGGAATTAAAACACTGCAGCTAAGCAGATGAGAAAGCAAAGGAGGTGAGTCAAGGCTAAAGTACAGTCACTTTTTAGCTTGTCAAAATGGAATGCAAGTCTTATCATTTGACAGTTTGCTGATTATCCTTATAAAATATTTTTGTGTGCTACTGTAATTGCCTCAAACCATGCCAGCAAAATTTTTCTAGTCAATGAGGTTCCAGAATATTATCTCAGGGACTCGATTTTAGTTTGAAAATAATGTAAGTTGTCTCAAAATTCAGCATTTCCTATCTCCTTGATATATGGATTCTTTTTACAGATAATATTCTATGGAAATAGGTAAAAATAGTTTCAATATCATAAAGCTATCACAGATCTCTTCTGGGCAGAGGCCAATGGGATGAGGTTCAACATGGCTAAGTGCCAGGTCCTGCACTTTGGCCACAACAACCCCATGCAACGCTACAGGCTTGGGGCAGAGTGGCTGGAAAGATGTGCAGAGAATAATGATTTGGGGGTGTTGGTTGATGATCACTTGAACATGAGCTGGCAATGTGCCCAGGTGGCCAAGAAGGCCAGTGGCATCCTGGTTTGTTTCAGGAATAGTGTAGCCATCAGGAACAGGGAGCTGATCATCCCCTTGTATTCTGCTCTTTTTGAGGTGCTGAGGCCACACCTTGAGTACTCTGTTCAGTTTTGGGACCCTCACTACAAGATGGACATCAAAGCGGCCCTGGAACATGTCTAGAGAAAGGCTCTGAAGCTGGTGAAGGGTCTGGGCCAAAAGTCCTATGAAGAGCGGCTGAGGGAAATGGAGTTGTTTAGTCTGGAGAAGAGGAGGCTCAGGGGAGACCTTCTTGCTCTCTACCTTCTCTGAAAGGAAGTTGTGGGGAGCTGGGGGTCAGCCTCTTCTCCCAGTTAACAAGTAATAGGACTGGAGGGAATGGCCTCAAGTTGCACCGGGGAGGTTCAAGCTGAGAATTAGGAGAAATTTATTCTCACAAAGAGTAGTCAGGCATTGGAATGGGTTGTCCAGGGAAGTGGTGGTGTCACTGTCCCTGGGGGTGTTTAAAGAAAGGTTGGACATGGTGCTTAGGGGCATGGTTTAGTGGGTGATATTGGTTGTATGTGGATAGTTGGACCAGATAATCTTGGAGGTCATTTCCAACCTTAATAATTCTATGACTCTATGATCAAGAGAATTCAAAGTAGATTTTTGTTTTATTTTTTTTCCTTTTTTTAAAAAAATAAAATTATGTTCTATGAGTTACAGCTTAAAAATAAATAAATAAAGTTCAATTTGCATTTATTGACTATGTACCTATTCCAGAAATATTTCCTCAGAATGTAGAAAGTGTGACTGAAAAACTGATACTTATTCTGTGATGCAAGCTTATTATGAACTTTTCGTTGTTTCACCTTGGAGGGCAGTTGAGCTCCAGCACAACCACCCTCTCACTCTCCTTCCTGAAAGAAGGAGGTGGAGAAAATACAACAGAAAATGGCTCAAATGTTCAGATAAGGACATGGAGATTGTTTACCAATTACTGTAACTGGAAAGGCAGGTCCTGCTTGACGAACCTGATCTCCTTCTATGACAAAGTGACGGGCTGGGTGGTTGAGGGAAAGGCTGCAGATGCGGTCTACCTAGACTTCAGCAAGGCTTTTGACACCATTTCCCACAGCATTCTCCTCAAGAAACTGGCTGCTCTTGGCTTGGACTGGCGCACACTTCGTTGGGTTAGAAACTGGCTGGATAGCCGGGCCCAAAGAGTCGTGGTAAATGGAGTCAAATCCAGTTGGAGGCCGGTCACTAGTGGCGTTCCCCAGGGCTCGGTGCTGGGGCTGGTCCTCTTTAATATCTTCATTGATGATCTGGATGAGGGCATTGAGTGCACCCTCAATAAGTTTGCAGATGACACCAAGTTAGGTGTGTGTGTCGATCTGCTTGAGGGTAGGAAGGCTCTGCAGGAGGATCTGGATAGGCTGCACCAATGGGCTGAGGTCAACTGCATGAAGTTCAACAAGGCCAAGTGCCGGGTCCTGCACCTGGGGCACAATAACCCCAAGCAGAGCTACAGGCTGGGAGATGAGTGGTTGGAGAGCTGCCAGGCAGAGAAGGACCTGGGAGTGATGGTTGATAGTCGGCTGAATATGAGCCAGCAGTGTGCTCAGGTGGCCAAGAAGGCCAACAGCATCCTGACTTGTATAAGAAACAGTGTGACCAGCAGGGCTAGGGAGGTGATCGTCCCCCGTACTTGGCTCTGGTGAGGCCGCACCTCGAATACTGTGTTCAGTTTTGGGCCCCTCGCTACAAGAAGGACATGGAGGTGCTTGAGCGAGTCCAGAGAAGGGTGACGAAGCTGGTGAGGGGCCTGGAGAACAAGTCCTACGAGGAGCGGCTGAGGGAGCTGTGATTGTTCAGCCTGGAGAAAAGGAGGCTGAGGGGCAACCTTATCGCTCTCTACAGGTACCTCAAAGGAGGCTGTAGCGAGGTGGGGGTCGGTCTGTTTTCCCATGTGCCTGGTGACAGGACGAGGGGGAATGGGCTTAAGTTGCACCAGGGGAGTTTTAGGTTGGATCTTAGGAAGAACTTCTTTACCGAAAGGGTTGTTAGACATTGGAACGGGCTGCCCAGGGAAGTGGTGGAGTCACCATCCCTGGAGGTCTTTAAAAGACGTTTAGATGTAGAGCTTAGAGATATGGTTTAGTGGGGACTGTTAGTGTTAGGTCAGAGGTTGGACTCGATGATCTTGAGGTCTCTTCCAACCTAGAAATTCTGTGATCTGTGGGTCTGTCCCCTCCCAGCTCCTGCTGCACCCCCAGCCTGCCTGCTGGCAGGACAGAGCAAGAAGCTGAAAATCCTTGGAAAAAAAAAAAAAAAAAAAAAAAAAAAAAAAGATTCAGTGTAGGGTGATTAATATAATTTATTACCTATTACTAACAGACTAAAACAGTGAGAAACTTAGTAAACTAAAACCACCTTTCCCCTATCTACCCTATTCTACCTCCTGCCCCCTGGCACAGGCGAATGGGAAATGGAGGTTGTAGTCAGTCCATAATGCTTTGTCACCTGCTGCTCTTTCGTCTTCATTCTCTTCCCCAGCTCCAGCATGGGTTTCATCTGATGTGATGCCATCCTTCCCAAAATTGATCCTATGTGGGCTTCCCACAGATAGCAGCTGTTCAAGAACTGGTCCAATATTAGTCTGTACCATGGGATCCATCCTTCAGGAGTGGACTACTTCAACATGGGTACCCCACGGTCAGCAGCTCCTACCAGATCCCCTGCTCCTGCATGGGCTCCTCTCCACGGGCCGTAGCTCCAGCCCGGGGCCTGATCCTCTAGGGGCTCTATATGGGCTACAGCCTCCTTCAGGCCAAATACACTTCATCCTATGTGGACCTCTCCATGGGCTGCAGCATGGAGATCTGCTCTCCCGTGGTATCCCATGGGCTGCAGGGGGACAGCCTCCTCTACCATGGGCCTCTCCAAAGGCTGCAGGAGAACTGCTCCTGCGCCTGCAACATCTCCTCATCCTTCTTCACTGATCTTGGTGTCTGCGGGATTGCCTCTGTCTGCATTTAGTCTTTCCTCTCTCCCAGCTGCTGTTGTGCACTCGTTTCATTTCTCAAATATTCTCTCACAGAGGCACAACCAGCATTATGCATTGGCTGGTCTTTGGCCAGAAGCAGATCCATTTCGGAGCTGGCTGAAACTGGCCCTTATCTAACATGGGGCAGCTTTTGGACTGTTCCCAGAGAGACCACTCCTACAGCCCTCCTGCTACCGATTCCCTGACATGTAAAACCAATACAGCACTATAAAATAATCAGTCCCTAAATGCAGAAGAGGTATGAAAAGACACATTTTGGACATGTGTTCTGGTTTTTGGGTTTGAAAATACTACTTTGAGAATGACCATTCCAAAACTGAATTGTTGAAAGACATATGGCATATCTGTTATATTTAGCTTGTTATATTACATTAAAATGTATGTAAAGAATTCTTATTGAGTAAAATTAAAAATATCATATTGAGATAGATAAATGGAAGTTTTATATGGAATGTTAGCTATACAGAAGATAAAGGCAAATTCCAAGCTCTTCCTATACACTGTTTTCCTAATCTTAATTCAGTTAAAAAGTAATGTGATATGCTCAAGAACAAATAGACATATAATCTATGTTAAGAAATTTCAAATCTGACTTGTATTTCAGTGTTCCACCTATAGTAAAGAGGGAAATATTGGAAAAACTACAAACACTGAGATGAAACATGGTAGATGAAATTATGTTGATTTTTCTTTTTTCTTTTTTTTTTCTTTTTTTTTTTTTTAATGGGGGAAACAAATCAACAGAAAAACAAACAAACAAACACCAAACACCATTAAGGTAACAAAGCATTATTCAAGTTTTAAGGAACCTTGAGGAGTCTTCTACTCTAAAATACTGCTCAAAGAATGGACAACATTGAATTCAGGCTACCCTTCTCAAGGCTTTTGTCCAGTGAAGTTGTGGAAAAAATCTGAGGATTGAGGATGGAGATTCCACTGATTCCCTGGGCAATCTTGTCCAGGGCTCACATCCTCATGGTGATACATGTGTGTGTATAGCCATACATACATACATACAGCCATAATCTTCCATTGGCTTTTAAAAAGAAATTTCTTCAAAAAGTATTCCATATTCCTTTTCACTTATAATACTCTGTGTGCATATAATGACTGTCATATTGTAGAATCTCATATCATAAAGACCAAACAACAAAAAAAAGTTACTTAATTTGTTTTGTATTGCTTACTTATGCAACACCAAGAAAAGAAGAAGAAAAAGAAGAAGAACAAAAACAACAACAACAAAAGAACAAGAAAAGAACAAGAACAAGAACAAAAACAAGAACAAAATATTATTTGCAAGGTTAAAAAAAAAAAAAAATCAGGCAAAAAAAAAAAAAAATGTGGGAACACTGTCTTCTATACATTCCCTCCAAATATTCAAATATTTTCACTGTGAGCAGAGTCATCCCAACAGGAGATAATCACTGTAAGTAAAAAGTAATGCATTCAGTAAGACTGAATAAGATATTTATTTATTTATTTATTTTAACTCAAGCTTTAATTTTCTGCATAACTCCGCTTCTAAGAATTAATTCTTGTTTCACACACATCAAAGTATTCAGTCTCTGACTAATGTCTTCAGAGATGGGGAGTCTGTTATGAAGTCTTGTAAAGTGATTAAAAAAAATAAAATAATAATAATAATAATAAGTTTTAAGCTATATGAAAGTTCTGCACAGAATTTTCTGTTAAATGATACAACTGTTCTGTGTTTCTTTTAGACCATTTTTCACCCATTTAACTGTCCTATGTTGTACTTTTAGTCTTCAGTCAAATTTCTTATTGTCTGAAATTAAATTAACCTTCTACAGCTATTGTATTTTGATTAAAAAGAATGAACTCTTACAGTCTTGCTCAAAAGACTAATATCTTTGAACATTTATATGAATACAATTTCCTTCTTTATTTCTGTGTGAAATATAGAACTGAAATTACCACTTCAGAAATGGTTACAACAGGGATAAATTAATATGTTAAAGAATATCCCAGTGATTTCTATTATTTTTGTTTGTGGGTTTCTCTTTTAAATATTGAAAAATCATGCTCATTCTCCCTTCAAAAACTTGTCATCACAAGTGATCACCTATTGTCATCACCTATCATCTATTACAATATCTTAACCAATTAGGTTTCCATTCCTCCATGCATGACATATTGCTTTATTTTGATGGATTTACGGTGGAAAGCTTTCCAGTAATTCCAGACTGCTCTGAATTATTTGTCTTTCCCATAATTCCTTATTCCTCTATTTTTTTAGTCATACATTGTCTACTTGTGCATTGCTTATTGTAATACACTCTTATAATTCTCCAAAGAAACTATATTAAAATAGGATACAATTATATAATACAGCATTTACTTAAACATCTAGAAATCCCATTGATATCAATAATGTGTTATCCTTATCTTAATATAATCATTTTTTATCTAAAAGGGAAATTTAAAATACTTCTATTAACCTAATGGATAATAAGATAGAAGAGGTGTATTGTAGTTTAGGTATCTTAGACTTATATTTACCAGAAGCTTTTATGTTCTACCCTGTAGAGTGTTTTCTTCTCTCACTTCAGAACTCAATTTGCTACAGCAGTGTTTCCGAGAGCCTCTAGAGCAGTATTTTTCTTTTTATATTCAAATGATAGTGCCCTTATGTTGTTTTTCTCACGGCCTTGGAAACTCAAGTCCAAATATTGCTTGTTTTGGCAGGTTCTTGTGGGGAGTGACTGCCACCAGCATGAGGATCACCACTTTTCTTTCTCCTTTTCCTTCCCTTTGGTTGTAGCTTTAACTTTATATTAAAGGACCCAATAACAACATAGCAAGCAGGGCTCCCTCATGCGTAATGGTTACTTGGGAAAACAAATACCATAGTTCCAAACATCCCCCTCTTCCTACTTCTTTTCCCCATTTCTGAGCATATCATCATATGGCATAGAATATCACTTTGGTCAGTGGGGGTCAGCTGTCCTTCCAACTTCTTGTGCATCCTCAGCTTACTCTCTTTTGGGGCAGCCTGAGAAACACAAAAAGCTCTGATTCTGTAAGCAGTGATCAACAATAGAGGAAACATTGGTGTGCTATCAAAGCTGTTTTAATCACAGATTCAATACATACCACCATATGAAGAAATTCAGCTCCATCACAGCCATTACCAGTGTATCACCCAAGTGGAACTTTTTAGTCATAATAATGAAAGTGTATATTACAGATCCTGAAGCATGACAGCATACAGGTGGTTTTGAAGTTTCAAATTTTTTGACAATAAAAATTCCAAACATAATGGTAATGATAAACTTCCAGCCAACCCGTAACTTGTGCAGCCCCAGCTGGATACATATAAGTCTATGTGGCCTGATGGGATTCATCCTAGGGTACTCAGAGATATGGCTGATGTCCTTATGAGATCTCTCTCAATTATTTTTCAACAGTCTTGGGAATCTGGAGAGGTTCCTATCGACTGGAAGTTGGCACATGTTGTTTCACTTTTAAAGAAGTGCAAGAAAGATGACAATGGTAATTACAGGCCTGTCAACCTCACTTCAGAACCAAGTAAAATTATGGAGAAAATTATTCTGGCATTTACTGAAAAACACCTGAGGGACAATGCAGTCATTGTTCACAGCCAACACAGGTTCACAAAGGAAAGGTCCTATAAAGTTAATTTCCTGTTATGACAAGTTCATGACATCTAGTTGACCAAGGGAAGACAACTAATGTACTCTCCTTTTCTCTAGATGCAACAACCCTAGTTCCCTCAGTCACTCATCATAAGACTTGTACTCTAGACCCCATGCCAGCTTTGCTGCCCTTCTTTGGACATGTTCCAGCACCTCGATGTTCTTCTTGTAGTTGAGGGGCCCAAAACTGAACACAGTATTCAAGGTATGGACTAACCAGAGCTGAGTACAGAGGGACAATCATTTCCCCAGTTCTGCTGGGTACACTATTTCTGATACAAGCCAGGGTGCTGTTGACCTTCTGGGCCACCTGAGCACACTGCTGGCTCATATTCAGCTGACTATCAGCCAATAACCCAAGATCCCTTTCCACCTGACAGTTTTCCAGCCATTCATTACTGAACACTGGAGTACAGCAGCAGTGACCACCTTCAGCTGGATTTGACTCCTTCACCACAACTCTTTGGGCCTGACCACCCAGCCAGTTTTTAACCCAACAAAGCTGGGTAACCTGTTCAGGCCTTGAGCGGCCAGCTTCTTCAGGAGAATGTTATGGGGAATGGTGTCAAAAGCCTTACTGAAGTTTAGGTAGACCATAACCACAACCTTTCCCTCAACCACTGTGTGAGTCACTTCACTGTAGAAGGTGATCAGATTTGCCAAGCAGGACCTGACTTTGATAAACCTGATATGCTGGGCCAGATCACCTGTTTGTGCTATAAGTGCTGTGTTGTGGCACTCAAGATAACCTGCTCCATGAGCTTCCCCAGCACCAAGGTCAGACCGAAAGGTCTGTAGTTTCCTGGATCCTCTTTCCAGCCCTTCTAGGTGGTCATCACATTTGTTAGCTGCCAGTCAACTGGGCCTTCCCTGGATACCAAGACTGCTGATAAATGATGGAAAGCAGCTTGGTAAGCACTTCCACCAGCTTCCTCAGTATGCTCGGGTGGATCCCATCTGGCCCCATAGACTTGAGTACATCGAAGTGGAGCAGCAGGTCACTAACCATTTCCCTGTGGTTTATGAGAGTTTCTTTCTTCTCCCTGTTCCTATCAACGAGAGCATGAAGATGAAAACCCAGAGAACAATTTGTCTTGATGCTAAAAACTGAGACAAAGAAGACATTTAGTACCTCAGCCATTTCCTCATCTCTTGTCCTTATGTTTTCCTCCACATCCAATAAAGGATGGAGACTCTCATTAGTCTTCCTTTTATTGTGTATGTATTTATAAAAACATTTTTAATTGTCCGTAACAGTAATAGCCAGATTGGACTCATATTGGGATTTGGCCCTTCTAATTTTGTCCCTGAACAACCTCACTATATCTTTGCAGTGCTGAGTGGCCTGGCTGTCTTCCAAAGGTCGTAAACCCTCTTTTTCTTCCTGAGCTTTAGCCACAGCTCTATACAGCCAGACTAGTTTTCTGCCATGCCAGCTCATCTTTTGGCATGTAGGGACAGCCTGCTCCTGTGCCTTTAGGATTTCTTTGTTGAAGTGCCCAGCCTTTTGCCCTTTAAAACTGTCTCCCAAGGGACTCTGCCAACTAGTCTCCTTAACAGACTAAAGTCTGCTCTCCAGAAGTCCAGGGTGGTAGTTTTGCTAACCCCCTTCCTTACTTTTCCAAGAATAAAAAACTATTAATTCATGATCGTTGTTCCCAAGATGGCCTGCAACCTTCACATTTGAGGAGTTAGTGGTCTTGAGTAAGGCCTGATAGCCATTTTGGACCTTATGTTAAGTCTTAAGATACTCACATGCTATAGAGTGACCACTGTATAACATCAGGTACATTACAGTAAAGTATTAAGGTCATGAAAGGCTCTGGTTTTGCACTGATCCTGGATAAAATTCCTAGCTATATGTAACTAGGTATGTTCTGGTGGGCATGATGAAATACACGGCACTCTTACCTATCAAAAAAGATGGATACTTTTGTTTGTTATAGTAGTTATAAAAAGCTCCATTAGTGGGCAGGAGGGGCAAGGAGAGCAGTGATGCTGAACCTCTGCATGGATGGAATTTGCACAGCCTGTCATGATTGTCCAGGAGGGGTCCACCTGATGCTGCATCACAGTGGTTTCCAGCATCTGAAGGGACTTAATATTAACTAGCTATCTACATTTATTATTTCCATTAATGTTGTTGTTGTTGTTGTTATCATTATTATCATTATAATTATTATTATGGTTATATTGCATCATTTGCTTCTGTGCCTTGGTTATTGAGATCCAGAAAGAACCTTGCACCCCTTCCTGCACAAAACTTCCAAGAAACTAAGTTTTCTTTCAGAAGACATTTTTGAATCAATTTCTATCTTTCTTTAAACACAATTGCTGAACACTTTTAACAGTTCACACAATCTAGTTTGCCAGGAGAATGAAATTTAAAGTTCAACTTAAGATACACAAATTTGATCAGGATGTTTGGAGAAGGGAATAAAACTAAAACCTGATTTCTTTAGAAGGCGGGTAAACTAGGCAAGGATAATGGATCTCTAATGGAATTATCTGCCCTCTGGGATCTGATACATTTCAGAGTCTATATACTGATTCAGAGAGAATAACTCACTACGTAAATAAAATCCACTGAAGTCAAATACACTTATTTAAGATCAAAGACTAATGAATATGAGTAAAGTAGTTCTTTGAATACAGTTTAGGAGAGTGACCTACCATATCTAACAGAATAATACTGAACTTGACTCACTGTTTCTTTGAAGCTGTGTTGTTTATACCTATATAAATGACAATAGAAATTAAAAATATGTAAAGATACAGCGCAAAGTTCAAGGTAATGACAAAGTAAATAACGTATCCTGAATTATGAAGAAATTGCAAATTCAGTTGTGACAAACCTGAAGCTCTAACCCTTAGTGGATTGGAATATTTCATGGAGAACTATCTGGAGAGAAACAAATTAATGACATTATCAATACAATACAACAATACAGTTAATATATGTGAGAAAGAGTCATTATCCAGTAGTTTAGATTCTCTAATAATTTTATATGTTGCTGTAAACTTTTAAGACCACAAACCTTTGTTAAACTCAGGTGTTGTAGATAAACTGTTACTTGACTTTGTTTGTGTACATTTTGTAATATTATAGGTATATGCTTGAACATGCAAAGCTGTTATACCTTCTAACCTTAAGACTATTAGACTTCCTTTTCAAATTCAGTTTTTCTTCTACAATCAATTATTTATGCTCTTCAATTTTGAGCCTTGAACATGCATTAAGAGGGAATAAGGGCATTTGATTGGCATCAAATGTGAACATTCTTGATATTACTAACACAATTCCAAATTATTTTTTTAACATTTCATTTACTGTCATAATAATTACTGTTCTAAGCAATAATGCATATTATTGCAGAAAATCATATCTTGTAGATATGTATGATATGTTGCATACCAATTTTTCTTATTATCCTTCAACAACTTAATAATCACATTTATGTGTGTAAAACAATAATGACAAAGACAATGTAAGAAATTAAGCTGGAAAAAAAAAAAAAAAAAAAAGCAAGAGAGATTTATACTTGTAAAAGTTGTAATATTCAGTACATTGTAAAGCTCGTGTCTCTAGCATACTTCCAAAAGGAGTAAGCTAATAATTTGGCATCCAATGAAGTTTATTGTGGGACCATTCAACCTATGATACAATTTCACTTCATATGTCTGGACATGTATTTGTTATGTACCAAGGCACTACACATCTTATAAAGCATCTATATAAATGACAATAGAAATTACAAATATTTGAAGATAAAGCCAAAGTTCAAGATAGTGGAAAAGTAAATGACAAAATACCTGATTTCATCATGATTAAATGTATGTTCTCATATTCACAGAACCTTCGGAAAAGAAGTATAGGATTATGGTGGGTTTTTTTTGTTGGTTTCTGTCTTTCTATAATTGACAATTTGTTCTTCCTTACTTTCAGGTGCTGAACTGGCATATCGAATTAGAAGTCTAGTCTCTGTATTTTTCTGTTTGTATGGCTTTCAAGACACTCTTCATCTATTTGTATGCCAATTCGTCCATCTATAAAATGTGTGCAGCAGGGATCTACACATAAGAGAATTAAAAATACAGCAAAATATGTAGGCAACTGTGGTCTTCAAAGATTGAACAGTGTCATACTCTTCACTATAGAGATGCAAAAGAAAATCTGTAAAACTAAAATGTCTTCTGATAATACAGTAATAATTTTATTTGTCTTTCAGAAAATGTAAAAAAGGAACTCTGGGTAATCTTAAGGCAGAAAGAGGTACATACAACACCCCTTTCAAAATTGTCATTAATATAAAAAATTGAAAACAAAAATCATGTTTTCAAAAAGTACAATAGAATACAAAAGACAATTGGATTGATACATGCTACTGAAGTGTCTCCATGTTTAAACTGGAAGGTATATTTTACCACAACTCCACAACAGACAGCTGGAGAAGAGAGAATACAATTAATTTGGTTACCATGGCATCATACTATTATGGGACTGAGCAGAAAAGTCACAAGAGTTCGTTATTTATAAGTGTAACAACAAAGGCTTTGCAAGAGTTGAAAATGATGGTCTTGCACAAATTCATAAAATTGTATTGCACACTTTCTTCCACTGAAATAAATATACAGAGTGGACTGTAGAGTGACAAAGAGAATTAAGTTACTATATTATGATGGATTATTTTTTATGTTTGTTTCCATCTTAACAAACAAACAAACAAAAAAGGAAATTTAATGGATGACATGATAAAAATATATCATAAAGCTTTTTACAAATTCTCAATCCTTAAATAAAGGAACTGTATGGGATTTTGTTTGCTCCATGAAGTTTAAAATGAGCACAGTGGACAGAGTTTTCTACATTTTTCATTTACCATTCATACATGGAAAAAAAAATAAATTAATTCTTCAATAAGGGAGTTTATATCCTGCAGGATGTATTTCACTGTATCACAATAACATCCTAAGGAAAAGTCTATTTTTGGTTGTTTGTTTGTTTGTTTGTTTGACAATAAGAAAAATTTCTATGAATACTTAATACTTTAATGCATTCATTGTTGCCCTAAGTCTAGTAGGTTTTTCCTCTAACATGCTTTAAATTGTTTCTTTAATATTCTTGAGCTACAAGACACTTGGAATTTTCCCTTTTGGAAAATCTTTTCCTGCAGAATAGATAGAACCTGTAATAGCTGTCAGCAACACTAGGAAATGTTGACTTTCTAGGTACTGTAAGTACTTGACAAAGTTTCGGAAATATAGCTATTAAATTGAAGATAAATATTAGTAATGTAAAATTTGACTGTAACCATTTTCTAGATCATAATGGTAATTTTATTGTTAAGTATTAGTATTGTTAATTTTTTTGTTGTTGTTGTTCCCAAAAGATTAGCTGTTCTTCTGGAAGGTATAGATTTCAAAAATACCTTGAACAGAAGAACTGAATTTAACATTAGAAAAGAGTTTAATTTCTTCATCTTTTTGCTGTAGCCTCTGTGGCATTTATCTGAAGGCTCATGATCAAAAGGCTATAGATAAAACTGATGCGGATGAGAGGAACCAAATATTCAATATTAGAAGGATTAATAAATGTATTATAATATATATATATCTCCTATGAAGAAAGACTGACAGAGCTGGGGATGTTCAGTCTAAAGAAGAGAAGGCTCAGGGGTGACCTCGTTGTGGCTTTTCCATAATTAAAGGGATCTTATAAAATAAAAATGGAGAGCAACTTTTTACTCAGGCAGATAATGATAGGACAAGGAGAAATGGTTTTAAACTAAAAGATGATAGATTTAGATTAGATGTAATGCAGAAATTCTTCACTCAGAGGGTTGTGAGTCACTGGAACATATTTTCCAGAGAAGCTGTGTGTGTCCCATTCCTGGATGTGTACAAGACCAGGTTGGATGAGGCCCTGGGCAACCTGATCTAGTGGGTGGCATCCCTGCCCATGGCATGATCTTTAAAGTCCCTTCCAGCCCAAGCTGTTCTATTATATATATATATATAAATACATACACACACTATGTGTGTGTATGTATATATATATGTACATATATATATTAGATGTCAACAAGTTTTTTGTCCAAGATTGTTTATATTTCTGTTTGCAATCTCATCCTTCAGAAAGTAGTATGCCTGTGAGTATTGGGTTCCCTCTGTAAAAGTGAGGTAGAATTATGTGAGATATTAGTTCTTAGATGGTTAGCCCTGAAACAAATATCAAGAGGATGAACTATCTGAAAACCTACAGTCAGGACAAAGACATCAGAAATAGAGTAGAAGTGAGACAGATGTCAGAGGAAAAGAAGGCAAGCCTCCTAATTTTTCTCATTCCCTCAGCTGCCACTTCATGCAACTTTCTCAGCTTTCTGATGAAGAGTGAACTGTAAGGGTCCACTCTTGGCTAAGGGGATATCATAAGTTGGTCCTTAGCTAATGTATATGTGTAGTCCAATAACAGAATAAATGTGGTGTAAATGTATGTTGAGTGCTAAAGATATATTCTGAAGACGCTGTAATGGGAGTAGGACAGACACTATCAGCTGTAATACTCCATGAGATGTGCCATGCAGATGTCATGAAGAAAATACCATTCTTGGAGAGTTTTGCTGGGTAAAATGGTATTTAAAACAAACAATCAGACAAGCAAACAAGCAAAAGCAACAAAACAAAAGGAAAAACAAAACAAACAAACAAACAAAAAAACAAAAACAAAACAAAACAAAAAAAACAGCAGTCATTAAAATCTAAGCTTTATGCAAGAAATAAGCAAACAAAAGAAAACAACTTTGGAGACAACTAGCATAAAGCAAAATAGATTAGTTTTTAAAAATGATAATACATATACTTAAAATTTTGTTACACAGTAGACTTTATTGCTATTAAATCTGTCTGTTTTCTCCCTATAAAGAGCATTTTTCGAAATGATAATGATGATGATGATGATGATGATAATAATACCAATAACAACAACAATAATAACAATAACAATAATAAAAAACATTTTTCCCAGGCATTAAAGACCTAGAAGAACAAAGAAAAATAAGTTATTTAAATAGATGGATTCACATCCTGTTTTTTCTTAAAATCTGTGATGATCTTAAAAAAGGGTAAATTGTTATTTGGAAATTTATTTCAAATACCAGGTCTTGAATTTTTTTTATATCAACAAGTGAATGTATATCCCCACGTCTGAACATAACTTCAGTTAAATTTTGTTTCTCTAAATTCATTTTATTTCCTTCATAAAAGTACTTCTCTGTTTTTTGTTTTGCCAACAACACCCTAAGTAAAAAGAATAATTATGGGAAAATACATACTATAGTGACACTTTAGAAGTAATACTTTTGGATACCAAATTAGAAGTTACACTGGAATATGACTTGGTTCAGAAGTCCTGAATTTTTGTAATACATTTTGTTTGTTTGTATATTTTTGATTTGTACACAATGGCATTTTAAGCTTATTTCCTTTTCATCCCACAGCTGACTTTCCCATTAGAGTTTGAATATACAGCAAGACCCTTTCAGATGAAAACAGTTGTGTTTTAGAAAGTGTGGGGTTTTTTTATTTGTTTGTCTGTTTTGTTTTGTTTTGTTTTGTTTTGTTTTCAAACAAAGCTTTTAAAGAACAGGAACAAATTCTATCACTTTTCTCCCTTTCTAGTTATTTGTGAAATTTACAACTGCTATGTTTACAAGAGGATATCACTGTTTTTTTTTACTTAATAAATTAAAAATAAATAATAATTAACAGTTCTGCTAGAATTGTTATTAATCATTTCCTTTCTGCTTCCCTTTTACCTTTACAAACTATTGGTTTAGGTATTATGTCTTCACTACATTCCACAGATGATCTTAAATGCATATGTCACAAAAGCCTGAGAGAATTGGGCCAAAAAGACTAATTAATTAATTAGGAGTTTAGGAAATTGTGCTTTTATTGCATATATACTCCTCATCTTTGCACCAGCTCACTGTTTTCCTCCACTTCCTCTGCTAAAAACTGAGTCTTTGCACTTTTTTCCTCAGCCTTTCCTTCTTTTCAAACAAACGTAAAAACAACCACAATGTTAAGAAAATGGCATCAATCTTCAAAAGATTAATTCAAATAATGCCAAGTTCTGAATTTTATTTCTTTAATGCATAGCCTAGTACAGAATTTCAGAAATTTTCCTGAATCGCATAGACTGTATCACTTACTCCAGTAATAATAATTATCTTTCATGTATATTTACACAATCATACTCAATGTCAGTTAGAAATCTGTAAAACTAATAGGGTTAATTTAGCCCCAGGTATCTAAATTTTATTATTTTTATTTTATTTAGTTATTAATCGTTTTAATTCCTTTAAATATATAGTTATCTATGATGTTAGTATTCTCAAAGTCCACCATTATGTACAAGACCATAGGACCAGCACCACATTTTCTTTCTTCCATCTTTTCTTTCTTTCTTCTTCCCCACTCTCCCCCCCGTCGCATGCACACACATACACACACACACATACTCTGTACCTCTTTACCTCAATGATGGGACTGAATATAACCCATAATAGTAAAAAGGTGGAGGGAGGAGAGGTGTCTGGAGTGATAGAGCAAAGATGACTCTTGGAGGAAAAGGGTGGAAAGATGCTTTCCCTATGCATTTTAATGTTTGTCTTTGTGTTTCCCAATACCTAAATAATTATACATATATATATATATACATATATATATATGCTACTTAAGTTATTGTTAATTATATATATCCATATATATATATACATATGCATATATATGTTAGGTTATTTTCTTTTTTGCTCACAGTTGCAACTGATAAATGATCTCCTTCTCATTGTCTGAACCCGCAAGCTTTCTTGCTCACATTCTTCGTGTTTTCTCCACCTTCAGCATCCTGGTGGAGGGAAAGGGAATGAATGAGCAGCTGGGTGAGTACTTGACTACAAGCCAGAGACAACTTATCACAGCTGAATATGGTAACTGCTAATATTTTTCATGTTTGCTTGACTTTAAACTTAAGTACAGCACTAGGGATATTAAACCATAACTGCCAGATTAGACAGGGCACTGGTTGGATGTACATGACATTCTGGGCAGGCTTCTTTTTCCATCACCAGATTTAGCACAGTTATCAAACTTTCAGAGAGGTTAGACACAGAAGAGTTACTGATTTCAAGCAGACAGTTCACAGTTGGATTTCTTTCTCATTGGACTTGGACTAAAAATATCAAATTAATGAAATGTTCAGAGTCATGAATGGCTTGAATTATCTCAGAATACTTTCTGTATGTTGTTAGTAGATTATCATATAATGGCTTGGGTTGGAAGGGACCTCAAAGATCATCTAGTTCTTACGCCTCTGGCATAGGCAGGGGCCTCATCCAACCCGGTCTTGTACACCTCCAGGAATGGGGCATCCACACCTCCAGGAATCCACAGCTTCTCTGGACAGCCTGTTCCAGTGCCTCACCACCCTCTGAGTGAAGAATTTCTACCTTATCTTTAACCTAAATCTTCCCTAGTTTAAAAGCATTTCCCCTTGTCCTTTCATTAACTGACTGAGCAAAAAGTTGCTCTCCATCTTCACTTTACAACCCCCCTTTAAGTATCGAAAGGTTGCAATGAGATCTACTTGGAGCCTTCTCTTCTTTAGGCTGAACATCCAGCCTAAAACTCTCAGCCTTTCTTCATAGGAGAGGTACTCCAGCCCTCTGATCATCTTCATGGCCCTCCTCTGGATCCGTTCTAACAGGTCCACATAATTCTTGTGCTGGGGGCCCCAGACCTGGATGCAGTACTCCAAGTGAGACCTCACAAGGGCAGAGTAGAAGGGTAAAATCACCTGCTTGACTGGCTGTCCACTCCTCTTTTCATGCAGGGCCACTTCTTTTATGATGAAAAATACTAAGTAGGTTTGCAGATGACACTAAATTCAGAGGAGCTGTTGCTTCCTTAAAGGGTAGAGAGGAGTTGCAGAAAGACTTTTACAAATGAGAAGGTTGGGCAATCACCAACCCCATGAAGTTTAACAAGAGCAAGTGCCAAATTCTCTACATGGTGTGGAGCAACACTGGATATATGTACAGGCTGGAGAGCAGCCCCATAAAAAGGCATCCATTGATTGATGGCAAGTTAAATATGAGTCAACAGTGAGTCCTGGCAGCCAAAAGGACCAAGTGTAACCTGGGGTGAATCAAGGATCGCATTGCTAGCCAATCAAGGGAAATGGTTGTCCCACTCTACCCTGCGCTGGTGTGTCCCTGTTCGAGTACTATGTTGAGCACCACAATATAACAAGTATATAAAACTGCTAGAGAGTGTCCAAACAAGTGCTACAAAGATGGTGAAAGTTCTAGAGGAGAAAACACATAATGAGCAGCTGAGGTCACTTGGTTTGTTCAGGCTAAAGAGGAGACTGAGGGTAGACCTCACTGCAGCCCACAGCTTCCTCACAAGGGGTGCACAGGGGCAGGATCTAATCTCTTCTCTCTGGAGACAGCAACAGGACATGAGGAAATGGCAAGGAGCTATGACAGGGGAGGTTCAAGCTGAATGTTATGAAAAGGTTCTTCACTGAGAGAGTGATCAGGCATGGGAACAAGGTGCACAGGGAAGTGGTCGCAGCAGCAAACTTGTCGGAGTTCCAGAAGTGTTTGGACAACATTGTTAGATATATGGTTTATTTTTGAGTGGTCCTGTTGAATTCAACACTGTTGAATTCAATGATTCTTGTGGGTCTCTTCCAATTCAGGATATTCCATGATTCTGTATGTATGTATATATAAATAGAAACATTTTAAATCTTCACGAGATTTTTTCTGCTAACATATAGAAATACATCTGCTTTATTTTTCTCAGAAATACTGAAGAAATTCTTAAGCACTCATTACAAAATATTTTATTTGGTCACACTGTAAATTATAATTTATATAGAAAGTTTCTACAAGATTATGAATGATCATAGATTATATAGGCATAATTCAGCAAGAGCATTGTGATGTTATTTATTTGTGAATGGAAAAAGGGATATTACTAATAAAAATGCTTAAGTGAAACATATGGAAATTTTTAAGAGAGACAGAAAAACTGATATTAATGGAGAATGAATGGGAAGTTTCAGGTGGGAGGGCGCCAGGAGGAATGGCAGAAGAGAATTTTGGGGATAAAAAAGAAAATAATAATAATAATAAAAAGTTATAAATATTGAATGTATTTATAACGCCTAGACTAACATGTTCACCAAGATGACAACATTTATATTTGAAGCTTCTGAGGATAGCTATATCAGGAATTAGGAAAGCAAAGGAAATTAAAATAAGGAAAGCCTAAAACAAGGGAAATACTATGAACTGAAACCATTAAGATATGATGGCAGGAAAACACAATAAACTTAGCCAAGTGGAAGAAGCCATGCAGCTGGAGAAAGTCTAGTAGTCACAAGCCCTCATTCTCACAGGGGACTTTATTCACCAGCATTTCCTAGAAAGGAGTACAAGTGGCCCTGGAGATTTCTGGGGAATGTCATGGACAATTTTTTGACATTGATGATTAACAAGTTGTTTAAATGAGAATTTTGCTACTCTTGAAGAAGGAAAAAAGAAAAAAGAGAGAAAAAAAAAAAAAAAAAAAACATTTTGGGTGTTGAAGCTGATAACAAACTCAACTGTAACAACCATAAGAAAAATTGTGGTCTGTTATAAATTCATCAGATTCAGTTGAATTAACTGTTTGGATAATATTTGTGATTGTTAAATCTGCACTTAAAAAATTGCACTTAGGAAAATTAACTAAAAAATAATATTTTAAAAATTACTACATTCAGAATTACTGAGACATCAAGGAACAGATTAAGATCTCATTGTATGAATTACAGAAATGGGAATAGTATTCAGAGGCTGACTTGTGATTTATAATTTGTTGATATACTTTCTTGTCCATAAATCTGTTAGTTTCTGCTTCTGCTACCTGTAAGTATTGATTTAGCATAGAAATTCCAAATATATTATTCTGACTGAATTATCAGCAAATATATAGATATGTCGACAGATATATAGATAGATTCAGTTATTTCCTTTTAAAAATAAAATCTGAGATAAATTTTAAAATCCATTTCATAGAACTTCCCCCGTCTATGTCTTTTACTATCGAAGGTGGATTTTGGTCTTTTTTAAAGTCTCTGATGTTTAAAATATTTTCCAAAAAGTATCACTATCCTGACAAAAGTAGTCTTAGAGACAGTAGTCATTTTAATAATGGTTGTAAATTGAATCAGTCTGTTTTTTGATTATTTCTCAAATAGTGCATGCTCTTTCCAAAATGTACTGAAGTATTTCAGTCCTATACTTATAAAACCGTGAATTCATTTCCAGCTCATTCAAGTTACACTCATTTGCTGTGCTTCCAGATAATTGTTTTGAAAATCAATGACAATATGAAAATAATTATCATAAAGTAGAAATTGTCCTCTGAAAAGCTTTGCAGTCACCCCTGTGGCAATTTATTTTAATAGGCACCTTTTATTTATTTTTCCCACCTCTACTTCACCTAAATATCCACTTATAAATTAGAAATACCTTTTTATCAATCATATTTCTAAGAGTTTAATTTATAAATTCCCATATTTTTGTTCTGCTATGTCTTGTATTTGCATAATGTAAGGTTTTCTTCAGAAGACATATGGAAATTCAAATTGTGAAATGAACAGCATATGTTAAATTATATTTAGCATTATCCTAACAATTGTCTGTCGAATAGGATATGTTGAAATTCTAGCAAATCTGGGCAAAGTAAAATCTCATAATGCATACCAGATTTGTAATAATTTTGACAATCTCAAACACAATAATAAATTGAAATTATTGGAATCCTGATACATTCATTCACTTGAAGGAAAACATTATAAAACAATACATGAGCTTCTGAATTACTGTAAGCTTGGATTTTCTTATTTGTTCTTATTGTTTTGTTTGTTTTTGTCACTTATTGGGAAATACTTTTATGATTATTTGTTTTATCTGCTCTTATAAAGCATCCTGCAGATTGGTTATGTGAAGATTGCTAAATAAATTAGATGTTGTTGCAATAAAGAATGATTCATGCCTATTTAAAACAGAAATTCTTAATGAATAGTTGTTTCTCAAACAATAAACTTCTTAAAACACTACAATAATGCTTTCTGTCCTGGTTTCAGTTAGGACAGAGTTAATTTTCCTCCTAGTAGCTGGTAGGGTGCTATGTTTTGGATTAGGATGAGAAGAGTGCTGATAACATGCTGATGTTTTAATTGTTGCAGAGCAGTGCTTACACCAAGCCAAGGACTTTTCTGCTCCTCGCACTGTCCTGCCAGTGGGCAGGCCGAGGGGTACAGCAAGAGCTGGGAGGGGACAGACCCAGGACAGCTGACCCAAATTGGTCAAAGGGGTATTCCATACCATCTGATGTCATGCTAAACAATATATAGGGGTGGCTAGCCGGGGTGGGGGGCCATCTGCTCGGGGATAGGCTGGGCATCGGTCAGCAGGTGGTGAGCAATTGCATTGTGCATCACTTGTTTCATACACATTATTATTAGTAGTACTATTATCATTATTATTATTTTATTCTATATATGTATTATATATAGAATATATATTATATAGAATACATATTCTATTATATATATTTTATTTTACTGTCTTAATAACCTGTCTTTATCTCAACTCACAGGCTTCACTTTCCCATTTCTCTCCCCCATCCCAGACAGGGAGGAGGGAAGGTGAGCGAACAGCTGTGTGGTGCTTAGCTGCAGGCCAGGTTAAACGACAGCAATGTTGTTTATTGCTATTCAGGAAATATGCAGCTAAGAAATAAACTGTTTTTTGTTTGTTTGTTTGTTTGTTTATATATATATATATATAAAGTAATGTATTAATATGTTTCTTTTTGAAGGAGTATACTACCATATGTTTGTTCTTAGTATATAATACATTTTTCCAAATGGCTATGATGATTAAGGTATAACAACTGACAAAGCTTATATACATTTAAGTGAAGATAATTAAAATATTAGAGCTAAGTGATCTGAAAACGATAATAAATATATGTGTATCTATATATCTTTAAGAACATTACTAGTTTAGGGGATATTCATCTAAACAAAACAAACAAAGCCAAAAAAAAAAGAAAAAAAGGAAAAAAATATATATTTCACAGTATAAATTTGATACTCCAGATGGCCAAGACCATAAATTAGGAGAGTAGAGTTTGCTTTACAAATAGCTGAGAAATTTTCTTTAGTTGAAAAGGCAATTGGCATTGATATTACGCATGATTATTTAGAAAAGAAGCTAATAGAGGTATCACAGGAAATAAAAAGCTGATACAGGTAAAAATAGCACCAACTTTTATCCTTAATGGTTGGCTAGCATTTGAAGGAATACAGGATGTTTCTGAGAAGAGGAGGAAGGTGTCTTCTTCAGACCTCTGCTCATCGAGGCTGAGAGAAGAAAGGACAGAAGGAAGATTTGTAGGTGTCACCCACCGCCCTGCCTCCAGTGTATTCAGGAAGCTTTCTCTTTTAGCTGGCTTTCTCTCAACCTTTTCTTAACACCATGACATGTATTTCTCCCATCCTGACGATCTCTGACAGAGATGCAAAACAAGCTGCCAAGAGTTTGTTGTCAGACTTTGATTCAATTTTCCAGTCCTTCCTATGTGAAATACTAACATAAAATTGAATGATCTGGCAAGTGTTTTGCTATTGCTGGAAAGCTGGACATTTTAGATATCATTTTTTCAGCCCTTGTGTTACTAGCCTTATTTTTTTGCCATTACACATAATATATGTAACATTTCAAGCTTTGTACAACCTGAGTATTGTCAATGTTGAAGATTTTAGAACTGGTCCTGTAACTGAAACTGTTTTGATCAAATGCATTCCTCCACCCTCAGTTCCAGTACTATAAAAATGGAAGTATCAAGCATTTCTATATTTATTTGGAAATGTTTAAAACTTATATGATAATATACACCTATGTAGGTGAGAATATACACCTGTGATTCAGCTCCCTAATGTCAAGAAAGAGGAGCAGATGTGTCAGGTGTACAACCTTAAATAATTATTTTATGCCAATGAATTATTGTTTTAAATAATATTTCATATTTTTGATCAATTTATTCTTGACCAAATCTGTAAAATATATTCTACTGTTTCTAATTTATGTGTAATACCAACTCATAGAGTAAAACTTTTTCTATGATGAATTCAGAATTTTCGATGTAAACATGGCCAAGAAAAAAAATAAATAAATAAAATTTTAAAAAAGCCATATGTCACTTCTCAATACTTATACACATATATGGCTCAAGCTACAAGACACAATATTCTAAAATGATAAAATCTCTAGACTGACCCCAAAAGCCACAACCTCTACTACCTTTAACACCCAACTATTTAACCTTCTTTCCCTACATGTCTTTAGCCTCTTCTTCAGAATGGTTCTTCAAGGAATATGACTGCAAAAACTCTGCACTTCTTGCTGCACACAAATTAGGATGTGGCATTCTATGTGTCTCTCCTCAGTGAGCTACATTCTGGCCTTTTGACCTCACAAAGCTTCCAGGTAGCTACTCAGTCTACTGGCATAACTTGTTATCTAGACATGTTCCACATTCTCAAGTTATTTTTCCAGGCGCACTTCAGTCCTGAATTCAATTTAACTTGTTTAACTCTTGTTTTCTACCTATTGTTTAACTGTTTAACTCTTAGTTTTCCACACAGACAGATTCAAGTGCAATTTTGTACCAGTAATCTATTCCCATATACATATAGATTTGCACAAAGAAAAGCCTATTTTTAGTGTGTGCTGTCTGAAGTGCTGTTGTTGATTTTTCTGACCACAGTTATGTCTCAGTGAAACATTTTATCTTACAATGAAAAAGATATGTACTAGATTCAAAAACAGTAACCTGAAGTTGTATTGGGTTTATGTGGCAAGGTGTGGGTAGCGGGGTGCTGCAGAGGTGTGAGAAGAATCCATAAGCTGACCCATAAGGGCCTGTTTCATCTCACTTCACAGGGACCCACTGCTGCCCAGAGCCGAGCCAATAACCAATGTTGTTTGCACCACTATGACAACACATTAAAGAAAATAAATAAATTAAAATAAATAAATAAATAAATAAATAAATAAATAAATAAATAAATAATAAAATCTGCTGTGCAACAATAGTTGGGATAGCAAGGAGAAACAGCCCTGCAGACCAGGTCAGAGCAACATGAGGGCAGGAAGTGCTACAGGCGCCGGAGCAGCAGTTCCCCTGTGGCCTGTGGAGAGGCCCCTGGTGGAGCAGGCTGTCCCCCTGCAGCCCATGGGTCTCACGGCAGAGCAGATCTCCACACTGAAGCCTGGGGAGGAGCAGGTGGATGTGGCCTGGAGGAGGCTGCAGCCCATGGAGAGCCCTGCAGGAGCAGGACCCGGGTGGAGCTGCCACCTGCCGAGAGGAACCCACGCAGGAGCAGGCGGTCTGGGTGTAGCTGCCACCCATGGGGGACTCGTGTTGGAGCAGTTCGTTCCTGATGAATGGACCTTATGGTACAGAGCCACGTTGCACAGTTCTTGAAGAGCAGGATCCATTCAGGAAGGATGGCAGCCCATGGGAGGGACCACACATTGGAGCAGGGGAAGAGAGTGACCATGCAAAAGTGTCGGAGATGAAGCATTAGAGACTGACCTCAGCCCCCATTCCATGTTCCCCTGAGGAGGTGGAAGAGGGTGGATACAGGGAATGTGTTTTCACATTTTTGTTTGTTTCTAACTTCTCTTGCTTGTTAGTAATAAGTAATAAATTTTATTAATCTCCCTGTGCTGAATCTGTTTTTGTCCATGATGATAATAATTAGTGAGTAATCGCCCTGTCCTTATATCAAACCTTGAGCCCTTTTCATCATATTCTCTTCCCCTTTCCCTCTTAGGAGGGAGAGTGAGAGAGAAGTTGTGTTGGAGCTCAGATGCCCAGCTGAGTAACACAACCACAGAAGTACATATTGAAAAATAATTAAATTCTTTCTTTCTTTCTTTCTTTTTCTTTCTTTCTTTCTTTCTTTCTTTCTTTCTTTCTTTCTTTCTTTCTTTCTTTCTTTCTTTCTTTCTTTCTTTCTTTCTTTCTTTCTTTCTTTCTTTCTTTCCG
>CM021697.1:154675831-154693279 GCA_011074415.1 Stictonetta naevosa
TCCTTCCTTCCTTCCTTCCTTCCTTCCTTCCTTCCTTCCTTCCTTCCTTCCTTCCTTCCTTCCTTCCTTCCTTCCTTCCTTCCTTCCTACCTACCTTCCTTCCACATTTTGTTTGAATTTATCTACTATAAAGCAGGAAGTTTAAAGAAGCAAGCAGTTTGAAAATACAGTGAAAAATAAATCTGGACTTAAAGTTTCCTGTACATGAATATGAAGCATAGAAGTAAAACTTTCCAGCCACTGAGTAAGTAATACATCCATTCTCAAACCACAATATAATAGTATGCAAGCCACCTTCAGGAAGTTTATGAAAGAAACCCTGCCAGCCATTGTGGAGACTTTATTCGAGTCTGATTATATACAGGCCCTGTGGTGTGACTAATTGACAAGGGCACAATTAAGAATTAAGGAGAGGTGGGTCATGCAATTCTAAACAAATTGGAAAAGACCTCAGTTCTGGAAAATTACTGACCAAGACAGTGGTCTCAAAATCCTGTAAATCATGACCCCAAATGATTACTCTTAGAGCTCTCCAGGAACTACAGTGGACTGCACCCTCAATCTTCTGATGAGTTGGGATACCTCTCATGGTATGGGGATGTATCCCTCCTGTCTGACTCCTCAAGGAGCAAGAGGGGATGTGCATCTCATGTCTGACTCCTCAAGGAACAAGCTCATCCATGGACAAACAGAAGTTGTTAGGAGAGTAATTTCACTCTAAGGGGTATTTTGGAAGAGTGCAACAAGATTTAGAGTACCCTCCCCCCCCCCACCCCCCCACCCCCAGTATCCTGCAGTAAGTTTTGTGTGAACCTTGCCATTCACAAATCTTTAACTAAGTCACTGTTTCTATTGTAGCAAATTTATTTAGATCATTGTGTTAATTGACTAATAGACTAATAGGTAGTGATTAAATTCTGATAAAATCATATTTTTTTTATTTTCTATAAAGATAATAAATCCTTAATTGCTGCTACATTAGTTTTCTAAATCTAATTCTATGACACACTGTTTATATTATCTACATGACTTAAAGTGTTCTGCCAATTTCATCCTTTTAAGACTCTAGACCTGAACACAAATTATTTCAAACAGAGAATAAGCAGATGTTAATTTTGTAAAACGCAGTAAAAGCCTTTCGTCTTCCTTCCTTACAGCATGCTGAAAAAAAAAAGTGGCATCAGAACACAATAACTGCCAAACGAAATAGAAGGCAAATACCTAAACACTACTGCAACCCATTGAAAGTTCCTAAACTATCTTAATCTACGTAGAGGAGCTGCCTTTATCCTGAAGGCAAAATAGTTCCTACTATATTTCCTTGTCTTTGCCTGTTTCTTTCAAATGCATTTGTAAATCTACTTACCTGCAATATATATTAAAAAAAAAAAAAGAATAATAATCTTAATACTGCTAAAAAATATAAGAATAAAGTGATTCTAGTAAATCAAGAAAAAAAACGTTAAAAATAAAAAAGTAATGAAGACAGATAAAACAGATGACAGTAATTTTATAATTAACAAATATTTTATATTAGTAACTGTTACTTTAATAATTAAAGCAGTTAAATGATAAATTAACATTGTTTAGTTATTGAGGTACCAATTGAAATACACTATTCTGAGCAGGTCTCTGCTTGCAGCTGCAATGATCAGTATAATATAGTAGAATAAAATATAAACACATGGTGGAAAAAGAATAGCCTCTGTACCATCTGTACAGCAATTTGGGTGCTTTAAACCTTAGAGTACTAAAGGCTCTTCAGCTTCAACTCTAGCCTGAGATTTGTTTGCAACATTGTGGTCTCTCATGTCCACACCCTGAGGATACTAGTGTTCCATATTGCCTATGGCCTGGCACTGGTAGAGCATAAATCACGGTTACCCTGTATTTTTTACAGAAAGTAATTGCCACTGATGTTAAATCACCTTGTTGTTCTCCTATCTCTTCACTTTTTTTTTTTTGTTTGTTTGTAGCTTTACCCTGTAACTCTGTTAAGATCCCTTTAATTTAAATTTTATATATGTTAAGCTATTTTATTGGGGGTACATGACAAGGTTTTGGTAGCAAAGGGGTTGCAGGGGTGGCTCAAGTCAAGTCTATTTTGTCTCTGTCTTTATGTTGACCCATTAACATTTTCATCCTGTTTTCTCCCCCTGTCCTGCTAAAGAGGGGAAGTGATATAGCAGCTGGGTGAACATCTGGCTGCTGAATCAGGTTAACACACCACAGCTACAAAATCATATTATAAAAAGGCCTGGAGATAAAAATTAAGTAACATTTTTTGTTTGTTTGTTTGTTTGTTTATCTGCCATTGCCCAATAATACACCTGCACTGAACTTAATAACCAATTAATTCTTGTGCAGTACCCAACCCTAATTAGGTATACACCAGCCAATGCAAACAGAATCATAAGTCTCAATGAAAAGTATAGTAGTACTAGTAAGAAAACGTGAAAATCGCCATTTATCTTTGCCATCATCATCACCATGTGTTGTGCTGAAGAAAATGCCCAGAGAAGGTGACTTGTCTGGGGACCCCATTGCCCTTAATGGCTGGCCATTGGGGAGAGTTTTTCCTTTTTTTCTTTCTCTTTCCTTCCCTTTCATTTTTGGTTTGTTTGCTTGTTTGTTTGATTTTTGTTTGGTTGGTTGGTTTTGTTTTGGCTTTGATTTGTTTTGTTGTTTAGTAATGTTGTTGGATTTAATAAACAGTATTTTTAACCTAAAACTTCTTTATAGTTTCAATGAGAGAAAAAAAAAAAAAAAAATTTACTTGCACTCCTCAGTTGTTTGGAGGGTGACTGGGTTGAAAAGAGTTAGAAGAACATTTTTGAGCTACTAATCATTTGCTTCCTACTTGAATCAGTGTATTCCTTTAGGTTGTTAAGAAGACATCATGACTACTATGTTTTCACAAAGAAAACATAGTAAAATCACACAATCATAGATTTTCCAAGCACTTTGAAAATTTTTCAAGAATTCAGAATTCAAACATACATTTATGAAAAATATAAATATGCATTTAAATAATATATATAACCTTTCCACCATTCAGACAGACGACTATAAGATCATTACACAAACATCATAACCTAAGCATCTATGCTTCCTATTTTACTAGAAATATGATTCATAACATCCAGTAGATGTTGTGAAGAAACATATAGACCCCAAAATCTTTTACCCATTCCCTGATTAATGGGTATGAACTATGATTATCTTTCTCCTTACATCCAAACAGCAAAAAATAAAACTTCTATTTTTTACGATCTGAGTTTCAAATCCAATTCTTGTAAACAATATGAATTTAGTACAGCATAACACAAATGTCATATCAACCAGTAGAGGAGAACAGTTTATGACCTGGTATAGTTATCTATTATCTGTCTGAAAATGGGTTCTGCTTCTTTTTTTTTTTTTTTTTAAACCAAACAGAGTTCCATACGAAGTAAACAAGCAGAATAGTCTTGATAACATTTTCTACTAATTCCTTTCAAGGCAGCTTTTAGAGGTTTTTCTTCCCTCATGTGCTGACTTATGAAATACAAACAGTCTCTTGTTCCTTGATCAAAAGAAAAATGCTTCTTGATCCCTAGCCAGAAGTTTTCACTTCTGAATATAACATTCTCTTCAAAACATATCATTATGGATTATGTGGATTTACTTCAGTGTAAAGTAAATTTTACATTTGTAAATCCAAATTTACTTCCTAGCACACAGATAAGACTACTTCAGTTGAGGGGGATGGGGGTAGGGGTGGGGAGAGAAAGAAGATTTAAAACAAAACCAAAACCAAACAGTTTTCTGGTTCTAGTTTGTAACAATTTTTATCCTTAAACATTCCCATAATATTAATAATCTTCCATGTATTTGCATATTTAATGTTGCTTCATATAAGTGATAAAGAATGTTTCAGGGAGGTAAAATATATCCTCTAGAGATAAGAAGTCAAATGAAGTCAGGTAGACAACCACCAGATACCTTAGCCATAAGACACTGCATAGTGTTATGTCTCATTTTGTGATCCACAGAAGGTATGACTAAGTCCATCTACAGAGATAAAAGGTAAAAGAGACTAGAAAATCTTTTAACAATTAATTCTCTTGTCTATGACTGGAATTACACATCCTGGAATCATGTTTCCACTGTTACACTCCCCTCCATTCTCCCAGGTTGAATCATATAGAATGTGCATTCAACAGATGTCATTCATTTAAAGTTTATTATTTCTGCAGATGTTAATAAACAGATCACCCACAAAAAAAAAAAAAAAAAAAAAAAGAGTTGTTAAATACTATTAATACTATTTGAGAACACTGTAAGTCAAGGTGAAGAAATGGAGAAATGGTGAAAAAATTCTGATACTTTTTTACTTGTTTCCTACCGTGTACATAGTCAAGATTCACCAACACTAGTGTATACCTCTCATTCTGAGGACGTGTGCTTTTCCTTTTCTGGGAACACACAATGTTCCCAGAAAGGTATAGGTATAAGGAAGAAATTATTTACTCAGAGGGTGGTGAGGCACTGGAACAGGTTGCCCAGAGAAGCTGTGGATGCCCCATCCCTGAAATATTCCAGGGCAGGTTTGATGGGACTTTGAGCAATGTGATCAAATGGAATGTGTCCCTGTCCATGGCAGGGGGGTTGGAACAAGAAGATATTTAAAGTCCTTTCCAACCTCTATGATTCTATGATCTGAAAAAAATGGGATAATGTTTTCTCACTCAAACTGTCACTTTTTCCCCCTAATCTTCCGGGGTTTTTTGGAGGAAAGGTATTATCTCTTACCATTACAGTTTAGTGAACTAACTAGTTCTAGCTTTTCTACCAATTGTTTACAACATAAATAAATAAATAAATAAATAAATAAATAAATAAATAAATAAAATCCCTTGGATAGAAAATTGCTTTCTTTCACCCAGATATATCATCTTAAATAAACAAATAAATAAATAAATAAATAATATGAAACTTTTGTTAAGAAAATTATCGCAATGAAACACTACCTTGAAATAATTTTTCTAGAGCAATTAAGTAAACTATGCAGCCTGTTTTCCATGGCTGTTTGGAAACTAGCCAATGTTATTCCAATCTACAAGAAGGGCACAGGAGAAGACCCAGGAAACTACAGACCTGCTAGTCTAGCCTCAATCCTTGGAAAAGTTATGGAGAAGATTATCTTGAGTGCTATTGAAAAACTCTTAAAGAACAAGGCTGTTTTCAGGCATAGTCAACATGGGTTCACCAAGAGAAAGTTCTGCCTTAGTAATTTGACCTGCTTGGCCGATGAAGGGCCTTATGATAGTAAACTGGGATGTGCTGATGGATCCTGGGGGGAGACGGAACTTGCAAATAGATCTAGGTAGATTGGAGCATTGCATAATCATCAACAACACAAAATTTAACAAAGGTAAATGCCGGGATTCTGTATCTGTACCAGACACAGGTACAGATTGAGAGATGAGTGGTTTGTGAGCAGCCATGTAGAAAAAGATCTGGGAGTGCCATTTAATAGTAGGCCCAATATGAATCAGCAATGTTCCCTGGCATCCAAGAGGGCAAACCACATTTTAGGATTCATTAAACACAGAATAGTGAGATGATCAAAAGAGGTCATGTTCTCTGTGTGTTTATCATTGGTGCAGCTTCACCTTGAATATTTTGTGCAATATATCTCTGCAATTTGAAAATGATGTTAAGATACTTGAAAACATCTGGAGATCTGGAGGAGGACAACAAAGCTGGTGAAAGTGTTGAAAGGCATGTCTTATGAGGAGAGGTTGAGGACACTTGTGTTGCCTACTCTGGACCAAAAAAAAAAAAAAAAAAAAGGCTAAAAGGTGATCTCTTTACTCTTTACAACTTCTTGAGCAGAGGAAGTGAAGAGGGACATAACAAACTCTTTTCCCTGGTAACCTATGTTAGGATGTGTGGGAATGGCACAAAGCTGTACCAGTAGAAGTTCAGAATAGATATTAGGAGAAACTTCTTTACTGTGAGGGTAGTCAAACACTGGAAAAGGCATTCCTAGGAAGTTGGTTAAAGTCTAATACCTGCCACTGTGCAAAATGCATTTGGACAATGCCTTCATTAATATTCTTTAATTTTGGTTAGCCCTGAATGGGTCAGGAAGTGGGACTCGATTCTATTTGTAGGTCCCTTCCAACCAAACTATTTTTTTTTTTTTCTAGTCTATTCTAGTCTAGCCAGTCTAGTCTAGGCTAATCTAATTTAATTGTTTAATGCACACACATCTCCATATGCAGGAATATAAAAAATCTTAATCCTCAGTGAAGTTTCCAAATATGCTTAAAATCACTGGAAGTTATAATCAGTCAATACAGCAGAGAGTGGCTGTAGCTAGTGAAAGGATCTGAGATGCACTGAGACAAATATCAGAAGTTGTATTTTAACTACAATATGCACTTAGTGAGTGCTCGGGCTTACAATGCAGAAGACACAATGCAGAAACAAAATATTCCCAAAACCCAAGAAATACTAAAAAAAAAAAAAAAAAAAAGTTATAAAAAGAAAAGTTGTAAAAAAGAAAAAAGTTATAAATCAATGCCATTGCACTAAAATGCTTTATGAGCTATGGTTTCTGGCTTTGGAAAATAATTTCTAAAGAAAGAAAAAAGGGTTTAAGTTGTCTTTATCTGGAACAATATACTGATAAACTGGGACAGACATGTAAGAAATTGAATTTTTTGTTGCCTTCTCAGATACTGCTTCTTCATCTTGTAGTCTAAAAATGCAAGACAAATCAAAGGAACTGAGAAATAAAGAAGAAAGTTAAGGGAGTTTTCTGACATCAGAAGCAATAACAACATTGAGAGTTACAAGGTTGAGTCATGGTAACATCTGCCAAGTACATGCAAGAGGTCTAGTTTTGTGTTCTATTCTAATGTCTGACCTAGAAGTAACAGTATGCTGCTTTCTTGCGTGCTATATAGATTTAAAAAGATATAGGTATATGTAATAGAGCATATCTGTGTCAATTGATACTGTAGTATAAATCTGTGGGGAGGTTTGTTTGTTTGTTTTATTAACAAAGAAAATGATATGGTAGAGTTGTTTTTTTTTAAAGAACAAGAGCAGGAGCAAAGGGTATATTCAGAAACCTCTACAAAACCAGTAAAATACACACTAAGTTTTGAATTATTTCAGTTCAAAATCATAGAATAACCCATTTAGCATATTTTCTGCTTATTCAATGTATATCTACAGATCAACTACCTTGAAATTAATATGCATATGTTTTGTAGTCCATTTTTCACTAAAAATGCATTTGCTGGAAACAAACAACCAAACAACCAAACCAAACCAAACCAAACCAAACAAACAAACAAACAAACAAACAAACAAAAACATTACAGTTACTTTATGTGATAGTAAACTATCTATGATCATTTGCTATAAACTTTCAGGGGGAGATGCTGGTTTAGGAGTTGGAACCATACGTTGAAACCACTTTTATTGCCTGTTCAGAGTTTTGATAATGGTTAGTTACTATTAAATAATGCATCTGAAATCAAATCATCCTAACTGGCCTATTGCTACAATTCTAGAAAATATATTAAATATTACAAAGATTATCTGCCTTGAAAACTGTCAAAAGCTGTAACTACTACAAAATCTATTGTGCTTGGGTTTTGGGGCTGGTTTCAAGATTATAGCTTGATATTAAAAAAAAAAAAAAAAAAAAAAGACAACTCAAAACAAAAACATAAAATGCAGCTCTCGAAGAACACAAACAATAAGATTCTCTGCAGCTTGTCAGCTTTTAATGTAAAACAGTAGTAAAAGTTCATTCCAATACAAACTATGAAAATATATCAAAACAGGATAAACAGTATTATTTGCAGGCATATTGTAATTTAAGAACCAATTTCTGAGTTAATCCAGAATATTTGTTCTTGTGAAAATGTAAGTTCAACATATTAAAAACAAAATACATTTTCACCTGTAAATTTTAAAAAGAAAATCACAGTGAAATATTAAGTACAATACTAAATTTATCTCTATTCTGATGATCACATTTGAGTTAAATTAATGCAGATTTTAAAGGTTAAGTAGGTAAAGACTGATTCTGGATTATGAACACATTGATTTTAAAGGACTGCTTATGAGAACTCCAGCAGATGACTATGTCAGGCAATAATTTTGTCCTTGAAAGAAAATTATGTGCAGGCACCTTGCCCTAAAATTTCATAAAAATGACATACTAGTATTTTCAGAATGACGATAATAACTAAACTGTTTTAAAAGCTTGATTATTTAATGAAAAAATGTAACTACTCTTTGTTAATCAATTACATACAAATGCATAAATGCATTTAGAACATTAAAAGCTGCTGTTTTTTTTGTTTGTTTGTTTGTTTGTTGTTTAATTTATTTATCAGGTAAAATCCAATGATTTGTGCTCCCTCTGCTGTCTTTAAAACAGCAATTCTGCATAGCAAGAACTGGATGCTAAAGATAAATTTTGCACACAAAATAATTTAATACAGAAGAATTTGTAGTACATTTACTTTTGGGCAAAGATAAGATACGCCAAAGATAAGATAAACTAACAGCATAGAAATTCTTCTATAGTTAGAGAAGTAAAATACTAGCCTGTGAGAGATACATGTTCTATTGACAAATATTATTCTAAACTGAGAATTAAAATGTCCTTTCTTAAAATCAGGGAATTTCTAAATACCTTTCAGTTCATGTGTTTTTCTTCTTTTTGTCTTCTTTTTGTGGTGGTGGTGGTGGTTTAACCCCGGCAGGCAGTTAATTATCACACAAGTGCTTGCTGACTCTCCCCAGGTAGGATGGGCAAGTGAATCAGAAAGGTAAGTGAGAGAACTCATGGGTTGAGATAAAGACAGTTTACTAGGTAAAGCAAATGCTGCACACACAAACGAAGTAAAATAAGAAATTCATTTGTTGCTTCCCATCAGCAGGGAGATGTTCAGCCACATCCATGAAAGCAGGGCTCATCATGTGTAATGGTTTCTTGGGAAGACAAACACCATCACACTGAGCATTCCTTCCTTCCTTCCTCCTTCTTTCCCCCAGCTTTTATTTCTGAACATGAAGCCATATGGTATGGGATATCAATTTGGTCAGTCCTAGTAAGCTGTCCTAATTGTGTTCCCTCCCAAATTCTTGTGCATCCCCAGCCTCCTTGCTAGCAGGGCAGCATAAGAAGCAGAAATGTGTTTGGCTCTGTGTGAGTATTGTTATGCAGTAACTAAAACCATTGGTGTGTTATCACCACTATTTTAATCAAAACTCCAAGACACAACATTGTGTGAGCCTCTAAGAAAAAAGCTAACTCTATCCCAGCCAAAATCATGATACGTTTTTGTCCTGGTTTCAGTTAGGATAGAGTTAATTTTCCTCCCAGTAGCTGGTAGGGTGCTATGTTTTGGATTAGGATGAGAAGAGTGCTGATAACATGCTGATGTTTTAATTGCTGCAGAGCAGTGCTTACACCAAGCCAAGGACTTTTCAGCTTCTCGCTCTGTCCTGCCAGCGGGCAGGCTGGGAGTGCAGCAGGAGCTGGGAGGGGACAGACCCGGGACAGCTGACCCAAACTGGCCAAAGGGCTATTCCATACCATCTGACGTCATGCTCAACAATATATAGGGGTGGCTAGCCGGGGTGGGGCGCCGGCTGCTCGGGGTTGGGCTGGGCATCGGTCAGCGGGTGGTGAGCAATTGCATTGTGCATCACTTGTTTTGTACATATTATTATTATTATTATTATTTTGTATTTCTGTCCCTAATAAACTGTCTCTATCTCAACCCACAGGCTTCAGTTTTTCTCGTTTCTCTCCCCCATCCCAGAGAGGGAGGGGGGAGGGTGAGCGAACGGCTGGGTGGTGTTTAGCTGCCGGCCAGGTTAAACCACAACAGTTTTTTCCTGATATTCACAAATCCTGTACACAATTTGTGCAATACCATTTTTTTCCCCTACCCATTACAGTTATGCATACAAATACATTTGAGGGAGAGTTAGATTTTAAACTCAACATGGTATGGAGAAATGTTTATTCAAGAGTGAAGAATATTTCCAAACACTACTTTCCCTCTACCAAGAAATATAAACAATCAAGTGATAAATTCTCTCATTCTTTCTGGTAAAGGAGGAAAAAGGGAAAAGAAGAGAATGAGTACAATCCGTCAAAATGGTATATGATTTTACTAGCTCAGAAACTGATGTTTTAAGATTTATATCCCTTACTAAGATCACTATGAACTCTACTAGAAATAAAACAAAAAATAACCCTGGTAACTGGTAGATCATAAAGACAGGAGGAGAGAAAAGGGAGGAAAAAATACCAAATAATTGTAGAGCATTTTAATTATCCAAGACATTTATTGCACAAATCCAGAAAACAGGGTCTCTGTAACAACTAGAAGTAATCCTGAATATACTTCTTACTGACAGATTGGAAATTATTTCCTTTCATTAACACATTTATGCATCTGGAACTACTACAGCACAATAATATAAGACAAACAACTTACTCCTAGATGTCTTTACAGAAATTAAATTGGGACACTTAAAGGACAGCTTCAGGAATTAAATAATTGGTTCTCACTGCTGCTGAGAAACAACAGCAAAAAATACAAATGCCCCAAACAGCTAGAGAGGTCACTATTCTTGCCTTATATCCAAGCATGACCTTCAGAAACAAGTTATCTATATAAAAGATACCTTATTCTGAAATTACATTTGAAATTAGATAACAGGTTATGGAAGTCCTAGGCTTTTGTTCTACAGAAGATCAAATGAGACAGTAACAATGATTTCTCTATATTTAAAACATAAGTATGAATATTTATCTTACTCTTACATGAAAGTGCCATGGACAAGAGACTCATGGTGCTGTCTTTTGTTTTCACTGTATCCTTAGGAATAACACTAATACTCTAGATTTTGAATTTAAAAATTTCCAGTCAACATAGCACATCTGTTTACATGTATCTTGTTCCAAGACTCAGACTTGATTTTTCCTTGATGCTTTCATTTCTTATTTTCCTTTCATAACAGTTTGAATATGTTAACTGAAAACTAACAGAGACCCAAGAAATATCACAAAAAGAAAATGTATAGACTTATTGTTTTGTCTGTGTATGAGAAGACACCTCTTTTGCCTCTGAATTATAGGTATGATATGAAATTTCAACCATAAGCCTGTGTGTTAGGGTTAAAAACTGTTAGGTTTGGTCCAATGTGAAACAGGCGTTGTTGTAAGACTAGCATGGTGAAACTCTGACGTTGCAAAGATACATATTGGTTGCTCAGCGATTTGACACCAGGCCACAAGTCATCTGGCATGAGACAATACTGCCATCTGCACAGCACACACTGGCCATGCGGCTGTGCGTGATCACAGTAGCCTATCAAGGATTGCTGAGTTCTCCCGAGGCTGGGGCAGCCAATTGTGCACTGCTCCGGGACTGGGAGCACGCAGGGGAAAAACTTAAAAACAGGGCAAGTTGCTTTGCATTGGCAAGGCAGGAACATCAACTGAGGTCAACGTTGCCTCCTCAGGGACGCCTGCAAGACATTGATGCCTACCACACCGACAGGATGCAGACCATGACCTGGCTAAGTATCTACAACATCAATGATTGGAAAGAGCATTGTGCTCATCAGTAGTTTTGTCATCACCTTGGGGTCGGTATGTTAACAAGCTAACTCATTAGTAAATTCTTTGGTTTTTCTATTGCTGCTCAAGTGTGTGTGTGTGACTGTATTTGACATACCCAAATAGCTTGCTTGCTTTATATATATACATAGCTCTTGTCTGATCCTTGCTGGGCTGAACCTATCAGCTTTAGCCCCCAGAATCTAACTAGAACAGCCTGATCTGCTGATTCCCATCACTTAGTGTCTCATGGTGCTACAGCCACACATCTTTTAAATATCCTCAAGGATAGGGAAATGGGGACACCACTACATCCCTGGGCAGCCAGTTCCAATGCTTGACCACTCTCAGTGAATAAATTCTTAATATCCTATATAAGCCTCTTCTGGTGCAACTTGAGAGCATCTCCAATATTTCTGCATCCATTAATTACAGTGAAAAATACATACTTTGGTACTTTATTTGGAGAGTCTTTTAAACATGACAAAACTTAAAATCAAACCAAATCAGTCTCTAAGAAGCATTTCAATCCACAACTCAAAAACCATTTGGCAGTTGAAACTGAAATAGGCAGCTGTTCTCTTTATTTCTGTGGTGTTTTCCTTCTATAAGGAATTCTCTCTTTGCAACTACAGCTGAAGTTACATAAGGATGTAACAGCTCTGTCTCTTTGAAAGGCTGCTTTTAGTCCCCTTTTTTAAGGAGCTGTGTTGCAATTCCCTCTATAGGATGGATGCTGGAAATGGAGATTACTGTCTAACCAGTTGTCTCTCTGGGTGAACATTATTCAATGGTCTCTACCTGGCAATAACACATGAGCTCTTAAGAGCTTTTACTAGAACAGAACCTATCAGCATCTAAAAACTGCAACAGATATTAATGACAGAAATAAGCATGAGCAGAGATGTCTTTAATTCCAGTATTTGCAACTATTCCCTCCCCGGGTTCTCTGATTAAATCAGGAAAGTGGTCATGATAATACAAAGCATGTGAGTTATACACCCAGTTCTCGACTGTGTTCTACAGGCTTTTAATTTTCTTGCTGTGGGGGGAAGCTTTCTGCTACAAGTACAGCAATTTCAGGAAGGTTATTTGTTCACTTCTCTTCCTTTTAATGAATATTTAAATTACTTTGCTAGTTACTTTAGAGTCTCCAGTAAGGCTTTTTAGATCCATTTTGCCTCATTTAATTTTGTTCTTCTCTCCTAAATATGAAATCCCAACTCATCCTTTATTATATTTACAGAAAGTCCAAGTCATTACAATTCTACGCAGAGATTTCAGTTTATTTTGTATGGCGATCAAACATAGACTATAGCTATTAATAAGCAATAATGAAGCTTAACAATTTTGTTATACTTAGTTAAAATTATTTTTATAATCTATTTGCAAGAAAAAGACTTGAGGCTGGAATTAAGCTGATATTCAGCTCAAGCAGATAAACTGGTCACCTGCTGGGCTAATTTTTAGTTTAAACATTAATTAACATTAGCTTAATGATTTGTTTTACTGGCATTTTAATAAGCTCCATTGAGTAAAAGTATGTGATCTGACATAGATTCAGTGCACCATGACTACCACTCAGTATCTTCAATAGATGCCATAAGGTTTCATGCTTACACGATTAATGTTATTCATAACTTATTTGCAAAGCTTTAGCATAAAACGAGTGGGGGAAACATGAACATTTAGACCATAAGGTTCATTAGCTCACCTCTGACACTGTCTTCGATGTTTGTAGACCAAAGCAATTCCTTACTTACCACATTTGTAACTCCCTTTAGTTGTAATCCATTTATGTACAACAACTGAATAGAACACCAGCTTATAAAAATATATGGTTTGGAAGATTGTTAGAACAGTAGAATTGCTGTGACAAGATTGTAACATGCTTGATCACTAAAGGTACTTATTAGAGTCATACTGTTAATATTATTTATGTTTCTGTTGTTTAAATAGCATTAAAGATAATTTTCTACATAAGAACTTCCAAGGTTATTGTGACAGAATTTTAAGAAAACTAACATCCTAACAGCAGGATATTGCAGCCTTCAATCATGATGAACTGATAGATACTCAAATAAATGAAAAGTATTGTAAAGAAATGTAGTTCCCACACTATGGAAAACCCTCAATTTTATTTTAGATGCAAATGTTACACTATAGTGCCATGCAGAAGGACGGTGAGACCATAGATGAAGGAGGTAGAATTGAATTCAGAAGCAGGGTAGCCAGGTTACCATGTGTCTAAACTTAGGCCCTTCATCTTGCAGTGAAATAATAAATAAAATAAAATGTCTTGAAAGGATTTGTAAACCTTTAAAGAGATTATCATTTTTGTCTGTCTCTGTTCTTGTACCAGTAATTCAATATTTTTGTATTATATAAGATTCAGCCAACAAAGATCAGAATCAGAAGGGGGCAAAAAGAAAGTATAGATTTGTAAAGAGCCACCCAAATTTTAAGCTTAAACTCACAGGTTTAAAATTGGCCCTACACTTGCATTAGTGCAGTGAGACAAATTACAGGCCAGTCAGCCTCACCTTAATCGCTGGGAAGGTCACAGAACAACTAATCCCAGAAAACATTTCTAGATTTGGACATGAAGAACAAGACACTGATTGTGAGTAGAAGAACAAGATGCTGATTGTGAGTAGTCAGCATGACAGTGCTGGTAGTTTTACCCAGCCAGGAAGTTGAACTTCATCACAACCACTCTCTCATTCCCACCCCTTAAAGGGAAAGGGGGAGAAAATGCAGTGGAAAGGGTTCAAGGGTTGAGATAAGGACAGGGCAAGACCACTTAATAATTATCATCATGGGCAAAACAGACTCAGCATAGGGAGAATAATAAAATTTATTACCTATTACTAACATGTTAGAACAGTGAGAAACTAAAAGCAAACTAACAACACCTTCCCCCGATCCACCATCTTCTAAATCCTACCCCAGGCAGCACAGGGGAATGGGGAATAGGGACTGTGGTCAGTCCTTGATGCTTCGTCTCCTCTGCTCCTTCATGGTCTCTCTCTGACTCTGCTCCAACATCGGGTCCCTCCCATGGGATGCCGTCCTTCCTGAACTGGACCCACATGGGTTTCCCACTAGCAGCAGCTCTTCAAGAACTGCTCCAATATGGGTCTGTATCATGGGGTCCATCCAGCAGGAGCAAACTGTTCCAGCATGGGTCCTCCACAGGTGGCAGCGCCCCTCAGATCCACCTGCTCCACTGTGGCCTCCTCCATAGTCTACATCATGGAAATCTGCTCCACTGTGGTTCACCATGGGCTACAGGGGGACAGCCTGCTCCACCAGGGCCCTCTCCACAGGCCACAGGGGAACTTCTGCTCTGGAACCTGGAACAACTTCTCCCCCTCCTTCTTCACTGACCTGGGTGTCTTCAGGGTTGTTTCTCACTCTTCACTCTCCCAGCTGCTGCTATGAAGAAGTCTTTTTTTTTTTTTTTTTTTTTTGTAAATCTGATCTCACCGTGGCATAAAAGACATCACTTATTGGCTGTGCTCTGGTCAGCAGCTGGTCACTTTTGGAGCCAGATGAAACTGGCTCTTATCTAACTTGGGGCAATTTCTGGATTCTTCTCACAGAGACCACCCCTGCAGCCCCCCTGCGACCAAAACCTTCCCACATAAACCCAAGACATGTAGATGAGGGGAGAGCAGTGGATATTATCTATCTGGACTTCAGTTGGCCTTGACACTGTCTCCTATAAGATCCTTAAACATATGTTGTTGATGTATGGGCTGAATAAGCAGAAAATGAGCTGGATTGAAGATTGGCTGAATGGCCAGACCCAGAGGGTACTGATGAGTGGTGCAAACTCTAGGTGGAGGCCAATAACTAGTAGTGTACTACAAGGGTCAATATTGAGTCCAGTCTTGTTCAACATCTTCATCGGATGGTGGGGCATCAGGGAGGATGGCACCCTCAGCAGGTGTGCTGCTGAGATGGGATTGGTGACTGATATGTCAGAGGACTGTGCTGCCATCCAGATGAAATTTGACAAGCTGGAGAAATGGGCTTGTAGGAACCCCATAAAGTTCAACAAAGAGAATAGCAAAGTCCTTCCCCTGGCCAGTCACCAGTACATGCTGAGGGCTGCCCAGCTGGAAAGCAGTTTTCAGAAAAGAACCTGTGGGGTTCTGTGGAAAATGAATTTGCAGGTGGCTTTGCGCTTTTTCACTCGTCCCTGAATTATAGATAATGAGGAAACAAATACTTGAGCAAGGTTGAGATAAAGTGAATTGGCTACAGTGTTAAAGATGAGCTTTGGGCAGCGGTCAATTGCTGGCTGGTTTGAGGAGCGTGTCTCTAACCAATTGTATGACAGAATCGGGCACATGGACAGCGTGTGGGGCTATGGGGAAAGTATATGTAGTAGTGAAAAAGAGCAATAAAGGGCCTTCCGTTCAAGAGCCATCAGGAGTCCATGTCTTGCATCCCTTCAAATGGTGACCCTGACGTGATAGGGGAGGAGCAGCGCTGCACGAGCGTCTGAAGGGAACCCAGCCAAACGAATAAAGCTTGCAGCTGGACTGCAGCTTCAACCCCGGGACATCACCTGAAGGACAGGTGAGAGGCTGGGCATTAATCATGGGAGCTACACTTTTGGCAGAGGAATAGGCTGTAGTGAAACTACTAACGCAACTCCTAATGGAAAGGGGAGTAAAATATGATCCGTTTAAGATAAAGCTACTACTGTTTTTGTTTTTGTTTTTGTTTTGTTTTGTTTTGTTTTGTTTTGTTTGCAAAAACAAGGGTTCCCCTCAATGGCTTCCACAGTATTTGATGTAAAAACTTGGGACCAAGTGGGGGAAAAAATATGGGAAGCAGTGTCCAGTGGGGATACTAATTCTGCTGAGGTGATGGCGGCTGGTGACTGAGACTTTAAGATTGTGGTTTGCAGAAAAGGTACAGAACGCCGCTGCCCAGGCAATAACAGCAGCCGAACCGTGATTAGAGCCTGTAAGGTCACCAGAGCGGTGTAATTTGATAGACCTGGGCAATGACAAGGAAGAGGGCCGCGGACCGCCGCCGCTGAGTCCCTCCCCTTCGACCCCCCCCGGCTCCCACCTTACCTAAACCCGATGACAAGGAAGAGGGCCGCAGACCGCCGCCGCAGAGCCCCTCCCCGCTGCCCCCGTGGGCTCCCGCCTTGCCTACCCCCGATAATGCCTCCCTGGGGGCCCGAGCTTTCGACCCGCGGGAACGATGGGAGCTAGGGCGCCGGGAAGCGCTAAAGGATGGGGCCCCGTCGACCGTTTCGGCGGTGTTTGATTTAAAAACCTGAGAAAATGTTGGGACAACTATATGGAACGCTGCCTCGGGGGGCGATAAAACAGCTGCTGAGGTGAAGACGACCTGGCGCCTATCAACTGAGACACTGAGATCATGGCAAGAGGAAAAAAGGGTACAGGCAGCGGCCGCACAGGCTACGCAGGCGGGTGAAATAAAACGCGGTGACTGCGTACCGCCAGAGGAAGTAAACCTGACAGACTTGGAAATAGAGGCAGAGACAATATCCCAACCCATGGCGGCCACTCTGCGCTCGATGCCATTGCGGCCATCAGCGCCGCCAGAGCCGCCGCCCGCCCCGCCGGCCGGCTGCTGCGTTTCTCCGGTCTGAGCGCCCGCCCGCCCGCACCGGGCGCTGCCACGTTCCGCCTGCTGCTGCCCCCGGGCCCGCCGCCCCGCAGGCCCCCGCTCGCCGCCTCCCGCCGCCGCCGCCGCCGCTGCCCCCTCCGCCATCCCCCCCACCCCCGGGCCGGCCCCCC
>CM021697.1:154693379-154715569 GCA_011074415.1 Stictonetta naevosa
CAGCAGTGAACACAAACTCAATCAATCCCAGCAGCTGAAAAAAAATTTCAAAGAATATGGTGTTGTAGGGGTTTCATTCCCTGTTGAAATTTCATTAGTATCTCTAGTAATCTTCTACCTGGCTGTGTCAAGTGGTGTGGATATGACTGCAGTTCACTTCAAACTTGGTTTCAGTGAATCATCGCTGCAATCTAAATGGGCTGCTGGTACAGGCACATTTGTGTTGGCATATGCTTTTCAAAATTTTTTGCTCTAGTACGAATCAGCATTACTATATTTTCCGTGCCATTTATTGTCCGATACTGCTGGAAGATTGGTTTCTTTAAACCTCCTGCCCCATATCCATGCTAACTTCTTGAGATTTTTACAAAAACAAACAAACAAACAACAACAAAAAACTAGTACCTTTGAATATTGTATTGGACTCGCAATATGCTGTAGGTGTTGCTCAGCAACACTGAGAGGGCACATTGAGACATATCCCAAAGGAAAAGTTGTTTCTAAAATATAAGGAGCTGTTATTTTTGGTAGAGCAGCAAGTGCACCTGTATTGTATTATTCACATGCAGAGCCACACCAAGTTACCTGGTATTTTTGCAGAGGTTAACACATGCGCTGACCAGCTTATTAATATGACCCTTACTGCCCTGGTGCCTAAGGTGCTGGAGAAAGCACGGTTATCCCATGCTTTTTTCCATCAATCCGCCAAAGTCTTGGCAAAACAATTCACTATATCGATCACTGACGCCAAATTGATTGTCCAAACATGTCCTGACTGTCAACATGTTTCGACCCTGTCTTTAATGGTAAACCATAGAGGTCTACAGTCTTTACAGTTATGGCAGATCGACGTAATGCATATTCCAGAATATGGTCACTTGAAATATGTTCACGTACTGGTAGATACTTTCTCTCATGCTATTTGGGTGACAGTTGCGATGGGTGAAACTAGTCGCCATGTCCAGGCTCACTTCTGTGTCACTTTCTCAGCACTAGGCATCCCAAATGAAATAAAACCCGACAATGGCCCCGCCTATGGTAATCACTCCCTTCACACCTTTTTTACAAACTTGGCGTATCTGACACATCACAGGAATTCCTCATTCCACCACGGGTCAAGCCATTGTTGAGTACACACATCACACCTTGAAAGCACTGCTAAATAAACAAAAAGGGGGAGACACCAAAGAAACACCACAGAACAGGTTGGGAGAGGCACTTTACATAATGAATTACCTAGCATTACCCTTTCCTCACAAAGAGATACCGCCCATAATAAAACATTACAAAAATATGAATTCTGTGCTGTCACAGGTGCTACAATCAGAGCAGGCCTTAGTAATGGCAAAAATAATAATAATAATAAAAATAAAAATAAATACAGGTCTTTGGGAGGGACCCCAGCCTCTAATAACTTGAGGTCGAGGGTATGCTTGTGTCTCCACAGGTCATGGACCAAGATGGGTACCAGCAAGGGGGGTAAGGCCATGGTTGACCTCCTCCTCACAATCGCCGCTGTCACTGGTTATTGCCAGCCCTGGGTCTCCTTCCAACCATGCCGCAACATCTGGGTCACCTTTGCCAACCTGACAGGACAAGAGCGATGTGCCTGTCCCTGGCTAGTGCTAACGACCCGTTTACAACAAGTTTGTTGGGGATCCTGGCAGTTAACAAAGACTGGACTGTCTACTTGCCGCGAGCACCCGTAGAGCCACAGGAATTAGATATCCTGGGAAATGTAACAGCCACAGCACGTGTAGGGTTCAATTACATGGGCAAAAACCAAACCATGAAACAAATTGTCAACACCACACTCGCTCCTTATCGCAATGCATCTTTTTGGTGTAATTATACAAAACTATAATAGCATCATTCCTTGTGCCAGGAGCCACTCTGCTCAGCTGTGGGATCGACTGTGGAACGGACGCCCCTAGGTGCACCCCAAGCATTTTCCTCGGAGGGGTCTCCACTCTCAGCCGCTCACCACAGGAGTAGACAAGGAACTCCTGAAGCCGCGGACAAATTATTTTAAGTGATATTTTATTGTGGTATGAATGAGAAGTGCAAGAGGTCTCTGCGTGATTGTGTTATTGTGCTGTGCAAGTGAGATGCAGCATCGCTGTGAAGCAACATCCCTACCACTTAGTGGCTTGCTGACTAATGTAGATTCTAGTAGGCACACTACTTTACAATTGTAATTCTGCTTGTGACTTTCACCCTGTTGCTTATTGTACCTTGATTATTGCAATGTCTGCAGTGCTTGATAGAAAAATCTATAGAAAGTGTTTGGTTGGTTGAAAATAAAAAAGGGGGAATTGTGGGAAAGGAATTTGCAGGTGGCTTTGTGCTTTTTGACACGTCCCTGAATTAGAGATAATGAGGAAACAAATACTTGAGCAAGGTTGAGATAAAGTAATTGGCTACAGTGTTAAAGATGAGCTTTGGGCAGCGGTCAATTGCTGGCTGGCTCGAGGCACGTATCTGAGGGTCTCTAACCAATTGTATGACAGAATCGGGCGTGTGGACAGCGTGTGGGGCTACAGGGAAAGTATATGTAGTAGTGAAAAAGGGCAATAAAGGGCCTTCTGTTCAAGAGCCATCAGGAGTCCATGTCTTGCATCCCTTCAGGGTTCCTGCTGAACACCAACTTGAACGTGAGACATCAGTATGCCCTTGGTGCAAAGAAGGTATTCTGGGCTGCGTTAGCAAAATATTGCCAGCAGGCTGGGGGAGGTGATCCTTTGCCTCTACTCAGCCATGGTGAGGCTGCACCTGGAGTACTGTGTCCAGCTCTGTTCTCCCCAGTGCAAGAGTGACATGGATGTGAGTTAGCAGTGTGCCTTGGTAGCAAGGAAAGATAAAGCATACTTAACCTGTATCATCAAGATACAGGTTATGCAGTAGATCAAGAGAATCAATCTACTGAATGCTTATTCCCCGTTATTCATCATTCATTAGTCGACATCCAGTTTAGGGCTTCTAAGTAACAGAAAGGTGTTGACAGTCTTGGGACTGTCCCTCACAGGTCCATCAGCATGGTAACGGTCTATATCACATCCAACATGAGATAAGGTTGAGAAAATTTGTCTTGTTCACAGTGGACAAGAGACACCTTCTGATCAAAGAGGTAGAATTCATAGCAGACTTCAATACCTAAGAAGGAATTATTGAAGATATAGATCCAGGCTGTTTAAGGAGATGCATAAGGAGAAGAAACAATGCTCATACTGTAAAACTAGAGGTTCTGACCTGACAATTCTAAAAACATATTCACAATGAGAACAGCTGAGTTAGGGGAACAAGTTGCTTTGAGGAGTTTTCAGTCTCTGTCCTTGGAAGTTTTCAGTACCCAAAAACATAAAGCTTTGAGCAACATGGACTTCATTAATTGTCTGCTTCATTAAATGCTGCTTTGAGCAGGATGTTGGACTATGGCTCTTGTAAGATCTCTTCCAACCTGAAGCAACATATGTAACCGGTGGTCTTCTTACTATAGAAAAATTGAAACAAATTAGAATGTATTAGATATGATGAATGAGACATGAGCATGTCCTGAAAGGGAAAATTGAGTTATTTTTAATTCACCACACAGTTAAAGCAAAGTTGGATGAATTGTGCAACATTTTCTTCAATGGGAACGTCATTACTAAATCCTTTACAGTTCTGGTAGTTAATTAAAAATTAATATCCACACTTAATTTCATCCACTTTCAACTAATTAGAATAACTTCAGAAAAAAAAAAAAATACTACTCCTCCCCCCCAAACTAACAACACTAGTTTTTTTTTTTTTTATAATGTGTCTAGCCATTATTTAAAAATTTAAGAATTTTAACTTTCGCTCAGTCACAAGCCCTGGTTGTCAGTGTCACTGCATAATATGCAATTTTGGTTTCTTGTAACAGCAGTTTCCAGCTTCACTCTTAAGATATGAATTTTCAAAATGCAGTCTGTATAAATATGAAGTCACTGACAGTTTGCTTCTGTTCTGAGAGTAAATAGTACTTCTGGCTTCTGGTTATATTCCAAAGCAAAGTGTTCTTTTTGTTGTTTGTTTTTTGTTTGTTTGTTTGTTTGTTTCAATTTGATATTGCTATGTCTTTCTCTCTATCACTATTATATACTCAAATAGCATGACTCTATGAAACCCATCATCCACTTCATGTATGTGTTTCTCTTCCATTCGAGTTTTTTAGAAAAGACCAGCCAGGAGGGCGTGGTGGTGGAGTTGCTCTTTATGTAAGAGAGCAACTGGAATGCATGAAGCTCTGCCAAGGGGTGAATGAAGAGTGAGGTGAGAGCCTATGGCTGACACTGTTGTGGGTGTTTGCTACAGGCCACCTGATCAGGAAGAGGAAGTAGATGAAGCCTGCTTCAGACAGCTCAAAGCAGCCGCTCAGTCACAAGCCCTGGTTGTCATGGGGGACTTTAACGACCCTGATATCTACTGGGAAGACCACACAGATAGGCACAAACAGTCCAGGAGGTTCCTGCAGTGCATTGATGACAACTTGTTGACACAGGTGGTGGAGAAGCCAACAAGGAGACGTGTGCTGCTGAACCTTGTATTAATGAATGAGGAAGGAGTAGTAGTAGATGTGCGCATTGGGGCCTTGGCTGCAGTGACCATGATATGGTGGAGTTCGCTATCTTGTGAGGAGGCAGCAGGCCAAAAAGAAGGATTGAGCACCTGTACTTCAGGAGAGAAAAATTCGGCCTCTTCAGGGACCTACTTGGAAGAATTCCATGTGTTAGGGCCCTGGAAAGAAAGGGGGTCCAAAACAGTTGGTCAGTATTCAAGTATCACTGCCTCTAAACTCAGGTTCAGTGCATCCTTATGAGTAAGAAGGCAAGCAAAGGGGGCAGGAGACCTGTATGGATGAGCAGGGAGCTCCTGGCAAAACTCAGACAGAAGAAGGAATTTTACAGAATGTGGAAAAAGGGGCAGACCACTTGGGAGGAATATAGGGACACTGTCAGAGTACATGGGAAGGCGACAAGGAAAGCCAAGGCCCATTTGGAATTAGATCTGGCAAGGAATGTCAAGGACAACAAAAAGGGGAATACAAATATTTAAATACAAAATACAAATATTTTGTATTTGTGCAAATACAAATACAAATCAGTGGAAAAAGGCAGACCAGGGAAAATGTCAGTCCACTGTTAAATGGGGCAGGTGCCCTGATGACAAAGGATAAGAAGGAGGCACAGTTGCTGAATGTCTTTTTGCTTCAGTATTTACTACTAAGATCAGCCCTCAGGAATCTCACACCCTGGAGACAAGAGAGGAAGTCCAGAGAAAGGAGGATTTTCCCTTGGTTGAAGAGGATCAGGTCAGAGATCCTCTAAGCAAACCCGACATCCACAGATCCATGGGCCCTGATGGAATGCACCCACAGGTGCTGAGGGAACTGGCCCATATTATTGCTAGGCCACTCTACATCATCTTTGAAAGGTCGTGGAGAACAGGAAAGGTGCCTGAGATCTGACTGACTAGAAGAGAGCCAATGTGATGCCAGTCTTCAAAAAGGGCAAGAAGGAGGACCCTGGCAAGTACAGGCCAGTCAGCCTCACCTCCATCCCTGGAAAGGTGATGGAACAGCTCATCCTGGAGGCCATCTCAAAGCATGTGGAGGGTAAGAAGGTGATCAGGAATAGTCAGCATGGATTCACCAAGGGGAAATCATGCTTAACCAATCTGATATCCTTCTATGATGAGATGACTAGCTGCACAGATGAGAGGAGAGCGGTGGATGTGGTCTACCTTGACTTCAGCAAGGCTTTTTACACTGTCTCCCATAACATCCTTATAGATAAGCTGAGGAAGTGTGGTCTCGTTGAATAGAGTGAGGTGGATTGATAACTGGCTGGATGGCAGAGCTCAGAGGGTTGTGCTTAGTGGTGCAAAGTCTAGTTGGAGGCCAGTAGTTAGCGGTGTCTCTCAGGGGTACTGGGTCCAGCTTTGTTCAACTTATTCATCAGTGACCTTGACAATGGAACAGAGTGTACCCTCAGCAAGTTTGCTAACAACACAAAGCTCAGGGGAGTGGCTGATACCCAGAGGGCTGTGCTGCCATTCAGAGGGACCTCAACAGGCTGGAGGGATGGGCTGAGAGGAACCTCATGAAGTTTGACAAGGGCAAGTGCAAAGTCCTGCACCTAGGCAGGAATAACCCCAAGCACCAGTGGAGACTGGGGGCTGACCTGCTGGAGAGCAACTCTGCAGCGAGGGACCTGGGAGTCCTGGTGGACAGCAGGGTGACCACGAGTTAGCAATATGCCGTTGTGGCCAAGAAGGCCAATGGTATCCTTGGGAGCATTTGGAAAAGTGTTACCAGCAGGTCAAGGGATGTGATCCTCCCTCTCTACTTAGTCCTGAAGAGGTCACACCTGGAGTATTGGGGAGCCTAGAGGCTCCCCAGTACAAGAGGGACATAGAACTACTGGAGCACCTCCAGAGAAGGGCTACTAAAATGATTAGAGGACTGGAGCACCTGTTGTATGAGGACAGACTGAGAGAACTGGTCCTGTTTAGCTTGGAAAAGAGAAGACTGAGGGGGGACCTCATCAATGTGTATAAATATCTGAGGGGAGGGTGTCAAGAGGATGGAGCCAGTCTCTTTTCAGTTGTGCCCAGCGAGAGGACAATGGGCAGTGGGCACAAACTGAAGCACAGGAAGTTCTGGCTGAATATGAGAGGGCACTTCTTTACTGTTAGGGTGACAGAGCACTGGAACAGGTTGCCTGGAGAGTTTGTGGAGTCTTCTTCTTTAGGAGTATTCAAAACCTGCCTAGATGCCATCCTGCGCAATGTGCTGTAGGTGATCCTGCTCAGCAGAGAGGTTGGACTAGATGATCTTTCAAGGTCCCTTCCAACCTCAGCTATTCTGTGATTCTGCGATTCAGTCTTCTGCAGTGGGCAGCATGACATCTGATGACTCTTGAACAAATACAGACTTTAAATGTGGTAATAGAGTCAGGAATTTGGATTATTCTAGAAAGAAATTACAGCAGAGAAGTTCTCAGAGCCAGTAAAATGTCAATATATTACTTAAAGACCTCAGAGATCACTCTTGGGGAAGAAATTAAGGTTGTTCAACCTTTGAGTAAGTGTTTGCTGATAAGTAAGTTTTTCAATATAATTTTTAGAAAATATATATATATAGGTAACCACTTAAAAGCATTCTCTGGTAAAAGTTATTGTGCATCTTCACCATGTACATTTTTTCCTTTTAAATATAAGAAAATATAAATTTCATGTTACATCAGCTCATCTTCTTGTTTATAGCTTATAGATTTTCAGTGCTGGTATTCACCTTTTTATGCTTTTGCCTTCTACAAAAGGTACAAACTTTTAATTAAAAGAAATAGATTTTTCCAAGTAAAATATGTTGGGGGAACATTCTGGCTTGAGTAAGATTTCTCATTTTCAGGATTTAACTTATAGAAGTAAACCACAAAGAAGACAAAAAATGGAGTAAAATGAAAATAATCACATCTAGAGAACTCTCTTTTCTTGCTCTGTTTCTTGTCTAGAAGAAAAAAAATCCCGAAGAAAGATTTTAAAATTTCTTAAATTTCAAAGACTTTTCCATAAACTTTTTACAGAGAAACATATGCACTATACTTATAGAGTGAATGCACATTTACAGTAATCTATCTTCACTATAGAAGAGTAGTAAGAAATATCAATTTGAAAAAAAAAATAAAAAATCACTGCTTTTAAGATGGAGATTGATATAAACTATTATCTGGAGACAAAATATTGCAATCTATGTTTATCTGGTGACTAAAACAAAGATAAACAAAATTTCAAGTACTTGGTTATGAGAAAGAAAATCAGAATAACTATCCAAAATTAGAGAAAAAGTAGTGATTTGAACATATACAAACTACAAGAAGTATTTTAAAGAAAAGAGAATTTTCCTTTACTGCTTAGATAGCTTAACAGACCAAACACTCCATTGACAAAATCACAGTATAACATACACTTGTGTCATTGATATCACAGTGGATCATATCATCCTTCAGTTCTAAAGTGGCTTTAGATTCTAAAAAAAAAAAAAAAAAGGCAATGTAAGTTGTATGGAAAATCTATAAGATATCAAGAGGAATGTAACTGAGTGACAAGCTGTCAAGTGGGTCAAAATAATAATAATAAAAAATATATATGAGTAATATAACACCTGTTTTTATTCACTGCAATTCAGCTAATTTATCTAGATTATCATAACTCTATCTAGATATAATATAGCAGTATAGAGCATCTAAATTTCGATAACTAATAGTGGTCTTCAACAAAACAAATGAAAATCCCACTTTTCATTGCTGATAACATTTGTGTGGCAATGTTATTTTCTTAGTTTGTAAACAGCCTAAAAGATTATTTATAAGTTAAGAAATTTTTCATTGACAGTTTCAACATTTAAGGTGGGATACTAAAGTGAGGAAAGACTAAATTAATCCTTCTTTATAAAACATCTTCTATGAGTTTTCTTATTTCTGCATTTGTATCTACACACCTGATGTCCATAGTCATCTTTCAGGAAATCATGACTGGGGAAAAAAAAAATAATTTCTCCCCAATGGACAGTGAAGAAAAACAAATGAGAGTCATCATTCTGGACATCATTATTTTATCTCTTCAAATGTTAAGATCCTGTAATGGATATGTAGAGATTTCTGTATTTCCTGAAAAGCTGCTAACATGCTTAACTCAAGGGAGTTTAATCTTAGTTAATATAGAGGTTTATAAATATTTACAAACATGTCTGTTCATTTGTTTTTATTCAAACAAAAGCTATGGAAGTATTCTCCATACTGAATCAATTAAAGGGCTGATACACTTGTCAGACACCCACCTAGCTGCTCTCTCATTGTGAGTACTCTGTGTGTTTGGGATAAAGGAATATAAGCTTTTGTATTCCACTCTACAGGAATTTGTGTACACAAAAATAATGCCTAGACATGGTAATTCCTATCATACCTGCTATCGACAAAAGTATGTTGTACAGATCACTACCAATACCTGGGTGAGCAGACTTTGATGCAACAAAAACATGTAGAATGTTCAGAAAATAAGAAGCACAAGCAATTCCTTTGGAAACAGTTTATTTGATTACATAGTTATGTCATAATGGTTTTGTCCTAAAGAAATCCAAAGAGAAGTCTTTACAAAATTTAACAGCCAAATTCACCCCTCCTGTGTCTGATAAAATGCACCTTTTTATGTGAGAAACAAGTATGGCTAGAACAGATAAAAGAAGTACAGATTTGTTATCATGCCCCAGTTTACAATCAATGACCTGCTCTACTAAACATAAGAACGTTGGATTTAATCTCTAAAATTTCTGACAAGTGGAAACAAAAATGTTAGGTGAAATGATGTCTGAACATCATGTATTTTCATTCTCTTTTCTTTGAACTTAAGATCAGTTAGAGCTGTGGAAAATACCAGACAATGAAAAGCTGAATTATGCAGGAAAACAGTGCAGTACTACCTGAGCAAAACAGTATGAATAGAACAGGGAGAAAATTGATTTCTATTATATGAACTCTAGTATTTTATTCCTCTGAATTACTCAAAATGCAAGTAAACAATCAGCTGAGGCAGTTGATAGCTGTTAACGGAAGAAAAAGCTTTCTTTTTTATTATTATTTTTTTCCCTACATTTTTGTGGAATTTACATTTTATGAACATATCATGCCAAAAGCAGAACGATGATTACAAAATGTAAAATATCAGTGTAATTATTGATATAATATTAATCAAATAAACTGGTTTATCACTTTAATAAATATTATAAATATTATTATATTTTATTAAATATTATAAATATTATAATTAATCAAATATTAATCAAATAAACTGATTTATCACTTTAGGAAAACATACAAACAAACAAACAAAAGCTTTTTTAAAGGTTCATTGGTATTAGCAGAACTCTTTTGAAGACCCCAGTCCTGAAAAGTGTAAGCACTCTTGCCCATTTCTGCAAGGCATTCTTACCTGTTCTTAATGCTCATGGCCATGACCTCACTGAATTAAAGTAATTCTGTGAACAGAGTGGTCTGGAGATAGAGTTCACTAGACTGAAAATGATCTAATTTTATCAATGTGAAGAGAAACTTTTAATAGTACTTTTGACAACTTGTTTGGTGAGCAGGAAGATACATAACTAACAAGGGAAATTTCTTCAGGCATCTTATTTTTGGAAGCAAAGGAAATGACTGAATGAGACATCATTTGCATTTCAGGTATTAGACACGTTTAACTGTAAGAAAGTTCTGAGCAAAACTGATTTATGTTTTGAGCTTTGGATAACTTACATACTACTGTCACTGTCTGGTAATAAAAAGGACACCTGCATCTTATAAAGAATATATCAGATCTATCACTTAATAAACACAAAAGCCTATGTAGAGATTTTAAGTGAAATAAGGACAAAATAAACTGGATATTTTGTTTTGTGAGTAGGCTAGAGATCTAAAAATCTTTTCATCCTGGTGATTTAGCAGGTATCTTAGAGGCATTGAACAATATGTGGTACAGCTTGAGGTGGCATTTAGATGTTCTCTTCAAGCTACAGAGAGCATTTATTAAAAACTTCCTATGTTAGACTGGGTAAGATTCTAACAAATATATGAACAGTAGAAGAGTAGGTGGGAACAAAATGCACTTAGATGGTGAAGAAGGATCACATGGAATGTTCAGATTATTTATCCCTATTTAATAGAGAGTGAATGAGTATATTGCATCATGGAAAAAAAAAAAAAAAAGTTAGAAATATAGAAATATAACCACTCATCAAGAATGAAGCTTACTACTTAGAACTAGAGGAAAAATATAATAATGTGCTTGAATAGGAATGGTAAATGTATTACTACTGCTTTTTTCATGTTTATTGCCTTGTATCAGTTCCTTCAGCAAAATGTTTTGTGCATTAATGTTAGAATGGAAAGTACTATCAAGAGTGCTTAGAAATTATTCCTGTTCTATGTTTTCAAGATGTATGTGGCAGGTGAGGGGGTCCACACCTGTCATCTGTGTTTTCAGAACAAACTACACCCAACTTTCCTCACCAACAATCACTTCTGTCTCCCTCCTTGATCCAACAGAGGTGGGAGTTGCATAAAAAGAGGATTCTACCAGTAAGACCTTTTTTTTTTTTTTTTTTTTTTTTTCCACTTAAGGCAAGTCCTGTAATATTTATGAAATATTTTCATAATAATTATGGATCTTGCCACTGATTTTATGACTGTGAAATAAAGTCTTAAATTTCAAATTGAACTGAGGTTCAGAAGTGGAGCATGAAGAAAATGAAAGTCATGTAAGCGAGCAACTACCTGGAGTGAATAGAGTAGGTGAAAATCCAGTGCTCTTCATGTATTCTTTGCCCTATGGGGATAAGAAACCAATTGAATCTGTGACCTGGTCACAGCAGGCTACATCTGCAAGGTTAAATTATAAATTCTAAAAACCTTTGCTAATTAGGTATACTACATCGTGTACATATTAATGTGATGTATATGTGTACATTGTCATAACACTTTTGAAACTGTAGACCTTTCCAGAATGCTATTAGTATAATGTAGGAGAATCAACTCAATTATTTTGGATTAGGTAATGGAAATTGGCATGACAAATAAATGTTAGAAGTCTCTCAGGGATATGAAACTGTATTATTAAATTAGAACTTCAGCTAAAATGATAAGGTCTGGTGATTAGTGTTTCATTAGTTGTACATTCTGCAGAGTCACATAATAGCTTTGTTGATTGTGTATAACTTACAATGCTTTCAAAATTCAACACAATTACATGTCTCTTTAAAAGAATATCACTGTGCTGGAAAAATGGATGAGGCTGGCTGAAGCATTTTCAAGCCAGTGGGAAAAACTGCAACTTTCATTTAGAATAAATATGAGGCATATTTCATGTGAAACCTGATATTTTCCCCAGTAAAAATAGCTACCCAAGGCAAAAATACTACAGAAATTGCTGAAACAGATAGTACTGGTATATCTCTAGGAAAAAATAAAATAAAATAAAATTGTAAATTGCTGCCAAAGGAAAAATTTACCCCTACCACCAAAGAGGTTCCAAAGTGTGTTTATCAATATGGTGATAGGTGCTTTACATATTACAACCATATCATAATTTGGGATAATGAGAGGGAGGAAGACATTAACCAGAACATAAAGGGACACAAACCTGACAGAAAAATGATACGGGTGGCAGTGATGGGAACAAAGCCTGGTCAGTAACGCTCATTTACGAGGGTAGGGGAGAGTGTGAGAGTATTTATTCCAGCAAATTATCCGAATGTGTACCTTATCAATTTGGAAACTAACAGAAAAAAATAAACCAGAAACAAAATATGACAGAGACACACACCTGACAGAAAAAGGTATAAAAGGGATCAGTTGCACGTAAAATGGGGACTTGTCTGGCTTAAGTCTTGTGCCTGATCACCATAGTCTGTCCTGTCTTCTCATATCTTATTCATTCTTAACTGTCTGTGTATTGTCACTCTATACAAAGTGTATATGTGCAGAAGTGACTCAGTGCAGCTCCTGGTAAGACCTGTGTATGTGGAAGGAAATGAGCCTCAAAGAGCCTCGCTGTGGCTGAGGGTGCCAGCTCCTGGATTCAGACAGGGGAGGGGTGCCCTCGCCCTGCCTGCCAGCGACTGCAGACAGTGGGGTCTCACCATTAGCTATTGGTACGGGTAGGGGTCTTCAGCCTCCAGGCCCCAGAGCAAGGAGCGGTGTATTTCTCCCCATACCAGCTGCTCGGGGATAGGACTGAGTGGGGTGAGTGCAGGGCTGTGCTGGCAGCTGGAGCAGGGCCACAGGCCACACACACAGCCTGATGCCAGTGGCTGCAGGCAGTGTCTGTGCCTGCCCCAAACTGTGTGTGTGTGCATTCACTGCAGCAGCCAGCAGGAAGGGGAACCTGGGGGCGGGTGAGAGGGTCTAGGATGAGGACAGGGGGCAAGATGAGGGTAAGGTGGGCAGAGGGGCCCTGCTGGTGCTCAGGGCACCTGTGAGTGCGCGTGTGCTGGTGGGCCTGGAGGGGTGTGTGTGCGGGCCTGCACCAGGGAGCTGCTGTCTGTGCCAGCCCGAGGTCAGGAGGGGGCTGGGCTGTCTGTGCTGGTTTGGTATGTGAGGCCCGGAGGGGTGCTGCTGAAGGTAGCACCTGGTCTGTAACAGCCTGTGTGACTGGCCCTGTCAGAGTCCTCTGTGGGTGCACATGCGTCCCTTTCCTTCTCTCCCGTTCTCTTTTATTATCTTTCCTTTGCTCTCCTCCTTCTCCCTCCTTCCCTCCCCCGCTCCCCCTTCATGACCCTTCTTTTCCCTCACCTCACCCCTCTTTCTCCATCCCTCTCCCCCTTTTCTCCCTCCTTCTCTCTCTCTTCCCCCAACTTTTCTCTTCCTTGCTCTAACACCTCCCTCCCCTCCCCAGGTCTCTCTAAGATAAGCGCACAATTTTGCTACTGGCTACTTGGTCCTGCAAAGGGCAAAGTGGCAACCATGTCCCACTGCCTGGGCAGAGACCCCAGGCATTTATTTATTTATTTATTCATTTAATTAAAGTGTAGGGTGTTTGTGTTGTTATTGTTGTTTTGGAAGATGAATTTAAAAAGCAGCATTTAATAATAATAATCTAAGGTTGATGTCACACATACAGCACTTGCACTATTTTCATTTCTTTAAAATTATTGATTGCTATATTTTTTTATCATTAAATATTGGTTAACTATTAAATGTAGATAGTAAAGTATATAAATGTTGAATTATGATCAAAGTACTAACTATTGGAATATTAATTTTGTCAACTTTATTGATTATTTTTTTATGAATTCCATTATTGAATATTGATACATAATTTCTTAAGCACCTCATTCAGTCCAGAATATATTATTCACCCCAGAATACATGGTGATGTCACCACAGTCAGCCTCAAGCCACATGCCTGTTCAAAATCTTATTTTTCCCTGATTTTTTTTTGTTTGTTTTAACCTCTTCTACTTAAATTTGTTATAAATAGCTGTACTTATTGAAGAAAATAGGAAGTAAATATACTAAACTTAGCAGTCTTGGTTTAGACTGTTATTATTTTATGTATTTATATGGCATTTGGTCCAGCCAAGTGACAGGTTCTTACTGTCTTCTCCATATAAATCTCTTTTCAAAATCTGGAAAAAAAAATGGTCAGAAGGTAAGGGAACACAATGTCTAGGCACAAGGTTTTTAGAAAGCTCTGTGGGTGCTGGGCTCTGTGGGATCTTGCCATGGAGCCATCATGGCAGGGTCTGACCCTAGGGCAGACCAAATCCTGGGTACTGGGCACCTTCCTAGAGACAATGCCAGGCTGAGGCTAGGCCAGGACATCAGCCTCTGGTTGGGGGACAGGATCTGGGAGATTAAGGGTAAATTGTCTATTTACTCTATATATCTGGGTAGGGTCTTGCTGCCAGCATCCAGTGAACCCAGATGCACTGCTCAGATAGAGCTGCAGTGTGCTGTGACCAGGGCACAACCTTGGCAGACAGGGAAAGCTCATGGACCCAAGTAAATGTCATAGCATATGTCCTAGTATTGCATCTAAATTGCAACCAAGTTTTAAGGGCAGGCTGTCAGACTAAATAGTGGTAAAATATGTATTTTTCTTTAGTGGTAATAAAGTAATAGTTAACTTTTATCAATTGGGACACTGGACTGATTGATTCTGCATGCCTGATTCTAAAGAAAACTTGTGCAGCTCAGTTATGTGAGTTGTACAGTTTTATACACATAATTTACAGGCAGCCAACTTGTGCAATTAGTTATGGTCAACCTTGATGTATTCTCCCTATGGCTAAATTTTGTCATCTTTATATATATATATGTATGTATATATGTATATGTATATATTTCCAGAAAAGATTATTTTTCTTCAGTTTATTTATGCATCCACTCTGTGGACTGTCCCTCAAAGTACACTTTCACTGTTAACCCACTCATCTATGGTAGCGTAGCTAATTTTATTTTACATAGCTAATTTTCTTTTAAATAGCACTAAGACATATTATCGGGAGGATGTTTCTTCCACTGGCACTTCAAGATAATCTTAATACATTCTTTGCTATGCATATCTTACTATTTCTCAGAGCCCCCAGAATTTCAAATCATAATAAAGTATTTATGAATATTTGTGAATGTGTGGACATATATATGTACATATGCATTATACCTTCCTAACCACTTATTACATCTCTAATTATGGAATTGTTATTGCTATGTCTTTTTAATTTGATTCCTTTTCAGGTTACAAGGAGAGTTCAGCTGCAACCTCTGTGATAAGAAAACAGCATCTGATGGCAATGTTCCAAAAAACAAAAGCAACAAAAAAAACCCACAACTAAGTACTCAAGCTTCCTATCCTGGTATTTATACCTATACAAATACATATATATAAAGACCACATTTTTAATGAACTAGAATATCCAAGCAAAACAAATGAAAGACAATGTATTACAGTAAGCTTATCCAAGGTTCAGTAGCTTCTTACAAGCAAGGGAAATAATCATATCTCCTGATCTTCTATTCTACATCGTAGTTATGTGAATACATGTCCTTTATATTGCTGAACATGTCACCAAAGAGTGCATGTGGGAGTAACAAATATTCTTACAGAATCACAGAATCATCTAGTTTGGAAGAGACCTCCAAGATCATCTAGTCCAACCTCTGACCTAACACTAACAAGTCCTCCACTAAACCATATCACTAACCTCTAAGTCTAAACGTCTTTAAAGGCCTCCAGGGATGGTGACTCAACCACTTCCCTGGGCAGCCTATTCCAATGCCTAACAATGCCTTCAGTAAAGAAGTTCTTCCTAAGATCCAACCTAAACCTCCCCTGGCGCAACTTTAGCCCATTCCCCCTCGTCCTGTCACCAGGCATGTGGGAGAACAACCCCCACCTTGCTACAGCCTCCTTTAAAGTACCTGTAGATGTCATCTGACATGAAAATGCCATTTTCCCTTTGCCCAGGAAGTGATGCATTAATTGGGGAAGCTCTAGAAAATATTAGAAATTTGATTCCTTAAATATAGTACAATTGTTGGGGATCAAAATGTCATAACACTTCATGTAGTACACATCATACTTTCATTTTGTTGTCAGTAACATATACACTAATCTATCAAAATGTTTGTATCTGTGCTAAATCCAATAGCTTAAGTTTTTATTCGTGGGGAAAAAGAAAATAAAGGTCAATTTTTTCTCCAATTATTACTTTTTTTTTTTGTAGGTGATCATCTCATAAGTTACTTGGTGCATGTGTTTAGGCTGCTGAAGTAAGTTTATGTATCTGGATATTGAAACTATGAAGTCTTGATAGGCCAGTTTGAAAGCCATATAAAGTTGAGCATCAAAACCAGAAATATTCATAAATATTAGCCTCCTTTTAAAAAGTCAACTAAAAGCATAGACTAAGAAATCAGCTTTAACAAAGATCTTAAACTGCCAAACTTTCCTACAAACTTCTGGTATTAAATATTCCTGAATTGTGAAAACCTTAAAGCTCTATTATGAAATTTAAATTCATTCATAATTTATTTAACAAGACTGTAGCATTCTCAAATAAAAATAAAAATAATAAAAAAACACTTTATCATATATGGAAAAGAGATCAAAATGCTTTTACACTAAACTCTGTCATGTACTGTTGCAAGAGTTCAATGGATTTTCCTGCTGTTCGCTTTCATTGTGGTTTTAGTGAGAGAAACGTTCTAACAAATAATTTAGAAAGCAAAATACAAAATTATCACTATAGCAACATATCTTAAAAAGAATCTTTGTTCCTTAATGCTTACAAATTGACTGGAAACTATCATAAATCACTAGAGTTTTCTTATATGTGATATATCAGTCTGACTTTTTAAATTTTTTTAAGTAATTTATTTACATTTTTCTTCTCTATTTCTCTGTGTGACAAATTAGTACACATTTATTCATGTGTGGGCTCTCCAGCAATAGGTTCTTTGCACAGATTTATTTATGATACTCTGTCACACATTAAAAAAAAAAAAAAAAATTAAAAAAATAGATTACAACTTCTTTTTGTGAACAGCTACTGCTGTTGCAACCATAAACTTTCAATTCTTGTAGTCTGGAGAAAATGGCTGCTCATGGCTTGGACAGATGTACTGTTTACTAGGTAAAAAACTGCCTGGATTTCTGGGCCCAAAGGGTCATTATGAATGGAGTTAAATGCGATTGGTGCCTGTTCACAAGTGGTGCTCACTAGGGCTTAGTACTGGGACCAGTTTTGTTTAATATTTTTTTATCAGTGATCTTCATGCACACTCAGTAAGTTTGCAGACACCAAGTTAGGTGGGAGGGTTGATCTGCTTGAGGGTAGGAGGGCTCTGCTGAGGGATCTGGATAGGCTGTATAGATGGACCACACCAAACTGTATCGCATTCAACAAGGCTAAATGCTGGCTCCTGCACTTCAGTCATAACACTGTGCAGCAGTATGGGCATGGGAAAGAGTGGCTAGAAAGTTGCCATGCAGTAAAGGACCTGAGGGTGTTCGTTGACAGCCAGGTGAAGATGTGCCAGCAGTGTGCCCAGGTGGCCAAGAAAGCCAGTGGCTTCCTGGCTTGTATTAAAAACAGTATGTCCAGCACGACTAGGGAAGTGATTGTCCCCTTGCACTGAGGTGAGACTGCACCTCAAGAACTGTGTTCAGTTTGGGGCCCCTCCTTACAAGAAGAATATTGAGTTGCTGAAAGTGTTCAGAGAATAACAACAAAGCTAGTGAAGGGACTAGGCATATGAGGAGCAGCTGAGGGAACTGTTTTGTTTGTTTGTTTGTTTGTTTGTTTTTAGTCTGGAGAAAAGGAGTCTAAGGGGAGACTTAATTTTTCTTTACAGCTACCTGAAAGAGGATTTAGTGAGGAGGGTGCTGGTCTCTTTTCTCAGGTGACAAATGATAGGACATGACCTGAAGCTGTGTCAGGGGAAGTTTAGATTGGATGTCAGGAAGAATTTCTTCGAGGAAAGGGTGGTTAGTCATTGGAAAAGGCTGCCCAGGGACGTGGTGGAGTCACATCCCTGAAAGTATTTAAGAGGCATGTGGAAGTAGCATTTAAGGACAATGTTTAGTGGTGGACTTGGTAATGTTAGGTTGGTAGTCGAATTTGATGATCTTAAGGGTCTTGTCAATCCTAAATGATTCTGTGATTCTATGAAGAGGAATTAACAATTTTCTCTGCTCCTTCTGCATCAAGCTTTCTCCACTTGGGGAGAAACACACAGCACATGTTGATGTTAGAAATTGTTCCTAGGAGGGGTGGTAAGATTGACTAGTGCGTATTACATTGTTGGTTTAGCTCCATTTCTCCAGTTTTCAGCTGACTTACCTGAAAGCAAAATTTGGGTTAAGAGAACTGTTTTCATGTTTGGATTTATCTCACTGTGAAATCTTGAGGCTTTGTTGAGCATACTGAACATGTAATTAGCAGACCGGGATGGATTTGCTTTGTTGCCCATAGCTCAGTAAGACAAGGCAGAGTCAGTTCCATGTTAATCTCATTAGTGTTGCTTTATTAATGTTTTTGTTTGTTTGTTTGTTTGTTTTTATATTGAATTTGAAATGCTTTTTCAGTAATTATAGTTATTAAAAAAGGGAATTATCACAAAATAGGAACAGTTCAAGTTTATATCCAATTTGTTACTATTGTATTCTGAGGGACTGTGATTTTAATCTACATTTAAAATGTTTTAAGTATTGTGTAGAGGAAAAACTATCTTAGGTCTCAGTTCACCAATATGTCCCCTTTAGCAAAACACTTAGCAGCATTTGAATCCCATTAATTTTAATGTGTTTAAAACATGTTTAAACTTAATGGACGTAAATGTGTAACAAATCAATGGATTTAAAGCAGTTTTATCCGCTGCATCTATTCTTTCCAGAGATAATTCTGAGAAGCTCATATAACAATAAATTCCAGAAGTACTTACAGGGAGATGTGAGCTGTGCAGCTCCTATCAGATTTATTTTATTTATTTATTTATTTATTTCTAATTTAAGGTAGCAGATACACTTTTTATTCTAGTTTCGTGAAATGAAATGGAACTTGTTGGAGTGAACCAAATGAATGACCCAGTGAATCCACTTTGTACTAGCTTGAATGGAATTTATGGTCTGGAATAAGGGATTGTTCTTCTCTGTCATGAGTATGAGACTAAATGATCAAAATGATCTCTTTTGCCATAAAAGTCTAAAACTTTCAGGCTGAAAGGGGCTTCAGGTTGAAATTTGATGCTTTCTCAGACATAAAAGTTCAAATTTTTAGTTATTTTTTCCTTCAGTATCAATAGAAATTGAAGTACTTACATCCAAAAAGAAGAGACTTTAAAGACCAACTGTGACTTTTGTCTGGCTTCCCACTTAACTGAGGTTACAGAAAACAATTTTCCACTTTTAGGTGTTTTTGTTATTGGTTATTGCCTTTTTTTTCTTTCTTTCTTTCTTTCTTTCTTTCTTTTTTTTTTATTTTTTTTTTTCCTTAGTAACAAGTTATAGTAGCAAGATAGTAGCGAGTCATTGTTATTTTTTTTTATAATTCCAATTGTATCAGGAGAAACGATACATCCTGGATTTTCATAAAATATGGAAACAGTACTATTTGAACAGATTTTGTAATACATTTTTCTGTGTTCTACCCATATTAATAGGGTAGAGAGCTCTAATTCTGGTGAACGCATCTGACCATAGCCATTCATTTATCTCCTTGTTCTGAAGTTTGTCATTTACTGTCTTGGTTTCTTGATGGTGTTGCCCCAGAATGAAAGCTAAGACTGTTTTCACAGTGAAGAACAATCCTTGAAGGAATCTTTCTAAACATACCCTTAGGTTTCCAAGATTTAGGGCAAGATTTGAGTTTATGAAGTTTGTACAATTTTTAATTTATTTAAATTCATTCTTCCATTTTTATTTTTTTTTCTGCAAAAGATTGAATTTGACATCTGATCATTTTCTATGTTCTTATTAACCAAATATGTCTTCAGAATGATTTTTTTTCTATTTAAGTCAAGATACCTTCAGACAAATTAATCATAGTGAATGTAGCTTAATTGAATATTTAAGAACCAATGCATGATTTATAATAATTGAAAATAATGTAATTAAAGATCTACTGTGGAAATTATGAAACACAACTTCAGAGTTAAGTAATTAGCTGTTTAATCTACTCATGAAATATGAGTTGTACAAGAAATGGGAAAAGCAAATACTGTTCTGATCTGATTTGCTAAAAGTGTCCTGTTATAAAAACAAATAAATGAGAAACATTAAAACAGAACTTTAAGAGAAGATCCCTAGATGTAAGTTAAACTAAATCATACTGTTATTGTGGATATTTTATGCAAAGTCCATCAGACAATAATTGCAATATAACTGTACCAAAACAAAGAAAAAAAAAAAAAAAAAAAAACAGAAAAGGGATTGAAATGTGGAGTAGATTCTTTCATTAGTCTTAATCACTGTAAATGGAGAATAAAACAAACAATCAATCAATCTACAAATATCTAACACTGCATTACAGAACTGTGGAGCATTGTAAATTGCTACTATGGAATGAAGCAAGAAATGTGTAGCATACTTGTGATTTTGTGCTTTTTTTATTTTTCCTTTTTCTTTTTTTTTTTCTTTTTTTTTTTTTCCAAAGCCACTTGTTGCATGGTAATCTCTCTTTCTCTGTATTCATTATCAGTTGGAAGACAACAATGTTTTGAGAGATATTGGGTCCAGAGGAGAGCCATAAAGATGGGGCTGGAGCACCTCTCCTATGAAGAAAGGCTGAGAGAGATGGGGCTGTTCAGTGTAAAGAAGAAAAAGCTCCAGAATGACCTCACTGTGGCTTTTCAGTACTTAAAGGGGACTTATAAAACAGATGGAGAGTGACTCTTTACTCAATCAGATAATGATAGGACAAGGGAGAATGTTTTTAAACTAAAAGAGAGGAGATTTATATTAGAGATTAGGAGGAAATTCTTCACTCAAAGGGTGGTGAGGCAGTGGAAAAGGTCGTCCAGAGAGGCTGTGGATGCCTCATCCCTCGAGGTATTCAAGACCAAGTTAAATGAGGCCCTGGGCAACCTGATCTAGTGCGTGGCATCCCTGCCCATGGCAGGGGGGTTGGTTCTTGATGGTCTTTAAGGTCCCTTCCAACCTGAGCCATTCTATGATTCTGGGATTCTGGGATGTCTTAGCAATAACTGTGCTATCTAACTAAAGATCATGTTATCATCATGATATATAAACAAGCAATAAAATCTTCAAACAAGAAGCTTTGATGGTCTGAGATATAAGTATTCAAATAAACAATACCTTTAAGTTTCTCCACCCACAGTTGATTGGGGAGAATAAAAAATAAGCAAAGAAATTTAAACAATTTCATGTCAAACTAGTAATTGTAACATATTTTCTGAAGTTGGATGTTTCCTGGAAGAGGCAACTTGAATCTCATATTCAAAAAAAAACATACAAACAACAACAAAAAACAACAATGAAATCCAAATTCCAGAAACATATATCTAGATTTTCTATACTGTGCATTTAAAGATGTAGGTTTCCCAGAAAGCCAGACCGTAACACACTCAATTTTTAGGAGATATCTCCCTGAAATGAAATTTCATATTCCAATAGCAAATTACAGGATCACTGGAACAACCCATAACTGAAACAGGAGGCAAATGTGAAACATTTCATTTCCTGATCCTGTGGACTATTAAGGGAAAGGTTATGTAGGATTTAAGCTTATTGTTTAGGACAAGCTTCTCTCTCTCTTTCTCTCTTTCTCTCTTACTCTCTTTCTCTCTTTCTCTCTTTCTTTCTTTTTCTTTCTCTCCTTTCTTTTTCTTTCTTTCTTTCTTTCTTTCTCTCCTTTCTTTTTCTTTTTCTTTCTTTCTTTCTTTCTTTCTTTCTTTCTTTCTTTCTTTCTTTCTTTCTTTCTTTCTTTCTTTCTTTCTTTCTTTCTTTCTTTCTTTTTCTTTCTCTCTTTCTTCCTCTTTCTTTTCCTTCTTTCCTCCTTCCCTCCTTCCTTCCTTCCTTCCTTCCTTCCTTCCTTCCTTCCTTCCTTCCTTCCTTCCTTCCTTCCTTCCTTCCTTCCTTCCTTCCTTCCTTCCTTCCTA
>CM021697.1:154715669-154748715 GCA_011074415.1 Stictonetta naevosa
CTTCCTCCCTTCCTTCCTCCCTCCCTTCCTCCCTCCCTTCCTCCCTTCCTCCCTTCCTCCCTTCCTCCCTCCCTTCCTCCCTTCCTCCCTTCCTCCCTTCCTTTTATCCACTCCCTTTTTTGGTTTCTCAGGGTTGAGTGAGAACCTTAAGTATCTAAGAAATGTAATGACAAAAGTTTAAACAAGGCATATTTGTTTGTTTGTTTGTTTTTTAAACAAACATTGTGTTGATCTTTATGCATGTAAGAAAGTGCAACCAAGTCATGACTATAGATATATATAAAAAAAAAAAAGTTAAAGGTGTAAGTATGAATTATTCAAATGTTTTTGTTTGTTTGTTTGTTTATACTAAGCCAGAGGTAAATGTGTCTCTTACCAAAAGCCTTTATTTATACAGACCATATTTATAGATAACTAAATTTTTCAACTTTTTTAATATTGGTCTTAATTGTAAATGATGGCTGCCATCAGGCCATTAGTTGACTGAAACCTTGATCTTTATTAAATAAAATAACAAATACATGTTCAGAAAACCCAAATAAATTTTACTACTGCAGCATTATGGATTCAGTAATTTTAGCAGAAAGAAAGCTTCAGGAAGTTCAAACATAATTTACAGTTCCGTGTAAAACTTCTGGATCATTGTTGCCAAATAATTGTTTTAGTAATGTATAGTTTTACAGGACCTTGTTCTACATAGAGAAGACTACAAATTTCTTGAAGCTATTCTGAACGCTGATGCAGAAAACAGGAACCAATTTGGACAGTCTCATTTTTGTACTAACCACTAATGAAACTAATTTGTTCAAGTGTTTCAAGTGAAGATACATTCTCTCAACATGTGTATCAGAAGTTAGCTTTCTAGGTTAATGGCTACTCGTTCTCAATTTAATCATGACTTACTAAAAAAAATCATTAGGTTTTGTTTTTGCTGGGTATCAGATATTTGACCAGAAGTTACAGGTTTAACTAAGCAATCATGGCATTGCAAAAATGCATATGCAAATTCATTTGATCTATGTAGCACAATTTACAGAGAATCATAGCTAGATTTAATCTTAGACAGACTTAAGTGATCATTAAATAAGTGAAAATGAACTGAACAAACCATATTCTAAAGTAAATAATATCTTGTCATGGATTTCAAAGGAGATATGTGTGTGTATGTATTTCAAGGCAAAGGAAGTTTGGCATAGATTTCTTTCTGGGAATTTAGTAGGCATTTCATTACTTGGGATTTATCGCTAATCAATTAATCTTCCACTTTTCATTGGATCTTAAACTCATTTGAGGGTTTTAAAGTGTATAAAGTCTCGTGGTATTTATTATTAATGTTAATATTATATTTTATTATTATATATATTACGTAAATTAATTTTTTTTAATTTTTAGTTTAAATCTAATCAGACTTTAGTCATACTTACATAGGCACAAAGAATAATAAAAAGGTTTTGACATTTTCTATTGATATTAACAACTGCATTTATAGCTATTCAGGCAATGCAACTTACAAAAATATGGTGTATAAATGGATTTTTATTAATCTTTATCTGTTTTCTACAGCAGGCTGGTGTCACCCCTCAGTTAATCCTCTTCTTCAAAGAAAACACCCGTATCTGCTGAAGATATTTGCTAAAGTTTCTCTAACTGCAAGAAAATTAATGGTTTATTTTCTTTTTAGGAAGTAATTTTTATTTAGGAAGTCATAGTGCTGTTTTCACATATCTTTGGTTTTATAATATTTATTTTTATTCATTTTTCTTATAGCCAAGTTCTAATGGATCAAAAATGTATATTAATGAGAAATGCAAAATAAATTTTAGAGCTCAATTATATCTATCATCTTGAACTTGTCTTAGTTCGTATTAGCCAAAATACCTAAACCCCTAAGAAGAAAAACAGAATGTCTTATCAACATTTGGTTACACGTGGGAAAAGAAGAAAAACTATTATTCATCCAGTGTGGAAGATGACACTTACTCCCCTTAATACAATTAATCAATAAATGAATGGTGATTTGGATTATACAGCTCATTTTGCTTTACTGAAGTAAGCTAGGTACCCAGGGCTATGTTTTGTTTGTTTGTTTGTTTTTGTTTGTTTGTTTGTTTGTTTTTTGTTTTCAGCAGAAGAGCAGTTATGTTAGATATGTAGTAGTAGAGCATAACATCAGACCTCATAGTCCCTTAACAGTTCATCCTGTATGGATAAACATGATTAAGTTGCAGTCTTTAATAGATGTTTTTATTTAACAAGCTTTTGTTTTAGACTGCTTTATAAGATAATGATATCTCATGTATTAGCTAGAATTCAGATATCTTAATAAATTTATTTATTTATTTATTCATGTTCATGTTTCTGTGCTAGGAATTTACATATTTTCATAAGTTACTTATTTTCTACTTGTACAGATTCATTAGAATGTGGAAAATTTAGACAATTTACCATTTGTAATGTAAGAGAGATTAGTTTAGGGCAATGACAATGCAATAAAATGTAGTGGACAGTTGAGAGATGAAAAAAGTATTTGTCACATTGAAAGTATATTAAATCTTTTCTCTTGGGTTTGTTTTCTCCTCATGATGCATAACTGCTGGAGTTTTGTGAATATTTTAACTCAGGTAACAAATATTAATTGAACTGCATAATAGTGATGTGTTTAGTGGATGAGGGAAAGGCTGTGGATGTGGTCTACCTTGACTTCAGTAAGGCTTTTGACACCGTTCCCCACAGCATTCTCCTCAGGAAACTGGCTGCTCATGGCTTGGACTGGCATACGCTTCATTGGGTTAGAAACTGGCTGGGTAGCTGGGTGCAAAGAGTTGTGGTGAATGGAGTTAAATCCAGTTGGAGGCCGGTCACTAGTGGAGTCCCCCAGGGCTCGGTACTGGGGCCAATTCTCTTTAAATCTGTATCAATGATCTGGATGAGGGGATCAAGGGCACCCTCAGTAAGTTTGCAGATGACACCAAGTTAGGTGTGTGTGCCGATCTGCTCAAGGGTAGGAAGGCTTCTGCAGGAGGGTCTGGATAGACTGGACCAATGGGCCGAGGCCAACTGTATGAAGTTCAACAAGGCCAAGTGCCGGGTCCTGCACCTGGGGCACAACAACCCCAAACAGAGCTACAGGCTGGGAGATGAGTGGTTAGAAAGCTGCCTGGCAGAGAAGGACCTGGGAGTATTGGTTGTTAGTCGGCTGAATATGAGCCAGCAGTGTGCTCAGGCAGCCAAGAAGACCAACAGCCTCCTGGCTTGTATAAGAAACAGTGCGGCCAGCAGGTCCAGGGAAGTGATTGTCCCCCTGTACTCGGCTCTGGTGAGGCCGCACCTTGAGTACTGTGTTCAGTTTTGGGCCCCTCATTTCTTGGACATGGAGGTGCTCGAGTGAGCCCAGAGAAGGGCAGCAAAGCTGATGAGGGGTCTGGAGAACATGTCTTATGAGGAGCGGCTGAGGGAGGTGGGATTGTTCAGTCTGGAGAAGAGGAGGCTCAGGGGTGACCTTATCACACTCTACAGGTACCTTGAAGGAGGCTGTAGCAAGGTGGGGATTGGTCTATTCTCCCACTTGCCTGGTGACAGGACGAGGGACAATGGGCTAACGTTGCGCCAGGGGAGGTTTAGGTTGGATGTTAGGAAGAACTACTTTACAGAAAGGGTTGTTAGGCATTGGAATAGGCTGCCCAGGGAAGTGGTTGAGTCACCATCCCTGGAGGCCTTTAAAGACGTTTAGACTTAGAGGTTAGTGATATGGTTTAGTGGAGGACTTGTTAGTGTTAGGTCAGAGGTTGGACTAGATGATCTTAGAGGTCTCTTCCAACCAAGATGATTCTGTGATTCTGTGATTTTAGTTTGGTTTGTGCTTTCCTTGTATTTACTTTATAGAATACACCACTGCTTTTAAAGCTTGAGTATATTTTGGAAAAAATTAAAGCTATATTTTTGAGAAAAAGAAAGGAAGAACCTGCAAACACTCACAGAACTCCTTGGAGACATAACGATTTATTCAACTGTAAGATGTAGAAGAGTTTCTCTGACTTTCACAAGCTTGGGAAAATTTAGGAAATATCATTTTTTCAATAAAAATAAAAAATATGCTTTAAACCTAAGCCTTGTATTTAAGAATCTGATCTCAAATCCGAAATACCAGTAGCAAACAACTTCTCAATATTGTATGAAGAGCAAGTGTAATGTATATTTTCACTTAATATTGATAAATTTTGTAAGATTGTATAGACAATCTTTGAAGTGAAATGAAGAGATGAACATTTCATATAAATATTTCTAATCATCCGTATTCTTATTTAGAAGGCTTCTTGATTTTGGTCATACCTATGTGTTGAAAGCAACAGAAAGCAACTTCATCCCTGTGAAGTTCTAAGACCAATCCACCAATTCTACAAGTTTGAGCACCTGAATTTCTTAATTGTCTTCATGAGTATGCTTATAAGTTCAGAGTTATTAACCTACATGCTTTGATGATCAGAAGTCTTAAAAATGTTTTCTCTAAATTATTATTTTCTTAAGAGTTAAACTACAATTATTACTTCTCCATCAGGCTTTTTTATGTCTTTCATTTAAAGTAGACTATTTAAAAGAATCACGGACTTGGCTTCTGCATAGGAATTAATTTTATTATATATCCCTGTTTGCTAGTTTTAGCAATACTGCCAGTAATTTCATTGGTTCTTGGTTCACGATCTGTAGAAATAAAGGCCAACTAGTCTTCCACATACAGCTGATGGAGAATCACCCTACCACTCATGCTTATGTAGTTCACTTTTTGGTACACTTCACTTATTTTAAGGAGACAACATAGAACAATTTTGTTATTTTAACACCAGAACAGTTTTGTAAGATTTGATAAAATACCAGAAGTTACTATTTTTCTGACTCCGATTTTTTTTTTTTTTCCAATATCAATTTTCAGCTGCATTTTCTTCAATAATTTTACTAAGCAGTTTTTTAAAATGTACTTCAAGCAAACATGTCATGCTTAGGTTGCTAAAAGAAGAAAAGTATGATTGACATACTCTTGCAATATTGAAAAGGTAAGGCTTCCTCATTATTCTTTTCAAATAGAGGAAATCAAGAAAAGAAATCATGTATTACTTCCCATAATACATCAAAATTATTGATGTATTTTAAAGGAGTCCTTGGCCCAGAAATCCATGTTTGTATGAAATTATTCAGACATCTGAATTGAACTGGACTGTTAAGCTAGGTTCCTGAAAATTCTCAAGAAGTTGCTAAATTCTGAGAAAGCACATAGATTATGCAAGACAAAATAACAATAATAAAAATATGCAGATAAAGGTAGGATTCTTGAAATGAAGATACAAAATTTCATGAGAAAAAATACTGAAGTGAAAATGTATAGAATCCTAATAAGGTGGCAGGGAAGAGGTGTGTGGTGTAGTTTCAGTACAAAAGCAGCAAAAGCAGCATCAAAGTGTCAGAAAAACAGCATCAAATTACTGATCAAATACTGAATCAAATACTACTATTTCAAGCAAAAGCAGATACTGAGCTTTTTCTATCTGACCAATGACAAACCAGTGTGTGTGTTAGACAATACATAATTACTTTGTACTTCAAAGTTGTGTTTATTCTGCCTGCAGAGTACCTGTGTGAATGGTAAAAGAGGCCCAAAGAGTGACAGATAGCAGGTTATACTTTGCAAAATGGCAGAGGCAGATGTAACATAGAGAGAGAAAGAGGGCAAGAGGTCTGTGAAGAAGTGCTTGCTGAGTTTGGTTTCTCTGGTAAGAAGAGTGAGTCGAAGGTACTAACTCATACTAACTCAAATATTGCTCTCCTGCTTCCAGCACTAGTCCATATATTTTTATACACACACACTGCAATCTAAGCAAGCTATATGATTAGATAACTAAGAAAAAAGAGAGAGCACCAAACATTTTGTTGAATTCAATAAGCTCTTTTCATGGCAAACTACATATTTTGCCTGTAATTAGTAACATACACATAAAGAAATATGCATAGAATCCTAGAACAAGTTTTTATGGGATCACAACCTATGGTAGGAATTAATAACCAAATCTTGTCAAAATGTCTGTTCAATAGACTTTCTGTAAGGATTAATCTTTTCTTGTTGGTGTTGTGAAAAAATAATGTGTATCCCAAAATAAAGATTCATCATTGGCTAGATGGAATATTTTCGTCATTAGATTTAGAATGTAATGTCAAAAGATAAGAGACAATGCCTTTTAACACTGCCTAGGATTTGTAACTCTTACACTTTTCAGGAAAAATCATTACCAGAAAAGAGAACAACTTGTGTAAAGGAGTAGCTGTAAGGTGAAGAGTTAGGGAAAAAACAACAACAGAAATAGATCTTTGAAGTATTTGTACACAGTCTAGATGATGAAGTAAAAAAAAAAAAAAAAAAAAAAAAAAATCACCATTGAAAATGGAAGTGGCATTAGGTGGTTTTTTGTTTTGTTTTGTTTTGTTTTGGATTCTCCCATTACAAAATCAGGGTAGTATAGCAACCAACAGTCTGACAAAAGTGTTGATGCTTGGCATTATATTAGAAGGCTCATACTATCCTTGATAAAATGTACTTTTTATTTGTTGACAGTTAAAATTATTATGTTCTTCTTATAATAATTTATTTTCATGATTTAAAAACTAACAGAGCTCTTTCCACTCAGTGTAGTTGCTTGAAGTATAGTAAATTCTTATTCAATTATATTTTTGCTTCATGTATTCTTTCCATAATATTATATTATGACTTTTATATGATGAAATGTTTTTTGTTGACTTGGACTCCTCTTCTTATTTCCAGTGCATGAAATATCAGTAAATTAATCTCTCCCCACTCACCCCCTTACCGCCCAACTACCCCCTTCCCCCCTCCAAAAAAAACAAACAAACAAAAAAACTAACTAACAAGAAAATGCATGAGCCACAGTGAGGACAATAAGAACAGTTTTACTTGTCACTAATGGTCACACTAAAATATATATTTAAATAATATATCTATATAATTATATAGATAAAGGAAAAGAAAAAAAAATCTTTATGATTTCTAATACAAATAATTCCAAGAAAAGAATGCAGTGGAGCTTTTTTTTCTTCTTTTTCTTTTATTTATTTATTTTTTTTTTTTTTTTCTGGAAAACACAGAAGAAATCTAGAATCATTCAGTTGTTACTTAATCCTGTGTTCTGAAACTTACAGAAAAAGAAACCAACTTTTTTCAATGAACTAGTCAAGAACATTCTATCTTGGAGTAGAAAATGTTGATTACCTTTAGTAAATAAGCATCACAGTTTTTTGGTTAGAAGGGCAGGGCAGGGCAGGGCAGGGCAGGGCAGGGAAGGGAAAGGAAGGGAAGGGAAGGGAAGGGAAGGGAAAAAATGTAGAAAACACTTAATGCAACTTACAAGTATTTTGTATATCTTAAATGAAACAGAGGATTTGTGGAAGTATTTCTGAATTTCACCTTAGAAATATTAGTAAACATTGTTTTCTATACTTTTGGTAAGTCTGAAAAGTCCTTTAAGCATCTTCATGGTCAGAAGAGTTTTATAAGTACAGGTAATTATTTCAGGGGATAGATCACCTTAATAATATCTGAGGGAGGCATGGTAAATTTAAAAATAATGTTTAATTTATTTTGTAAATGAACTTAAATATCAAAGCCACATTCATGGAAAATCTGGAAACAAACTAGAAACAAATCAGCAATGCCACTGTCTGTCCAGCATCTGTGTAGTTGTAGATACCCCATTTGCTCATTCAAGTGAAGTGTAAGTAATTCTTTCCCTGACAGGTCATGTTCTCATTTACATAAATCTAGACTTTTGCATCTTAATGTCTAATGGATTAACTTTTATATGTTAGAAATCATAAACATTAACTTCTGTACAAAGGACCTACATAGGTCAGTAATCATTATTTGTCTTCCATGTTCTCAGATTGTTTTTATTTTAATTTTTATACATAATTCTATAGAATCATGTTGATGTTTATTCTAAATACCAGCAGTGGAAAATATAACCCAAACATCACTGTTTTGCAGAAATATTGGACTGCCACTCAGTATCTTAGAAGAAAAAAAAAAAAAAAAAAAAAAAAAGTATATTTAATAAATTAATTAATTCTTAAAAAAAAAAAAAAAAAAACTAATGGAAAATAATAATAATAATAATAAATTTACTTCTATATTTACTTTACAGGCTAGAGAATACTATGGAAAATAAGTGCCACTGGTGTTCAACCCACCTTTTGTTCTTTTATTTGAAGTTGAAAACATTTCTATAATGTATGTGACTCATGGATATGTTAAAATTCAGCACTAAGAGTATTATTATGCTATTTAATTTTAAAGTAACAGAGATATGTTTAGGGAAAATGTAAGGCTATTTCAACACTGTTGCTTAAATATTTCCCAGGATAACATGATATTATATACATCAAGTTCTTGAAACTTCAGGAGCATTTTATTTATTTTTTTTTAATCAGTGTAGAGTGCATTTCATATTATTAATACAAGAAGCATCAGAATTTATCAGGCAGAAATGTAAAAGGCTACTGTAATTTGCATTAAAAATAAATAAATAAATATAGTCACAGTTTTAATAGCATATTTTTAAATCTTGCCCATTTGATCTTCATACTCTTCACCATATTCTTCTGATGACATAGCTCCATTTGTTTTTATCTTTGGAGATGCATCTAAGTGATTTCAGAGAAGTAGTAAATCACTGGAAAACAAAATTTACCACTTGTGAAAGCCAGTCCATCTAGAAAAGTCATGGTTAAAATAACCAAAATAGGTTTGGGACCCTAAATAGGTTCCAAAACAGCAATAAAGCTTACATTTGATGGCAGTAAGCACGGGGATCACAGTTTCCATACATATTTATTTTTTATTTTTTTTTTTTTTTTCCAAATTAAGCTATTTATTATTCCACGGAGTCCTTACAGTGAATAAAATAGTTATGTTGACTTGTTTATGTGGAAAGGTTTGACAGGATTAGATCAGCAGATTGAAGGGTCTGCAATAGATCATGGTTCCCACAGTTCAGTGCTGAGTGATGGGCTCAGTAGCCCACCAGCTGCAGTTTTTATACAATAGCAAGCAGTTCTGCTATTATGGACTCCAAAGTGGGTCTGAACATTTCTCCTCTGATGACGGAAATCATTACTTTATGAAAAAATGTCATCAAGAGTGAGGATCTCTCACTTGCAACTATAGAGTCACACTAGACAAACTGTCTGTGTGTGGGGATGATTGCATTTTTTGGTACACAGTGTAAAAATTCATTGGAGACAGTACCCAAAGATTAACAAGATGCAAAAAGAGTATTACCTGCATACAAATGCTAACCATATAGTTGTCAATATAATAAACTATATAAATATTTATTATACAGAGTACCTTAGATAAAACATCAACATATACATCAACATCAACATATACAGCCAAAGCTAAAATGATTACAATGAGTTTAATTCTTCAGATTAAAAAAAAAAAAAAAGATCTTCAGAAAAAGAAAAACACTTTCAGATTCTCTGCTGTACTTAATATCACAGACTATGGACTGAGTTCCTTCTTTAAGGATGAGTTTATTAATGGATTAGACAGTGTACTTACAAATAAATTTCAGCAAATATTGTAAAAACTGTTTGAGAAAAATTATATATGCTCTAGGTGACACTGCTTGAACAGGGTGGGGATGGACTAGATGATCTCTGGGCATCCCTTCCAACCTCAACCATTCTGTGATTCTGTAATTTTCTGATGTATGGGGGGTCAGCAAAATAACAATTACATATAATTTGAGAACAATTGTATATGGGGGGGTCAGGAAAACAGACACCTTGGACTTCAGAAGGGTAGACTGAACTATTCAGAATGCTGGTAGGGAGGGTCCCTTGGGAGTCAGTCCTGAAGGGCAGATGGGTTCAGGAAGGCTTGACACTCTCCAAGAAGGAAGTCTGAAAGGCACAGGAGCAGGCTGTTCCCACGTGCCATAAGATGAGCTGGTGGGGAAGACTGATGCAGCTGAACAAGGAATATTTGCTGAGTCTTGAGGAAAAAAAGAGAATTAATGTCTAGTGGAAGAAGGGACAGGCAATTTGGGGAGAGTACAAGGAAGTCGCCAGCATATGCAGGGAAAAGATCAGAAAGGCTAAAGCCTATCAAGAGGTCAACCTGGCCACTGTGGTAAACGATAACAAAAAATGTATTAACAGATATATTAACAGTAAGAGGAGGGCCAAGGAAATCTCCATTCTTCACTGGATGCAGGGAGGAACAGGACTATTGAGGGGAAGGAAAAGGCTGAGATTCTCAATGCCTTCTTTAAATCTGTCTTTACTAGTCAGACAGACCACTTATTCTCAGAATACTCAGCCTCCTGACCTGGAAGTCTGGGACAGGGAACAGAAGAATCCCCTCACTGTTCAGGTGGAAACAGTTAGAGACCTGCTGCTCCACCTGGACTGTCACAAGTCCATGGGAACAGATGGGAGTCACCACAGGGTGCTGTGCAAGCTGGTGGTTGTGATTGCTGAGCCACTCTCCATCAACTATCAGCAGTCATGGTCAACCAGAGAGGTCCCAGATGACTGGGGACACTCTAATGTGACTTCCATCTATAAGAAGGGTCATAAGGAGGACTCAGGGAACTACAGGCCTGTCAGCCTGACCTCAGTGCCAGGGAAGGTGATGGAACAGATCATCTTGAGTGCAATCACACAACATCTGCAAGAAAACCAGGGAATCAGGCCCAACCAAAATGGGTTCTTCAAAGGCAAGTCCTGCCTGACAAACCTCATCTCCTTCTATGACTTGGTGACCCGCTCGGTGGATGAGGAAAAGGCTGTTGATGTAGTCTACCTAGACTTCAGCAAAGCCTTTGACATAGTCTTCCACAGTATTCTTCTAAAGAAGCTGGCAGCCCATGGCTTGGACAGGTACACTCTCTGCTAGGTTAAAAACTGGCTAGGTTAAAAATCAGGCCCATAGATTGGTGATGAACTGAGTGAAATCCAGCTGGTGACAGGTCATGAGTGGTGTTCCCCAGGGGTCAGTTTTGGGACCCATCCTCTTTAATATCTTTATTGATGATTTGGATGAGGGAATTGACTGCACCCTCAGATGACACCAAATTGGGGGGAAGTGTTGATCTTCAAGAGGGTAGGAAGTACCTGTAGAGGGACCTAGTCAGGTTGGATTGATGGGCAGAGGCCAATGGGATGAGATGTAACATGGCTAAGTGCCAGGTCCTGCACTTGGGGCACAACAACCCCATGTAATGCTACAGGTTTGGAGCAGAGTGTCTGGAAAACTGTGCAGAGGAAAAGGATCTGGAGGTGCTGAATTGATACTTGCCTGAACATGAGCCAGCATTGTGCCCAGGTGGCCAAGAAGGCCAACGGCATCCTGGCTTGTATCAGGAACAGTGTAGCCATCAGGAACAGGGAGGTGATCATCCCTCTGTACTCTGCTCTGATGAGGCCACACCGCAAGTACTGTGTCCAGTTTTGGGCCCCTCACTTCAAGAAAGACATCAGGTCCCTGGAGCGTGTCCAGAGAAGGGCTACAAAGCTGGTGATTGATCTGGGACAAAAGTCTTATGAGGAGTGGCTGAAGGAACTGGGGTTGTTTAGTCTGGAGAAGAGGATGCTCAGGGGAAAAGTTCTTGCTCTCTACAGCTACCTGAAACAAGTTGTGGGGAGCTGGTGGTCAGTCTCTTCTCACAGGTAACTGCTGATAAGACTAGAGGGAATGGCCTCAAGTTGCACCAGGGGGGGCTCAGGTTGGAAATTAGCAGAAATTTATTCTCAGAAAGAGTGGTTAGGCATTGGAATGGGTTGTCCAAAGAGGTGGTAGAGTCTCTGAGGGTGTTTAAGGAAAAGTTGGACGTGGTGCTTAGGGACATGATTTAGTGGGTAATATTGGTGGTGGCCGGATATTCGGACCAGATGACCTTGGAGGTCTTTTCCAACTTTAATAATTCTACAATTCTATGATATTATCTTTCTGCTCACAGACAGTGGCTCAATGTCCAGGCGGAGATCAGTAAGGAGAGGTTTCCCTCAGGGGTCAGTATTGGAACTAGAACTATTTAACATCTTTGTCAGTGACATGGAAAATGGAATTGAGTGCACCCTCAGCAAGTTTGCCAATGACACCAAGGAGTGTGGTGCAGTTGACACGCTGGCGGTAAAGTATGTTATCCAGAGGGACCTTGACAAGTTTTAGAGTGTTCAAATCTCATGAAGTTCAACAAGACCAAGTGCAATGTTCTGCATCTGGGTAAGGACAATCCCAAGCACAAATATAGGCTGGGTGCAGAATGGATTCAGAGCAGATCTGAGGAGAAGGACCTGGGGTTGTTGGTTGATGAGAGGCTCAGCAGGAGCCAGCAATGTGCACTTGCGTCTCAGAAAGCCAACCATATCTTGAGCTTAATCAAAAGAAGCATGGCCAGTATGTTGAGGGAGGTGATTCTGTCCCTCTTCTCTGCTCTTGTGAGACCCCACCTAGAGTACTGTGTTCAACTCTGGTGCTCCCAATATAAGAAAGACATGGACCTGTCCAGAGGAAGAGTCCACAGTGTTACAAGAATGATCAAAGGGCTGAATCACCTCTCCCATGAATAGAGGAGAAAAGAATTGGGGCTGTTCAGCCTAGAGGAGAGAAGGTTCCAAAGATACCTTATAGTGGCCTTCCAGTACTTAAAGAAGACCTACAGGAAAGCTGGAGGGGGGCTCTTTATCAGGGAGTTTAGTGGTAGGAGAGGTGGTAATGGGTTTAAACTAAAAGACGATAGATTTAAATTAGATATAAGGAAGACATTCTTTACTCAGAGGGTTGAGGGTTTCCCAGAAAAGCTGTGGACACTCCATTCCTGGAAGTGCTGAAGGCCAAGTTGGATCAGGCCCTTGTCAACCTGCTCTAGTGGATGGCATCCCTGCCCATGGCAGGGGGTTTGGAACTAGATGATCTTTAAGGTCCCTTCCAACCCAAGCCATTCTATGATTCTACAATAAACTAATGCTACCTTCTTCTTATTATTGTTAATTTTCATGTAATGGTGAAGGAACAAAGATTAAATGGATCTGAAAGTGAGAACACCACAATATATGCATCTAGTTTTCTCAATATCGATGGGAAGAACAAATCAGATCTGGTCTAAACCATAATTCACATTCACTTTTCCCCCTTTCCCTTAATACTGGGAGAAATCTCATCTAAGACTCTCATTATTTTGGTATGGTTTAAGGTAGGAATAAATAAATCCCTAAATTGCTGGGGGGTGTGTGTAATTTGTTCTGTCATCTTTCATTTGTCTCTACAAAGCTGAAAAATAACTTAAAAGATTAGTGGATTATACACTCCATTGTATCTTTAGAAGGAAAACACAGAATGTAAAGTTCCTAACTGAATGTTATAATAGTAATCTAATCTTCAAGCTATTGTAACTATTCAAATGTCACTAATACTGCATTCCTTAAATTTGTGATGCCAGCAAATATTGTTTAAGTGAAGTGTGTGTACATAATGAATCCGCTTATGTCATTTTTAATTAGCATTAGCAATGCTAATTAAAAAATTAAATTAAAATTAAATTAAATTAAATTAAAATTTAAATTAAATAAAAATTAAATTAAAATTAAAAATCTTATCATGATAAGACATTTTTTGCCACTGCATTTTTCAGAGGCATTGTCTTCAGAAATGAGTCTTAAATATATTGATGACATGATACATGATATTAGCAGATATTTTATTAAATAATATTTGCAGATACAATAAAAATACTAATATTCTTTTTTTATTTTACTCTGCTGTTACTCAACTGAAATTTTTCTCAGACAGACATCTAGTATGGAATGTATTGTCATATACTATAGCCCTTGATTTATCCAAATATATTCTCCTGAATTAAAGATAATAAAGGCTATGAACTATCATCATTCATTCTTGCTAAGGCTTGTTATAGAGGAGGCAAGATTAACAGCATTTTTGTTGTTGTTGTTTATTTTGTTTTGTTTTGTTTTGTTTGTTTGTTTGTTTTCCTACTGTAAATGTAATGAGAGCAATCATTTCATAAAGATATTACCACCATACTTAACAACTAAAATAGCAGAAGAGTCCACCAAAAACATCTGGGAAAATAAATAAATAAAAATCAGAAACAAATATACTAAATATATCAAATCAAATTTCAAATGTATCAGGAGGAAACGGAAAGAGAAAGGGGAAGGGGAAGGGGAAGGGGAAGGGAAGGGAAGGGAAGGGAAGGGAAGGGAAGGGGAAGTTGATATTTTTTTTTTTTCTTGTTTTGTTTTGTTTTAATTCTGTGATTAACAATTAGAGCATTAAAGGAAATATATCTCAGGAACCTGGAAAAGTCATAAACAGTGTGTCGTATTTTGATGATACATAATTGACAGACTTACCAAGTTAAACATGCTGCAGAGAAATGTCAGCTGTGGTCCTGAAGCATGAACTCTGGCACATTAACATAAGGCCAGACTTAATATACCAGGCCCATGTTTTCTCAAAAACATGAAAATATTTCTGCTTGAATGCAGATTGAATGAGTGATTCTTTTCCATACACTCCATTAAGCAGTTGATATATTTCCTAAGTTGCTTAATTTTAAAATACTTTTTATTCATGCAGTACTACATTGATTTCACACTTATACATCTCACACTATAGATGTAACAGTATTTTACTGCTTGCAGTATTTTACTCCAATATTCTGAAGCAGTATTTTATAAAAATCTTTTAAAATTGTATTTTAAAATTAATAATTCAATATATAATTTAATACCAGTGTAGTCATGATTAAAATACTAACAACTTTTTTTTTTTTTCTTTCTTTTGCTGGGGGTAAAGTGTTTTCTTTGTATGTGATTTTGAGTAGAGATAAATAAAAATAAGAATACATAAGAATAAATAAGAATTAAAAAGTGTTTGTTTTATCATTCCAAATGATGATTTACTAAAAAGTTAGTGATTTCTGACTTCAGTTTTTCTGCAGGGATCAATTAGAATTAAAGTATCTCGCCTAAAGAACAAAGAACAAAAGCATAATCTGTAGATAATGTAAAATGACAGAGAGAAAAATATTTATAGACAGAGGTTGCCCTGAAGATATTTTCATGATGACTGTAAAATATTCTGAAAAAAAAAAAAAAAAAAAAAAAAAAGTAGAAATATTCTCTCTATTTTACAGGAGTGTTCAGTTACAAATGGAATTGTATAAAGCCAGTAACAATGGGCATGTTGAAGCAGTTTGAGTTATTAATATTAAAATCAATATAAAATTGAAATAACTTTAGTATTATGGTTACTTGTAAAAAAATAGGGAAAAAGGATCACAGAAAAAATATCTTCTTGTTTTATAATAACTAATAATGAAAAGAACTTAGTGCTGAAAGAATTAAGTTGAAAAAATAATTTATTTTCTTCTTCGCAAATTGCATATAGTTCAGTATTTCACTGGATATTTGAGATGTCTCATTGAATGACAGAAAATAACAATTGACTTGCAGATTTTTTTGTAGCCAATCTGTGAAAATTCATTCTTACTATAGAAAGAACTTAGTAGTTGGTATTATGACAGTTCTTTAAAACAAGAAGTTGATTAATTTTTAATTAAAGTTAGAAACAAAAAAAAAATTAACAGGGTCATGAGGCTTCCAGCAAATATGGCCACAGTACTTCAATCTATTTTCATCATTTATTTAATTCCTGAACTTATCACAATATACATTATAGAGAAATGTTCAATTTTGATTTGAAAAATTTTTAGACATTTCCATACATTTCTGGTAAAGTGTTCTGCTGGTTAATTCTTACCGGTAAAATATTGAACATCTTAATAGAAGGCATCTGGTGAAATGAAATTTGGATGCAAACTGGGTGCATAAGTCATGCGGAAAGAGTTCCCATGCTGAGTTCCTAACTTAGGTGTCCATAATGCTGTGATATGAACCTGAAGATAAAGAGAATACCTTAATCTTAAATCACAAATATAACCTTACTCAGGGATATTCATGTCAACTAATTTCTTTAAATAAAAATAAAAATAAGAATAAAAATAGAGATCTAAAAAATGTAACTAATGCCAAATTTCAAATGTATTTTCTATAATAAAATAATTAAAATATATAGATTCAACACATTAATTTCTATTTTTGGATTTATATGTTGCCTGTAAAGTATTGAGCTTAGTAAAACATCCCCTTTCATAATTGTATATGACATTGCAATGCAGAAACTTAAGGAGAATCATCAGGGCAGGCTGGTCTGTCTTTGACTCCAAGCAGATTTACACGTTGTGTAATGCAACATGATTTAGTTTCCACTCAAGCCATGAATTCAAGAGGCTTATTCATGCTTGAAAGATGTGGACTATCTGCTAGAGCCACCTGCACCATATCTTCTTACTTTTGAGAGTTTTGTTGTTGATGTTTTTTGTTGGTGTTTTTTGTTGTTGTTGTTTGTTGGTTTTTTTTGGTGCATTTTTGTTGTTGTTTTTGTTCGTTTGTTTCATGCTGTTATCACAACCAACTTCATTTCAGGACAGCTTTCAAAACATATAATCATTGTATAAACAGTAGATGACCTCAGTAGTGGTCAGTGCCTTTTAACAGAGGATGTTCTTATAAAAGGAGACAACCGGTAGAATTATTGAAGTGTTTCTGATTCTACATCTTGCATGCATTAAAGAGACAGACTATGAAAGACCAGGTGGGCACATTTTTCCTAGTAGAAAATACAAGCTCAATTATATTTGGATATATTTTTTGAAGCATATTTAGAGCTTATGTGGCAAGGTTTTGGTAGTTAGGGGGAATAGGAAGGCTCAGGGTTGGCCTCTCTGTGAAGCGTACAGAAGCTTCCCCGTATTAGAGATAAAAGCCAGTTTAAGCTGTCTCCAAAAGAGACCCGCTGCTGGCCAGAGCCAAGCCAATGAGCAATGTTAGTTAAATCTCTGTAACGGCAGATTTAAGAAAGGAAAAATATGCCACTTAACAACATCTGGGAGCAAATAAGAGAGAAAAAATCCTGCAGACACTAACATCAGTGAAGAAGGAAGGCAGGAGGTGCTCAGGGCACCAGAGCAGAAGTTCCACTGTAGCCTGTAGAGGACCACAGTGGAGCAGGCTGTCCCCCTGCAATGCACGCTCTACCATGGCAAACATGATCTCCATGCAGAAGCTCATGGAGGTGCCTATGTTGAAGCAGCTGGATCTGACCTGAAGGAGTCTTATGAAGGAGGCCCGTGGAGAGCCCCTGCAGTAGCACACTCTGGGATGGAGATGCAGCCTGTGGAGAGGAGCTGCCAGCGGTGGGGGACCTATGTTGGAGCAGTCTGTTCCTGAAGGATGGACCCAGTTTACAGAACCATATTGGAGTAGTTTTTGGACAGATGCTGCCTATGGGAAGTCCATGTAGGATCAGTTTTGAAGGGACCCCACGGGTAGCTGGGGAAGAGAGTGACAGTGAAGGTGTAGCGGAGATGAAGTGTTAGGGACTGACCTCAACCCCTATTCCCCATTCCCCTCTGCAGTTTGGGGAGAGGAGGTAGAATGGGCAGGGTAAGTGGATATATATATATATATATATTATTATTATTATTTGTAGAAAGGACCAGAAAGCAAGGTGAAATTGGGTAAGCTGATCAAATGAATGTTTTGGTTTATATAGCAAAATGAATGGTCTTAATTTTCATGGTATGTGTGAACAGCAGCAAATTTAGCAGACAAACATCTGGCATGAGTACAAAATCTGACCAGTCAGAGTCTGTGATGTTCCCAGCCCCTTGGAGAATTACATAGTGTACCTACATAAAAGAAATAGAGGGTAGGTAGGGGGCTTCTCAAGAAAAAGTAATGGTATGCATTAATTTAATCAATAACATCAATAAGCTTAATTTTACAACAAGCTGTCAACCATTGTTTTATATTTTTCTACATAGGATAAGATGTTGGATGAAGACGCAAATCATATTCCATAATGAATTTTACAGCAAGTTAACTGAGAAAATTATTTTGTCTGCTAATATAATAGAAGGAAGAAATAGTGAAATATCAATTCCCTATTTTTAGAATTAGGACTAAATTCATCTCTTGCTGTAACTGCACTGCCTTTCTTGAATATTTACCAGAAATGAAATTACTGTTGCAATAAATCTTTTGCAGATTATTTCATTGATAACTGCTTTTACCTCATTACAGTTACTTGTGTTGCATATCTATTCTAATAATTTTAGAGAGCAATTAGTCTTAACACTGAACCCCATGAACCCCAATACTAAATAGGGATAGACTGGATGAATATAAGAAGAATTTGTAGTGATAGAGTACACCACGAGTCTATGTGTGGCAACGAACTGTTATAAATTAAAGATTTTGCCTAAGAATCTATGATTCCTCTTGCAAGTGAAAAAAGATACTGGTTTAACTCCTACTGGTAGTAGAAAAACAGTATATTTCTCTAGACAATCTTTCTCTGTGAGGAAATTCTAAATATTATTAAAGGTCTTGCAAAAATCAACTGCACACTCAAAGGTTTTTATAGATACTCTCCTAGGAAGATTTACATAGTACAGAAAATTTAAAATATAAAAAGTATATCTGCTTCAAAGAATCTCACTATACTAGATATAACCAGCACATTACCATGTATTCCATTTTGTCATGTGATGGAAGTCAAGGATTTATTCTAAAGACCTACTTAACTATCGTTCAGAGCCATAAAAATATATTTTGATTCTGTTCTACTTACTATAAAATAGATTTGGAATTCTATAATGTCTGGTTAATTTTGTATGTTATCACTTGCCTTCAAAATCACTCAAGAGAACAATGGCGGAAGGGAATATCAAGGGGAATTTTAAAGTGCAAATTGAACTATTTACTTGTTTGTCTGGAGGAAAAAAAAAAAAAAAAAAGAGCAAGAACATAATACTGCAACTAAATATTAAATTTGCACAATAACATATCTACTCACAGAATTCTATTAAAATTTTGTAAAATTTCCAAACAAAGTTTTATTTCAAATAAAGTGTTTTATATTTGCTTTTGAAAATAAACAAATACTGAAACATATCTTTTCTTTTTCATTTTAAATTGTTTTCCCCTCAGAATATGATATACCTTTTCAACAGAAAATAAGTTGTTGGATTGAATCCTTTTAAATTTTGTCATAAAAATTTCTTCTAAATCTTCTTTTAAATCTTCATTACAAAAGATTTTTCATTTCATCTTATTGTGTCATCCCAGAGACAACAAAAAATGCACTGGAGTAGTGTTGTGATTTAACCCGGCTGGCAGCTAAACACCACACACCCTCCACCCTCCCTCTCTGGGATGGGGGAGAGAAACAAGAAAAAACCGAAGCCTGTGGATTGAGGCTTCAAAAACTTGAAGCCTGTGGACAGTTTATTAGGCCAGAAAATAAAATAATAATTAGGCCAGAAAATATAATAATAATAATAATAATATGTACAAAACAAGGGACGCACAATGCAATTGCTCACCACCTGCTGACTGATGCCCAGCCTATCCCCAAGCAGATGGCCCCCCATCCCGGATAGTCACCCCTATATATTGTTGAGCATGACGTCAGATGGTATGGAATAGCCCTTTGGCCAGTTTGGGTCAGCTGTCCCGGGTCTGTCCCCTCCCAGCTCCTGCTGCACCCTCGGCCTGCCCGCTGGCAGGACAGAGCGAGAAGCTGAAAAGTCCTTGGCTTGGTGTAAGCACTGCTCTGCAACAATTAAAACATCAGTGTGTTATCAACATTATTTTCATCCTAAATCCAAAACATAGCACCATACCAGCTACTAGGAGGAAAATTAACTATCCTAACTAAAACCAGGACAAGCAGAACAATACTCCCAATGGCAGACTTCCTCTAAAAAGAGAATGTACAGGTTGGAATATTTTCATTTAATGTTAAATACATCATATCATATCTCTAGCACAGCTATGCTTTTCTGTCTCTGACTTGTTGTCATGATAATACATAGGACATCGGTCCTGAGTTTCTGATATTTTGCATAGATTGCTCTGCATTTTGGTTTAAACACTACAAGCAGAAGTGTTTCGAAAGAGGTTAAGGGTAGTTACTATAACTGAAAAGTATGTTTTAGCATTGTATAGTTCAAATCTATTGATAGCTTGAATTGTTTTCTGTGAATGGTTAAGACTGGAGTTTCAGTTTGTCTTAAATAATTTTGATAAAGCATGTAGTACAGATGGTCTTGAGCAGAGAAAAATAAGCAAGCTCCTGCAAAAGATGGAAAAAATGTGGGCTGGGAAGTTTCAGCTGAGGTGAACTTCTGATTTGATGAAATGTTGTGTGACAAGACAGTTGGAAGGATTTTATGAGTACTCATTTCTCAACTCGTCTTTCTATTGATATCAAAAATTCCCCAGACATTGTCTCATTCCTAGCTATGTATAGCAGATTTGGAGAATCTGTATTTCACAAGCATTCCTGCATACCATGAAATTAATGTGATATATAGTCTCTTGAAGTCAGGCTTAGGTAGGGATCCAAATCAAAAGTGTGTGATTTGATTTTAGGTTATTATTATTATCTAATTTATACCCATTGCACACACAGACAAAATCATTCTGTGGCCAAAAATGAGTGCACTCAATATGTTTAATAGCTTAAAAATGTTCCTGGATTATTCAGATGAATTTTAAACACTCTGTAATTTAGAAGCTTTTCACTGAAAAGTAGTGAAGCAGTGAAGTAACCAGACCAAATTGATTTCTACTGTTGTGTAGTAAAATAATTTATAATGAAATATGTATGAAAACTCAGCCAGACAGTATAACTCCAAGTTATATTAATTATTTTGTATTGATGCCCATCTTGCACAGAAGCTTCAGTTAAATAAACAGAATAGGCTTCTTAACTTACATTAACTAAAAAAAAAAAAAAAAAAAAAAACCACCACCACCACCACCAACAAAAACATTAAGATGAGAAAATGCATTCTTCATTCCTTCATGGTTCACTGAAACCTTGGTTCTCACTATTACCTTGTATGTTTTCATATGAGTTGTATATTCTTAGGTATAGCTTGAAATTAATCTATTGTAATCTAGTGGGCTGAAATATCAGATTTATTTTATCAGAAGACAAATGTAAATTCAGTGATTTAACACTTTCTTAGATCACATGCCAGTGAGCTTGGTAATTTTAGAGCTTGGTAAGAAATACATATCTACAATTTTATAAAGGAGTTCATATAATGATGGTATCAAATTTCATTTGTGTGAAGTTAGTTCTCTAATATTAGAGACTTTTGGAAGGCAAAAAAATGGTAGTTTCCACTTTACATACAAATTATTTCATTTAATGAGACTAGAATTGCTGTTTTACTTACCTAATGGTTGATCTTATTTCTCGAAAAATAAAATACTCTTAATGTTTCCAGGGAATATTCTGTGGATAGGTTAATAGGGACACAATAGTGACTGGCAGAAAACAAAGTACAGGCATTCTCACTTCAGAGTAAGACCAGTAGATTCACAGGAAAATGTGGCTTGTCTCATTCATTATATTTATAATTGATTTGTGAAAAAGGGTGTTGTTTGGTGAGATGTTATTTTGTTTAGCATAGAAAAGGTGAGAGTTGATAGCAGAGACCACCAGAATATTCTTAATTGTCCTGACTGATAGAACAGCAAATGGCAAATGCTAGGACAAATATATTTTCTGAGTAAAAGATTATAGGGGCCTACAGTTTCTCACTTAGATATAAAACATATCTAAATGTAAGTTCTTCATGCCCTATGACAAAAGATTAGACTCTGTACCTCCCTTACCTGATTACTATTTAAGTATTCAAACGGGAAGAAACACAACAAAAACTTAGAAAGAAAAATGCTGTTTGCCTAGTCGTTATAACTGTATATGAAAAAGAATAAACATCCTATGTTTAAAACATAGGAAAATATACACACATATATGCAATGGGTAGAATTATACTTGCCTGTTGATGGGAAGTAGCAAATGAATGAAATCCTTGCTTTACTTGCATGTGGCTTGATCTCAACCCATGAGTTCTTGCACTTTTACCTTTCCGATTCTCTCCCCTATCCCACCTGGAGAGAGTGAGCAAGCAGCTGTGTGGTACTTAGCTGCCTGCAGGGTTAAAACACGATGACATTCAATGTGGAATGACTTCTTAAAAAGACACCATTCAGGAACCTAAACATTTCTCTGTAGAATTACACAGCAGAGTATTAGCCTACAAAGATTTCTGAACTACAAGGAAAGCCTCTTTGGCTCTTAGAAGAACTACAAGTAGCAGAAAAGAAGGAAGATGAAGGAAAGATTATGATGAGTATTGCTTATATTTTGCTACAAATATCAGTCAGATCAAGCAATATTATATTAAAATAAAATAAAATAAAATAAAATAAAAATGAAACAATAGCTATGACCAATAGAAGCAAACACTGAAACATTAGAAACTATTGAGAGAGTTTAATGTCAAGAATACCATGGCTACTGAACACATTTAAACAATTTATGACATCTCTGAAGCATGACATATATATAATATTAAAAAGAAACACTGTGGATATTATAGCTAGCACAAAGGTCTTCTATACATGTAAAAGCAGAAGAACTTTAACCAGACAAGAATATTTGCTTGTTTTGGACCCAACCTTAAGCACATTAATACAGCATATCTGTAAAATCATTTCTGTACCCTGTATTTCATAGAAAACAACATTACCAATGTCAATAAGAGGCCATGGAACTTGTGCTAATTGTGCCCCCATGCTGAATGAGCAATACCCCAATCCTAGTGCCAACTGGAGTTCGGTAGTGAGTGTCTCTTGCTATGATGTACTCTGGAATAGCAGAAAAGATCTTGAAAATAGGTTGAAGGAAGAGGCTCGGTGACCATTAACAACTCAATGATGGTCAAGTGCCGGTTACTGAAGAAATGCTACTGGAAGACCTGGAAAAGACAAGATATGTTTTAAGAAAAGAAGGAATAGCTAAGTAAATGAAGCAAACAAACAAAAACAAACAAGTAAAAGCAGCTGAATAACAAAATTAGGCATCTGATGTAGCCTGAAAAGGTAACTCCTCACACAGAATCACAAAAAGCGTAGTCCAGAGATGGGGGTCAAGGACTAGTAGTTGTCTAAGAAGTTAAACTTCTTTCAAAAGAGCAAGTCCCAGACTGCAGGAGGAAGGAGAAAGAAAATACACACATTAGTTATAGTTTCCCTTGTAAAAGAGCTCTTGTGTTTGGCCTCCTTGACATCAGCAATTAAAATCCTCAAAGGACAGTAGCCACCAGTGCCAATTTGCCTGGCATCAATTCCATGGTAGTGTATATTCATGGTTTATGCAGTATATAAATGCTAAGGACTGACAGTTTTGAATACATAAAGATAATGACTGACAATGAGTAACAAATATCAAGACTATTGTAAATAAATGTCAGTCTAGTAAGGTTGTCTTTTAATGTTTAAAACTGGTTTGATTTACAAGAATTTTACATTCACACATCCCTTCACACTAGTCTCTATTTCTCTTATATATCTATACACATATCAGTTATGTGAAAAGTTTAAATAAATCACCTGAAAGCACATTGGATTGCAATATGTTCCTAAGTATGTGCAGAAGAATCATTCTATATTTAGTGTATTCAATATAGTCACCATTTACTATTTGGTAAAGTGTATGTTTACTTACTTGTAGACATTCATACTGAAGTATCTGAATCCAGAGATACATCACGTTGTAGGTGCTAGTGAACTTCCTAAATCATAGATGTGTAACACCAGTTGAGATGATGGACTGATTTTTGACCCCTGGCTCATAAAGATACATATCTACTTTGTCGTATTTTTCATCTGGATTTTCATGTCTTGGATATTCACAGGTGTCTCAAACGGCACAAAATGCCTGTGTATAGGCATCACAGACAGTCTGTAGTATCTATATGAGCTAGTCACCCTAGTCTCTAAAATACTGGAAAGAAAAACACACATCTAGAGGCTAATCTACACAAAATGAATCTAATTTTATTATTATTATTATTATTTATTTTTTTGAATTTAAATTCCTTTCTCTCTGGAAGAGACTGGCCTGTGTTCTACTGCAATGAGCTATATGTATTTTGGCAAATAAATCCCACTCTTTGAAGTCAAAATTCTGAGAAAGAATTGGGTTAGCAATACTTTTAAAGACATTTGGAACATATGTTCTGACATAAAAGTGCATGTGTTTTTTGGTTGGTTGGTTTGGGTTGCAAGAAATTGGATGGTTTTCAGAAATTTTCTGTGGTCATATAGTTTGCCTCCAGTTTGTTTTTGTAACTGAAGATAAAATCAAATACACAATGATAAAATTTGCAGTGCATAGGTATTTTATTATAGTTTTTAGTTTCACTTCGAAAAATAAAACAAAACAAAACAAAAAACTATAATTTAATATATGCAATTATTCCACATTTCTGCCTGGTTTGTGAGTTCTACAAATATTGATCTATAATGGTTCAAAACTTGGTAGGGTGAAAATTTGATCAATGTATATATTTATATATTTAGACCTGGTAAAAGTTATAAATGGCTGTTTCTAAGTGAGGTATAAACAACAGTTTAACAATAGACACTGAATAAGTGACACTATACTAAGTAAATCAACTGGATAGAAAATAAGTCAAAATGGAAGGCTGGGACCAAGTTGTTATTACTAAATCAAAGAGGGTTTACTAAATCAAGGAGCATTTAACCACATTTGGAGTACATAAAAGAAAAAAAGATGGAACTCTGAGAAATAAGTAATGTGGATGAAATATTTGTCAATAACCCTAATTTCTTATTAACTTTTTATTTATGCAATTTAAAATTAGTAAGAATTTTGGTCAAAAACAAGTAGAAAATGTGTATTTGCAAAATATACAAACGGTATCTTCCTGTAGCACTGCAATGAATCTTTCTCTGGATTTTCAACATGCCAAGACACCCATCTGCAGAACACATGCAGAAGACTGAGGGTTATGTCCCTGTCTGATATATTCCTGTGATCTAAATTTAAATAGAATAGAATTCATTAATCTGGAAAAAAAGCTTTTATTAATGTTACTACTACTACTATTATTAATGCTCTGAGTTACCTGACACATACAGTCACTGTATACATCACTTTGACCTTTGGAGTAAAGCTGGAGGTATGGAGGTATCTGTTCTTAAAATTCAAGCACTACTATTTGTAGATAATACATAAGAAGTGACCTCTGTCTGAGATTTTAAGTGGTATTCATTTTTCAAATTCACACGCCTATTCTTTTGCCCACGTTTATAACTAAATTCAGGGAAACTGTGTCTGTATGTGGGAGAATTTTAATTGGCACAGTTAAAAACATGCCAAGGAGCATAGTAACTATGCTCCATGAATGATCGCATCCCTGAGTTCCAGATTGTGTCTGGACCTTTTTTATTGCTCATGTAAATGTTGCAGTGATTAGCTTGGAGACTCCTACTTCTTTAATCTGTGATATGAGGAGATTCTATGCCAAGAAACCTACTTTTTGTTATTCCTTTCTTGGTACTAGTTTCACCTTTCAAAAATACATGAACAGGCACACTTCAAAGATGATGTCTACTCCTTGATTAGTATTCTTATGACACATTCCATTTCTCACCTTGTCTGTTTGGTTTTAGCTCCTTATTTGTGACATCACAGTTAAGTGTATTATCATCATATACAGTTCAAGAAAGGAGTTATTTCTCTTGAACAACAGTATGGAAACCAGGTGGAGGTAGCTGCTTCTATCTAGTCATTAGGAAAGGCCCAGCAGTAATTGAATACTTATCTCAGAGGCCAAGATTTTTCCATCCATATGGACATTACCAAGTCTGGACAGCTGTCTTGTGAATTGCATCTCTAAATGAGTAGCTAAAAGACTGCTAATAATAATGGCAATTACCTTTTGAAAAATGGTTAACTGTTTGAGCATTTATTTTGGACAGAGTAGATAAGGATTTTCTCATTTGTATGATTCTGGTTCAGTCTTCGTGTTAAAATGAAGATGTCCTTCACATTTACTCACAGAATAATGTTTCAGACCATTGTAAAAGTAAGAATTAGATACACGAAATAAGGCCAGAGAACAAGGAGCCATCTGTGTACTGTGTTATCACTTGGTTACTCTTGACCAGCCAGAGATCCTGGTTGCTGGTTTCTGTTCCATGGATTCATTATTATTATTATTTTTAATTGTGTTGGAATGTTATCGTATTTGATGGAAGAGAGAATGAGATAAGGAAAATAATGTAGTTAATGTCTAAAGTGAGACATAGAAAGGTAGGGTCTTCCAGAGTTTTTGGTTTTCTTAGTTTTATTTTTCTGAATTATTATGGTCTTGGACAGGAGTGAGACTTTTATTTCACTAATAGAACTTGATAATAAAATCCCCCTTTCCACTCTGGGCTGTAGGCACTAAGTTAAAATCATAGAACCATTTAGGTTGAAAAAAAAAAAAATCAGGATCATCAAATCCAACCATCAGCCTTACCTACCAAGTTCTGTCACTAAATAGAATCACAGAATGCAGTGAATCAAGTTGTGCAGACATTAATGAGCTTTTTATATTACTTTAGGTATGTCAGAATGCATATTTATATTCTCAAAGACAGTGTTTTTGTGGAAAAACAGTAATGGTTCCTACAATGCGTTGAAGACAATTTTCTGACACAGGTGGTAGAGGAGCCAACAAGGCGGGGGGTGCTTCTGAACCTTGTCGTTACCAACAGGGATGGGCTTGTTAGGCATGTGAAGGTTGGGGGCAGCTTGGGATGCAGCAACCATGAGAAGGTGGAGTTCAAGATGGAACTGGGTGGAAGAAGTAAGGCTAAACGCAGGATTGCTACCCTGGACTTTCGGAGAGCCAACTTCAACCTCTTCTGGGACCTTCTTGGCAGTATCTCGTGGGCTAGGTTGATAGAAGGCAAGGGCTACATTTAAACAGCACTTCTTCCAGGCTCAGGATAGGTGCATCCCTAAGAGTAGAAAATGGGGGAAGGGGGAAGGAAACCTGTGTAGATGAGCAAGGAGCTCACTGATAAAATCAAAAGGAAGAGGAAGGTCTATGAAATGTGGAAAAAGGGCCAGTCCTCTTGGGAGGAGTATAGAAGTGTTGTCAGGGCCTGCAGGGACATGACGAGGAAGGCTAAAGCCCACCTAGAGATGAGGCTTGCAAAAGAGATAAAATATAATAAGAAGTTTTTTTTAAGTAGGTAAACAGTAAAAGGAAGACTAGGGATAATGTCGGTCCCTTGCTGAATGAGGGGGGTGTCCTGGTCACAGGAGACGCCGAGAAGGAGGAGATGCTGAATGCTTTCTTTTCTTCAGTCTTTGCTTCAAGGACTCCCCTGCCCCAGGACTCCTCAACCCTGGCGGGAGGACAAAGGTTTGGGTATTGGAGGGTTCCCCCCTGGTTGACGAGAGAGTGGTTCAGGAGAGTCTGAGTGGGCTCAACGCACACAAATCCATGGATCCCGATGGGATGTATCCACATGTGCTAAGAGAGCTGGCAGAGGTGATCGCTGAACCACTCTCTATCATCTTTGAAAGGTGCTGGAGAACAGGAGAGAGTGCCTGAAGACTGGAGGATAGCCAGTGTCACTCCGGTCTTCAGGAAGGGGAAGAAGGAGGATCCGGGAAACTACAGGCCAGTCAGTCTCACCTCTGTCCCTGGAAAGGTGTTGGAACAGTTTGTTCTGGATGCCATCTTCAAGCAATTGGAAGAGAAGAATGTTATGAGGAGTAGTCAGTATGGATTCACCAAGGGGAAATCATGCTCGGCCAACCTCATTGCCTTCTATGATGGCATCACCAGCTGGGTAGATGGGGGAGAGCAGTGGATGTCATCTACCTTGACTTCAGCAAGACTTTTGATACTGTCTCCCACGACATCCTCATAGCAAAGCTGAGAAAGTGTGGGACAGAGGAGTGGACAGTAAAGTGGGTTGAGAGCTGGCTGACTGGCTGAGCTCAGAGGGTGGCGATTGGTGGCACAGAGTCCAGCTGGAGACCTGTGACTAGCAGTGTTCCCCAGGGGTTGGTGCTGGGTCCGGTCTTGTTCAACATCTTCATCGATGACCTTGATGAGGGAATAGTGCCTGCCCTCAGCAAGTATGCCGACGACACAAAGCTGGGAGGAGTGGCTGACACACCAGAAGGCTGTGCTGCCATTCAGTGAGACCTGGACCAGCTGGAGAGATGGGCAGGAAGAAAACAAATGAGGTTTAATAAGAGCAAGTGTAGAGTCCTGCACCTGGGAAGGAACAACCGGAAGTATCAGTACAGGCTGGGGATGACCTGCTGGAGAGGAGCTCTGAGGAGAAGGACCTGGGGGCCTTGGTAGACAACAGGTTGACCATGAGCCAGCAGTGTGCCTGGTGGTCAAGAGGGCCAATGGGATCCTGGCGTGCATTAAAAGGAGTGTGGCCAGCAGGTCAAGGGAGGTAATCCTCCCCCTCTACTCTGCCCTGGTCAGGCCTCACCTGGAGTACACTGTCCAGTTCTGGGTTCCCCAGTACAAAAAGGACAGGGATCTCCTGGAGAGAGTCCAGCAGAGGGCCACAAAGATGATACGCAGCCTGGAGCATCTTCCCTATGAAGAAAGTCTGAGAAACCTGGGTCTGTTCAGCCTGGAGAAGAGGAGTCTGAGAGGGAATATCATCAATGTCTATAACTACCTGAGGTGTGGGAGACAGAGGGATTTGGCCAACCTTTTTTCAGTGGTTTGTGGGGACAGGACAAGGGGTAATGGCCACAAGATAGAGCATGGGAAGTTCCGCACCAACATGCAAAAGAACTTCTTCACAGTGAGGATGAAGGAGCACTGGAACAGGCTGCCTAGGGAGGTTGTGAAGTCTCCTTCTCTGGAGATATTCAAGGCCCATCTGGACGACTACCTGGGCAACCTGCTCTAAGGAACCTGCTTTGGCAAGGGCGGTTGGACCCAATGATCTTTCGAGGTCCCTTCCAACCCCTTTGATTCTGTGATTTTTTGGGGGATACTAATTTGTCTACATTGTTGCATGATTAAAAAAAAAAAAAAACATAATGACGATAATAATATTAGCATTTGCAGGAATTCCAACATCAGTAGCTATGTTATACACTTATGACAGCAGAAAGAGACATATACAATTAGTTAAATTTTTGATAATCCTTAATATTTTGTTAGGATTTTTCCTGGAAGAGAACGGATAACTTTGATTTACTTTTTGTTTGAAAATCTGTTAATTTAAGGCATTCAATACAATTTAATTTTCTTAATAAACTTATCAAAATAATGTCTCCAAGACAGAATTGTCAGCTTTAATGTTAAGGAACCATCTGGGATCTATAAATAGAAATATCTAATTAAAATGTTAATCAAATTGATAAGCTTTACAATTTAAGAAATAACATAAAATATTAAAATTGAATTATGGAATATTTAATATTTAATATTTATATTATTTTCAAGTCCAATACTTTTTAAATTTTAATATATATATATTTAACAAGAATTAGAAAAGAATTCAATAAGTTGCTATGGAAATATTTTTTATGTGAAAACATTCACTTGTAAGAATTTTGAAAATAATCTGATCACAAAAGTCAGTGTATTTACAATACATTAGTGAGCAGTCACTCAAACTTATAGTTTCCTCCATAGTCATTTGGAGCTGCTCAGATGATAGGGACCTTTCTGTGTAGGAGACACACAACTTTTTCCCAGAAAGTTTATCTAAGTAGTGACACCATAGTTATATTGCAGTTTGATTTCTCTAGAAATAGATCGTTGATTTGAATAAGGTACATCTTATACTTTTCTGCAACACACATTCCTTCCCTACAAATTCTGGGAATAGTGTTACAAGAAAGTAATAGAAAAAAATAAGATCAAAATCATACAAAATATTTACTGTAAAATGACACCTAATAGACTGTTCATTTATACTGTATGAATGACTGGCATTATTAGAGACCTCTGGAATGGCTAACAGTAGGCTAAAGTCAGTGAGGTCTGGTTAGAGTCTTACATACTAAGACATGAACAAAATAATCTTATTTTAATCACATTTATAGTATTATTGCACTTGCAATATATTGAACATTTTTTCAGTTTAAGGAGTTAAACTTTAGACTATTTAAACTTGGATATTAATGATATCAAATCTCATATATAAAATATTAAATTTTGTATTGGAAAAAATTATTATATTTAATACATTGCTATTTCTTAGGAACTTGAATTTCACTATTTCTCTTGACATTGAACTGTAGATCCATTTTTGTAAATTGTGCCACTGAAATAAAAAAGTCCACAGTTGCAGAAATTTCCATAACAATGTCAATTAAAATTATTCAAGCATTTATGTAAACATTTTTTGTATTATAAAAATACCTTGCCATATAAGAAATAGAAAGGTGGGAAAAAATGCCCCCTTGTACTAGCTTATATAAGGTTATTTTAACTTAAGATGTAAGTTTCAGTTTCTCAGTAATCTCTTTTAATCTCTTTTTACTCATAAATTACGTCATTACACTGAACTTTACAAGGTATTGGAACTTAGCTGTTTACAATATTACACTGGTAGCAGGCTCAGGCAGTGCTTTGACTGTTAGAGCTAGCATTGTCCCAGGCAACTCCCAAGCATGGTTCAAGAGTACTACACTGTGATCAATGTGCAAATATCTGAAGCAGGGTCTGTAAATACAATAAAAACAATAACAAGAAAGTATATTTTACATCAGTCAATCTTTTCACACAATTAAAATATCAAAAACTGGAAGGAGAAAAACAGTTCCCGTTCATGAGTCTAATCTTAAAGAATATAAAAATGAAAGAAAGCAGAAAATAAACATCACTCTGAGACAACTTGTTCATTTTACAGAGAAGGTAGCTATTTCACTATACCTTAAACTTAGACAGGCTCTGATTACAAAAATTGTAAAATCATTGTAAGCCTTGTTACAAAGCCAATTTGTCCTCTTGTTTTCCCTGAAAATAGAAATTTTATGAGGCAGCACACTGTGTTTTGAGTAAGTTTGTGTTGGGATGATGATTCCAGTTCAGACCTTGTGATTGTCCCACTCTGTGGTGGTGTGGCCTTACCTTGGGATTGGAAACAAAGTTGTGATTCTTTTCAATAATGACCATTACAGAAATGCATTATGTGCAATTTGGATACAGAACTATAAAAGTGTGTCCAAAGGTAGGCAACAAAGATAGTAAAAGGTCTAGAGGGCATGAGGAGCAGCTGAGGTCATCTGAGGTTTGTTCAGCCTATAAAACAGAAGCCTGAGGAGTGACCTCATGATAGCCTACAGCTTCCTCATGCGGGGGATTGCAGGGGCAGGTGCTGATATCTTCTCTCTAGTGATCAGTGACAGAACCTAAGTGCATGGCATGAAACAGAATTGGGAAGGTTCACCTGGATATTAGGAAAAGTTTCTTCACTGGGAGGGTGGTTGGGCACTGGAACAAACCCCCTAGGGAAGTGGCCTGCCACAGCCAGAAGCACCAAGCCTGCCAGAGTTCAAGAAGCAGTTGGACAGCTAACTCAAAAATATAGTTTAATTTTTAGGTAGTCCTGTAGGGAGCTAGGAGTTGGACTCAGTGATCCTTGTGGGTCCCTTTCAAATTAGGATATTCTATGGCTCTATCTGTATTATGCTGACATATAGAAGGAAGGGAAGGGAAGGGAAGGGAAGGGAAGGGAAGGGAAGGGAAGGGAAGGAACTTAAGGATCACTGAGACATCATTCAACCTTAGAAAATGATGAAACAACCCAGCAGGTAGCTTTTTTTGTAGATGTTTTATTTCTCAGTGTAGTATTGACAGATTCCAAATCATAACCATAAAGAAAAGTCTGTGGAGATGTCTCAAAACCTTGGGAAGGAAGGTGTGAGGTGTGTGTGTTTATTTTTGTTGTTGTTTGTTTTTGTTTTAATTCTACAGAACTGCATATGGGGGGGGGGGGGGAGGGAGAGGGTTGTTAATCATGGAATTACGGAATATCTGGAGCTGGACCCATAAGGATCATCAAGTCCAACTCCTGGCACCACACAGGTCAAACTAAAAATTCAGACCATGTGACTAAGTGCATGCTCCAAACAATTCTTAAACTCTGACAAGCTCAGTGCAGTGACTGCTTCCCTGGGGAGCCTGTTCCTGTGTGCGACAACCCTCTCAGTGAAGAACCTCTTCCTGTTGTTTAGCCTAAACCTCCCCTGCCTCAACTTGACACAGTTCCCACGGGTCCTATCACTGGTGACTAAAGAGAATAGATCGGCGCTAACTACATACACTTTAGATGTGATCACCAATAAAGTTATTCAAAATCAAATAACTCTTCTAACTATTGGACAAGGATCTTGTCTATTTAATGAAAATATTATCTTTCATGACTTATAAGACTTCTACATTTCTATTTAAAACACCTGATAATTCCATTTTTTCTTCACTTCATTTTTATGTTTCAAACTCAGCTTCTAACTTTATGCTTTATGTCATGTGTCAATTCAATATTATTTTTGCATTTTTATGATGTTCTCAAAACTTCATACTCTTTAGCTATTCCACTTATTAATTTTGAGACTATTTGATACTTCTTGCAATAATTAACAGCAGATTAAATGTTTTAAACTGCATCTTCACATAATAAAAAGTGAAAACAGACCTCAGTATGACTGTTGCATTTTATGAACATTTCTTAAAAAAAAATAGATTCCTCATTTTAGTCACTGCATTTTTCTAATATCTGCTATATTACAAGAGCTTTTTACTGAAATGTTTATGTTGCATCAGATTAATTTTTGTTTCTTCTAGTTGCTCTTGAAGTCAAAATGAAAAAATATTCCAAACTTTTCAGCTTCTCTGGAAACTTACACACTTCAGAGACACTATTATTTAGCAGTAGAAGAGATAGACAAGAGTTATTAACAAGTAAAATAACTATGTACAAATCCTGAAACTTAAGAAAAAAA
>CM021697.1:154757454-154798804 GCA_011074415.1 Stictonetta naevosa
TCTTTCTTTCTTTCTTTCTTTCTTTCTTTCTTTCTTTCTTTCTTTCTTTTCTTTCCTTCTCTCTTTCTTTCCTTCTCTCTTTCTTTCCTTCTCTCTTTCTCTCTTTCTCTCTTTCTTTCTCTCTTTCTGTCTTTCTGTCTTTGTCTTGTCTTTCTGCCTTTCTTTCTGTCTTTCTGTATTTCTATAAAAGATTTGTAACCCAGATATGCAGCTGAGGAAGGAAGACAACAATAATTTATTTCAGCTTATTACTGTGAAATACTTATTCTGCTTCTTTGAAAATAATAAAAAATGTATTATCCTTGCTGTTCCTGTGGGCTATTTTACTGTTCAGAAATAGTTATTCAGGGTATATTTCTTTCTTGTGATCACTTCAGAGCTTACAAGGTTGTATTTCTATACCAGGCATCTAATTTCCAAGGCTTGTTAAGGTACATGTAGAAATCAATGCATATATGATCAACAAGAGAGTCATGAATGTGACATAGTTATATAATCCATCTCTTCTCCATAAGAAGAGTTAAGAATTCTTAAGGTATTAGACTACTGCTGCATAATTTTTCACCCTGATGTATCTGCATGTGCACTGTGGTCTAACTGTGTTATCAGTACAAGTAAGCTCCTTCTTTTCAAATAAATGTTTAACTTTAGGAATATTAACAATCCAATTGATGCTGATAGACCTACCTATATTTTTCTGAATGTGGGTACACATGTACTAACTTGCAGAATTAAAATAAATTTCTCAGATTAAGTGTTCTATATTTATCTCTGTCAATTAGTGGGACTAAATAAAAATTAAGTGAGCCTTATCTTTTTGGTTTTAAACTAGAATTTGTGATAGCTGATAGGAAATTAAAAGCAGTGTAACAATGATAAAAGATTCAAGGTACTTTAAGAGGAGAAAGGGAGAAGACATTTAAATCTGAGTGCTAGGTACATATCTGAACTCTTCAGGGTCATGAAATCTATGACAGCATTGATATGTTCTTTGGCTGAAAGCACTGTACATTACTTTAGTACTGTCTCTCAGTCTATTAAAGATCCAACTGTGAAAAAAGGTAAAATGAGAGATGACAAAATGACTTAGATGCTTCATTTGATGTTGCAGTTGTTTCTTCAGTTCAACTATTATTTTTTATCACCTTGGTTTCATGGTCCAATTCTTTTGATAATGATGTTAGAAAATAATAAGCATATAATAATACTGAGCTCATCCCATAAACTCTCTGCATGCTGAATGTGTGATGTAGTTTAACCCCAACAGGCAGATAAGTACCACACAATGCTCTCCCACTCTCCACAGGTAGGATGGAGGAAAGAATCAGAAAGGTAAAAGCGAGAGAACTCATGGGCTGAGATAATGACAGTTTATTAGATAAAGCAAAAGCCACTCACACAAACAAAGCAAAACAACAAGGCATTCATTCATTCTCTACTTCTCATTGGCAGGCAGGTGTTCAGCCAGTTCAGCAGGTCTTATCACATGTAATGGTTTCTTGAGAAGACAAACATCATCTCTGAATACGCCTTCTACACCCACCCACCTCCCTTTACTCCCTACTCTCCACCCTTCTTTACCCTAGCTTTTATTGATGAGCACAACACCATATGGGCATTATTGAGAACCCAGACTTAATTTAATTTCCCTCTTCTTACAATACCTGTAGTGTTCATTTTGTATACAATCGCAGTACAATTGCTTATTCTCAAAGTTTCCCTGGGACCATGCAGTATGGATACTGGAGCCTTCCTAACAGCTCCTAGCTCCACTGAAGACAAAAAATACCTTTTCTATGTTCTCTGAAGTCTGTTTTTACACATGAACCAGCTTCCCTTCCTTTCTGAAACTAAGTCCATCACAGATTTGGTTAAAAATTGTGCTGTCTAACAATTTTAGAAAATACTTGAGATTCTTCTCATAAAGTTTGGGATCCCTTGCTGCGCAGAGATTAAGCACAGTTATGCTGACTGGCAAGTGCAAAATTTTGTGTTTTTTTTTCTGACTTTGCTTTTCCTGGGAGAGAAGCAGATAAACACATGATAACCAGCTTGACTTTCTGCAGTGTGGATTCTCCCATTAACATTTTATAAGTACATTAATACTTCTAATGTCTTTTTCCTATTATGTGTTTTTATTTTGTGTAAATTTTCATTACCTCTAAACTGAAGCAACATGACTCTAATAAGCAAAATCATAAACAAGCAAAACTGGAGACAGGTGACACTATGACAGTCACATTGCTTATTCACTTTTTGTTCCCCACAGAAGCTGTTACACAGTAAGAGACCTCAGTTTGCCCTCCAAATCATTCTGCAGATGGCTCTCAATCTGGTCAGAGTGTGGCCAGGTCTCACTTCAAACCTGGGAGCTGCAAAGTTCTTCTGAATCCGGGGTTCTGATGTGGACATCAACTTGAGGAGGGAGATTAAAGGTTTTTGTTTGCTCATTTGTTTGTTTGATTGTTTTTGAACATTTTTATTCTGTCACTGATTTTAGTGCTTCACATATTCCACTATCCCGCTTTTCTCACTCCTGAAACCATAGAATCATCAAGGTTGTAAAAGACCTCCAACATCATCTGGTCCAACTATCTCCCTGCCACCAATATTACCCACAAAACCAGGTCCTTAAGCACCACTTCCAAGAGGAAATTTGATATGGATTTCTTAATCCTGTAAGTGATAAGATTGATCTCAAATTTCACTTAAAAGAAATTAAACATCTAGTAAAAAATAGATGTGATTTGAGATTTTGTTATAACAGTTCTCCTGGGAAGGTGTATTTTGTTCTTTGAAACCCTAGGTCCCTTAACCATGGAAGGTGTCTGAAAATACTTGAAAAGTTGGTACTTGCTGAAGACAATTATGCCAGAATCATCAAATATTTTAGTTGAATGCAATTTAAAATCATGTCTACAGATCAAACAAAGCTGAATGTAAAATGAATCACCTTCTAGATAAACCTCATTTTCTTAATTGTGAGTTGGATATTCCAATGAACTACTAGGTCCCTAACATCCACTCCTGCTTCTTCTCCCCTGCACCTACACTTTAAAGCCCCAGCATGTACGGGGGCTGTCTTGGGAGGCCAGGGTGGCCTTGGCTTGTTGAAGACAGCACCCCTACTCCCACTTTCCCATGACTGTTGCTATTGTGGGTGTTATTTATTAATGTACATATGAGGAAGAAAGAAATTGGTGAAATCTGAATGCTAAATACAAGGAAACAGAAGCAATCAGAGCACTAGTGAACTAAAATATTCAGAAAACTTCCTCCTGTGGATCAAGGTGGTAGAAAATGTGTAAAGAAGCAGAAGCAATTGCTTGAATATAGAGGGCATAGACAATTCATTCTGTTATAAATAGGACTGAAATTAAACTGCAGCAGTAAATGTGTGCAGCCATTTCCTCCTGGAAATACAAAGTGGCAAGAGGTCAAGCAGTTTCTGGAATTTTAGAGACAGCTGTATTTGTAAATCAGTGTAACCTGAGCACAGGATTCAGGACTATCTTTTCTGATTCTCTCCTTCTCAATTTTTCTCTCACTTTTTTTTTGGGGGGGGGGGGCGGGGGAGAGGATTATGGTAGTCTTGAAGAATGAAAAAGACTGGTTCCAACAATCCAATATACTGCTTTTTAAGGAATCTGTCTGTCTCTTTAGGTAATCATAAATCTATAAACTGAAAACACAAAATCTGTACTGCAGGGGATATAACCACATCTTGAGAAACCTTTTTTTTTTTTTTTTTTTTTTTTTTTTTGCTAGCTATATACCATATATATTTTCTTAGCAGACACTTTGATGTGTTGTCCTACAAGAGAAAGTAAGATGAAAGATTTAGGTCTCTATGAAGCTGTGGGAGACTAATTTCCACCTCATATGGAAAAAATAATTTAATGCCTCACAGGTCTATTCCAACATTAACTATAATGCCATGCAGTAAAGAGAACTTTTAATTTTATTACTTTTAAAGCTGCTTTTTTTTTTCTTCTTTATGTTATCATCTTTCTAGCAATTTTTCTGTATTAGTTTCAATATCAAAAGTTAAAACTACATTAATAACCAGATAGTAAAGTAAGCTATGCATTTCTTCATATCTTCTTATTGATATCAAGGAAATGTAGGAAAATCGAATTTATATAAAGTTTAAAACACATATATGGTAGACTGGGAGTTCTGCAAAAAAACTTGAATGAGATTGACCCTACTTACAGACTTCCACTACAGAAGTTGCACGCAATTAATTAGAGCCACAGTACTCATGGTTTATTTAAAATACTTTGGAGTTTATTTTCTCCTCCCTGAAATCAAAAAAAAAAAAAAAAATGCTGTATAAAATATCTACTAGATATTTTATAAAAAACATAGCTGTCCTGGTTTCAGTTAGGACAGAGTTATTTTTCCTCCTAGTAGCTGGTAGGGTGCTATGTTTTGGATTAGGATAAGAAGAGTGCTGATAACATACTGATGTTTTAATTGCTGCAGAGCAATGCTTACACTAAGCCAAGGACTTTTCAGCTTCTTGCTCTGTCCTGCCAGCGGGCAGGCTGGGGGTGCAGCAGGAGCTGGGAGGGGACAGACCCAGGACAGCTGACCCAAACTGGCCAAAGGGGTATTCCATACCATCTGATGTCATGCTAAACAATATATAGGGGTGGCTAGCTGGGGTGGGGGGCCGGCTGCTCGGGGTTGGGTTGGGCATCGGTCAGCGGGTAGTGAGCAATTGCATTGTGCATCACTTGTTTGTACACATTATTATTACTATTATTTTCTATCTTAATAAACTGTCTTTATCTCAACCCACAGGCTTCACTTTCCCGTTTCTCTCCCCCATCCCAGAGAGTGAGGGGGAAGGGTGAGCGAACGGCTGTGTGGTGTTTAGCTGCCAGCCGGGTTAAACCACAACAATAGCTTACAAAAATGGTGATATAACTCTCTGGCTGCAAGAATCCTTAATCTATGAACCCCCTGTAATATCTTTTCCCCCAGATTATACTACTTCTGCATGGTGAATAGAGCTGAATATTTTATTTCAAGTCTTCCATCAAGTGCATTATTTGAACATATATTTAAAGTTTTTTATTTGATTCTCTAAGGATGCCAAATAATAAGAAAAATTAATAGTTTACTTCACCCTCAGTTCATTATGATTTTTGATAAAAATTGAACCTCTGAACAAAAATGAAAGTAAAAAATCTGAATTTTTCCTCAGATTTCTAATATTTCATCTAAACAAGTTATTAGAAGTATTTTCCTTCTATGCATTTTGAAGCTTAATGACAATAAGTATGCTTTGATTGACACAATTTTACTTGATACATTTATACAACTGATCTTGAAATAATAATGTTTTTATGGACTGGTAATTAATAGATACTGTGAAAGAACATAAGCAAATAATGTAAAATCCCGCTTTGAAAGAAAAAGTGGTATTTTTCGAAGATCAACTTTTAACACATTCTTCACTGTATACCGTGTACATTTATAATGTACATTATATACACTCAATTAGTCAAATATATTTGAGAATAATATATATATATTATAAATAAATATATTTTTGTACATAAAATATATTTATTTATATATATTATGTATTCATGTATATATACATATATATACATATTATATGTAAACATATTATATATATACATATTATATATATAAATAAAATATAGTGTCCAGAGAAGGGCTACAAAGATGATGAAGGACCTAGAGGGGAAGACATATAAGGAACAGTTGACATCATTTGGTTTGTTCAGACTGAAAAAGAGGAGGCTGAGGGGAGACCTCATTGCGGTCCACAGCTTCCTCATGAGGGGGAGTGGAGAGGCAGGAGCCAATTTCTTCTCTCTGGTGACCAGCGATAGGACCCAAAGGAATGGAGTAAAGCTGCGACGGGGGTGGTTTGGGCTGGATATTAGGAAAAGGTTCTTCACCAAGAGGGTGGTCACGCAATCGAACAGGATCTCAAGGGACACAATCACGGCACCAAGCCTATTGGAGTTTAAGAAGCATTTGGACTATGCTCGCTGTCATATTGTCTGAATTTTTGGGTAGACCTTTGTGGATCCAGGAGTTGCACTCGATGATCCTTGTGGGTCCCTTCCAACTCAGGATAGTCTATGATTCTAAGATTCTATATAATTTGATCAGATACTCTATTCTTCTTACAATTAATAAGATCACTTTTTGGAGAAGAAATACCTAGCTGATTTTTATTTTGTTTGTTTAAAGGTTGTTTTGGTGGGAGAAGCTTGAAATAAATGAATTTATCTGTTGATTGATATGGACCATTTATGAAATACATTCTTTATATACTTTCAGATCAGGTTGAAGATGCTGAATCATCATTAAATCTGTTAATTCACCTGCATATAGTCATTATAAACTTTGGAATGACAACATCGTGCACTTTTGATCTAACAGTCTAGGTGAACAGCTAAAAAAGATGAAAATTTCTTTGCACCAAGGGAGACATCAAATCCAAATAATATGATCATATACGACCATTCACATGGTCTTTCTATTAATGTGGGGATTTAAAAAATATTGATTAACATGCCCAATGCTTTTAAAATTCCTTTTTGATTTCTGATGGATATCAGTCAACTCTGAAACACAGAAAAATATTTGTAGACATACAGACAATGGGTCAGAAATACTAAATGTATGTAAGATATTGATGTCAGTCTTCACATGCAGTTACAAACGTACCTCTGTTATTTACATAACTTTATGGAAGAGCTCTTAAAATAAATAAATAAATAAATAAATAAATGATTAAATAAATAATTAAACTAACAAAATTGCCTTAGATTAAAAAAAAATGTGGAATAATAATAGAAAAAATATTACCTTTATCTACCCTAATCCCTAATGTGGGAAAGCATTTCTTATGGTTTAAAAATAAATACATAAATAAAAAGACAGATTATGTAGAGTAGCTAATGGATTATCTTTACTCACAGTTAAAAGGCATAAAACAGTATTTTTAAGACTTTTCAGACAATGTTAGTATCAAATTCAGAGTTGTATTTACATGTAGCGTGCTTGTTGGGTTAATGTTTCAGACTTGCCTATTGATCAAGAGATACAACAGATGTACATAATTATTTGAATATTTATATTTCATACCAAGAAACAAGTAATTTACATTATAATAGAACTATTCTTATAATCTTTTAAAAATAAAACCTTCTTGGTAGGACATAACATTATTTTTCCAAGTTTTATAGTATTACCTTGTTCTACACTGAAAATTAGTGAAGATGTACTCTAACACAATATGTTAGTAAAACATTAGCACTTCTGTTTAAAGGTACAATTAAAGGTTCTCTTGCTCTGGCCTTCTCTAGAGTTATAACTTACATTTGGACTATCAAAGAGCCTCACTGAAAATAATAAATTGTTATTTTCTAGGAGGTATATAAGCAGTAAAGGAAAAGATAGTACTGTTCCATAGAATTTTGACACTAACTTGTTTCATACTGTGATCCAGTTACTGCAGTAACCTATCTATAGTCTTCATGTTCTGGGTGAGAATAGTATTATTTATCTATATTCAAACATATGAGTTATAAATATAATCAGAAAACAATTCCTCCTTATTGTGGTTTAACACCAGCAGGCAGCTAAGTACCACACATCTGCTCACTCACTCTCCCCAGATGGGATGGGGGAGAGAATCAGAAAGGTAAAAGTGAGAGAACTTATGGGCTGAGATAAACAGTTTACTAGGTAAAACAAAAGCTGTCAGTACAAGCAAAGCAAAACAAGGCATTCATTCACTATGTCCCATCAGCAGGCAGGTGCTCAGCCACTTCAGCAGGGCTTATCATGTGTAACAGTTTATTGGTTTCTTGGGAAGACAAGCACCATCACTCCAAACATACACCCCCCACTTTCTTTCCCCCAGCTTTTCTTGCTGAACATGGCATCATATGGTATCAAATATTGCTTCGGTCAGCTGTCAGGGCAGCAAGAGAAGTACAAAAATCCTTGGCTCTGTGTAAGCACTACTCTGCAATAAACAAAAAACATTGGTGTGTTATCATCACAATTTTAATCAAAAATCCAAAACACAGCATTGCATGAACATTTATGAAGAAAATCACAGCCAAAAACATGATACTCCATTCCATGTATTATTTTACTCTTATTATTTTGCTGAGAAACTTTGATCTATGGGATATTTCTGTGTACTGGGACACTAAATTATTCAGACTCTAAGATATCTGTATGACTTTTTGTCATATAGTATTAAATTGATTTCTGAAATTCAGCTTATATCAAATGAAGAATGTGTAACGGATCATGCAGTAAAAATATATTTATAATAATAAAAAAGTTTAACTAGTACACAGTAGTGCTTTCATGTATCTTTGTTTTGATCATTACAGGGTAGCATTAACTAGACAGGTGATACACTTCATCCTGCTTGTACTGCTACACTTCCTTAAAAGTCTAAATTTTTGTGGTATACTACTCATTACACTGTAGACATAGGAGTAATGTAACCTCCTTGTCTTAAAAGGACAGCACCATTTGCTGGATACAATATTATAGTAACAAAGCCAACTCTTCTACAAGCCACTGTTTCTCTTTCTCTTTTGAGTTAGTTAAAGAAAGGGATGTGTTGCACATTAATACTGTGATTAGAGAGGGTGGATGAGGGGGCGAGGTGTTTTTAGTTTACTTCTACTTTCTTACTTGTCTAGTCTTTTAGTAACAGGCAATATATAGTAAGAATAATTTATTATACTCAACGTGCTCCCTATGCTGTGTCTTTTTTTGCCCATGACAGCAATTGGTGAGTAATCTCCCTGTCCTTACCTCAGCATGAGCCCTTTTTCATCATGTTTTCTCCTACAGTTCCTTTGAGGAGAGAGTGAGAGAATGGTGTGGTGGACTCCCTTTTGTTTGTTAACAGGGAGAGTATAGAAGTGTGAGAGGTCATCTGCATCTGACCCCTATGAAAAGTACTCACAAATCCAGGTTGTTGTGGATGAAATTATACATTTCATTTGTAAGAGAGAAGCAGTAATACATTTTCTGATTTAATGTAGTGAACTAACAAAGCTTAATCATAAATAAGGCAGGGTCTTAACAAGATTCAAGAAGGTAAAAAACATTGCATTATTTATTGCATAGAGGACAGGGTAAATTAGTCCTGGGAGTCCTGGGAGACCTCTCCGTTGAGTCCCAAGGTTCAAAGTGGACCCCATTTCTTTCTAAACTCTTTGAACCAAAGAGCTAAAGAGGCCAGGTATAGCTGAATCCACTCTTAGTCCCAAAATTGGTCAATGGTTTGTGCCTAAGGCTTATATGCACACAATCAATCTAACGTGTAATATTAGTAAAGCTTACAAAGTTTAGCAAGCTGTTAATCACTTACTGAGGATCTGTTTCAGCAAGGAATCTCTCATGAGGGGTAAGGGATCTCTGCAACAGGCGTGACCTGGAGAGGCATCCCTACTCAAAGGGAGATCTTGTCATGCAGCCAGCTGCTATTCAGAAGAGCTCAAAGGGTTCTTGGTCTGCTCATTATTTATGGTGCGAGATGATGAATATATTTATAATGTTTTTTGGCTCATGTTCCTTTGGCCCTCAACTGCTGAACTAGACATCTGTGAGTTTCTCCATCACCCAGTATGAGCCGATATTGTGATTGCTATCTTTCTGAGCAAAACTTTGAGTGTAGTTACTACGCTGGTCACTATCTCTCTGAGCAAAGCCTTAGGTGCAATAGCTAGTGTTCGAGCAAGGCAACAGCCAGACTAAGAATGAGATGGGGCAGGGGAGAAACACATCATCACACACACATGAGCGGTAAAAAGACAAGCACCAAAGCCTCTGGGACTTAACAAATGAAAACTGCTAAAAATAGAGTTGTCTCCTGCTGTTCCTTTCACTAGTTCTCACACCCTGTAAAGGAGAAAATTACTGTTAAGGAAACAGTAGGCGATATTCACAGAATAACAGAATAACAGAATCACAGAATCACAAAATCACAGAATGGTTGAGGTTGGAAGGAAACTCTGAAGGTCATCTAGTCTACCCCTTCTACTGAGCAGGATCACCTAGAAAACACATTGTGCAGGATGGCATCCAGGTGGGTTTTGAATATCTCCAGAGAAGAAAGCTCACACCTCTCTGGGCAATCTGTTTCAGTGCTCTGTCAGCTTCGCAGTAAAGAAGTGCCCTCTCATATTCAGATGGGTGCAAAAAGTCAGGTTTGCTACCTGAGAAATGCCTGACTTTAAACTGTTGGTAGGGTAACCATATGTCCAGAAATGAGTTCTAAGAGTACAGGCACCAATACGTCCTCTGAGATTTATTGTCAACTCATTGACTGTCACTATAACCCTTGACATATTTGTCACATTCCAGGTGCTATCTCAGATCTACACAGAATGCTCTGGGTTGCTGACTCAGAAAGTCTTTATTTATGAGGTTGGCCTCAGAGAAAATAGAACCCATGAATGATCAGACATGGAGATTCTTAGACTGATAAACATCATGTGGTTAAAGATCCAGTGGAGCTTGATGTCACAGGGAAAAATACAGTGGACTAAAATGAATCACTTATTTCTGCCTGAGATTTTGATGCATAGTATCTTTAAAGTTCTTGAAAACATTTTCCAGGAAGATTTGTTCCATGACATTCTCATTGAATTAGATGAGGTTGACCTGTTTATAAATCACTGAATCTTCCTTCTTGTCCTTCTTGAAGTTTGGTGTGATATTTACCTTTTTTTCCAGTCTTTGACTTTCTTAGAAGTATTTTTTCTGGAATTATCATATTAAAAGATATAGCTACATTTCAGTATAAATCACACACACACACACACACAAAAAAAAAAAAAAAAAAAAAGTGTATAGCTATATAGATATATATATATTCAAATATGATAAAGCATCTTTAAAAAATAAGATTTTACTTTTTTTAGGACTGGCTATGGAAACAGTACAATGGATAATATGCAGATTTTTTTATCAACTATTAGTTTTACTATAATGATTTTAATACTGAAGATACTTGTAATGATGGTTGGTTGTAAATGGTCCCTTGTTTAATTCCATCCTGTTAAGAAGCACCTGATCTTCTCAGGGAAAGAAACCATTGCAGCTGAGTAGAATGAGTAGAATTCTGTTGCTGTCATATAATATTTAAGAAACTTAGAGATTCAGCTATCCTCCATAGTCATCCTGCTGATTTTTCAAGGATATATTATATAATATCTATTACTTTAGAATACTAAGGCAGAATTAAATAAAGGTGAAGGTATAAGAAATTCTTCCTATGGTTCTCACAGGTATAAGTTATTCTTCGAAAAAAGACAAATGAAGAAGCTAAATAAAATGAGCATACAAATTAAATTAAATATGTTTGCCAGTTCACATAGGTAACTAAGTGAATAAGATATTATTATAGAAACCAGTTCAAATTTTCTTTCATTCTGAGAATTTCCATTTCACTTTATCAAGATGGAACTTTCCTGTGGTGATGTTTAATTTTGACTTAATTTTTTAAATGGTTTTAGAATGTCTGTCTTTGGGGTTATTATTCTTTCAGGTGAAAAAAATAGATGTAATGTAAAACTATTCTAGTGTAAGACATTCAAAGGAAAATGAAAATACAAACAGCAACAATGCAAATGTAAACAAAACCCTTTACCTTGTATAGAAATGTTCATGAAATACACATCACTTACATGATAACAGGTGTTTTACCTGACAGCTGAAAACATGTGTCACTTTGCATCACATGAACGTATCTATGAAGAAGAAACTAGATTTGTCATCTCTAAAAATCAAACTCAATCAGAAACTATATGAAGAAAAAAAATAAATACCCAAAATATTAACTATTGATGAACTATTAAAAACTAACTTTGTGATATAATAAACAGGAGAACATACCCAATTTCCACAATTTCAAGCAGTACAGAAATGATATAAAAGTGTGTTGCGTTGTTTTAGAGAAATTAAGCGGAAATAAAGGAAACAATATAAGAATAAGGAAAAAAAAAAGAAAAAAGAAAAAAGAAAAAAAAAGATGGCTTTATGGTCAATATTTGTGATAGAATTATAGAGTTTTGTTTTGTTTTGTTTTGGGGGGGGTATGTGGAATCAGGATACATCTTATTATATTTGATGCTTGAAGGAAAGTCTGGACTAAGACAAAGACTGAGAATGCTGGGCCTCATGCTAAAAATAGCAAACCAAGCAGGGTCATCAAGGTCAACCCTGTAGCTTCCTGTTAAGATCAGTGCCTAAGTGTAGGGTTAGATCTACAGAAAAGAAAGATAGACAGATTGTGTCTCCTGTGAAATTTTCATGTAGTCTTTGGTCTAAAACAAGTTTGTTGTTCTCATGTGTGTCCTTTAGTAACTAAATACATAAGTGTTAATATTAATTATATTTAGCAAGCTAAACCTTTGGAACAATAGATGCTATGTAGAATATCTTACTCTTAACTGACTTTTTTTAATTTATTTTTTTTCCCCCACAGATTTAGTTCTCCTTAAAGATGCAGAATCACAGAGAAACAGACTCATTTGCTACTTCAGTTAAAAGTAGAATCAGAAGCAATGATCATAACCTATGGCAAACAACATCAGAAATAATAACCTTCTTAAAAACAAACAAACAAACAAACAAACAAAAAAACTAGTCCTTTTGTGTGAGAGAATATAAGATAATGAACAAGAAATAACAAGAAAGGATTTTGAAACAAAACTAAAATACACTTCAGTGACATGGAACTGGATTTCTGGAGGAAATGGGTGGCCCTGAGGCCTTTAAGAAGCTTAAGGGTATCTCACTCTACAACACTCCTTGCAGCTAATATGTTTCTTTCCTTGACTCTGATTCCTGTGCCACATTTTACAGTGGATTTATTAATTAATTTCTAGACCAACAATTCAGTCAAAAATAAGTAAATAAATAAATAAGGTATAAAATTATGTAATGCCAAATAATACTGTAGCCTTAATGAAGGGGAAGCATCTCTGCACCACATAGTCTTTTGACTTAACATTCAAGATAAATTAAAAAAGAAAATAATAATAAATTCATGGACACGATTTAATCCAGAGAGTATCCGTTGTCTGTCTTATAAATTCTGTTCTTTGTATATTTTCTGTTTTTCCTCCTATATATATCAAAATGTAAATGAAAGTTAAGTACCAAATATGACACCTGGTTTATTAGTCATCGATATTGGTGTGTAAAATATTCACTAGAAAATTTACATTTTTTACAGTAGAAAAACTTTGAAAAGCTGATACCGACTTCTATTCAACTTCTGTTTATAGGGGATGGAGTGGGGAGGCATAGGGGGACAGAGGGGACAGGACTCACATTACGTCTGCTTCCAGAAATAAATAAAGTCAATAACTCATGTTTGAAGACAAAGTATTCTGAGATCGTGGAATGAATTATTAGATATGCCTCCATACTTTACTAAATAGTAGGTTTAACTAGGATGACTGCTAACAAGATTTTGAAAAACAGTAGTCTATACATGAGTTAATTCCATAGGTCCCAACTAAACATTAAATGCTTGTATTTAGTAGAGATTTGTGAATAACAATTTTGTCCAAGACTATAATTTTCTTCAGCACCATAAACTATGAAATTTTAAATAATGAAATTTAATATTTCTGAAGGTGTTAATGATATAAAAGTCTACTTTTTTTTTTTTTTTCCTATTGTTTACTATTGTTTTTCCTGGAGGTAAATTTCAAAGATGATAAAATAAATATCAAAGAAATAATAACTCACATTATTCATGTATTTATATAGAAAAGGAGTATTTTTGATAGCCTTGGAGAAAGTTAGTATAACATTTTCTTTTCCATTTCTGCTCTATTTTTCATGTTCAGTTCTTCTTATTCTTCAGAATTGTCTGAAGATGTTCCTTTGGCATATAGTGTTATTACTTTATTAACATAACAGGAAGCACAATAAATAAATAAATAACAATCTTGGATATCATTGTCTATGTCTGAACTGGGAGACAGAGAGACTTTTCCCTTTTGCATTCAGAGATTAACCCTACTTGTATCCTGTCTTAGGACGAATGTGCCTGTGTACCAAGCATTCTGCTTTACCTCAGAGAGAACTTTAGTTGTGTGAGCTGGAGCATGCTCATAAAACTGATTACTCCAAGATGTTTAGAACCAAGATGTTGACATGTTTTCCCAAAACAACTGACTGGTTCAACTGAGGTGGTATTTATAAGACTTATGAAAAGATCTGGGGTGACCCAGGTAACGGAGAGCAAGAAGTAACTAAAGTATTTCACTGATTCACTTGATAGGTAATTTACAGGGTTTTTGTTTTTTGGCCCTTTGTTGGACGAACTCATCACCACAGGAAAAAACATTTTTTTCTGGGAATATATATGGTAAAGCATCACATAGCAAATTACAAACTTGTGAAATATAAATTTATTGGTATTTATTTCTGACATATACTCAAACAGCTTTGCATAAATGTTTGAACAAATGGATCTCATTTAATTTATAATTATTATTTTTTTGTATAAGAGGGCTCTGAAGTCTGTCCTTCATGGGAATTCACCTTCTCATCTGGTTATAAAGTCAAACTCGCCTTTGTTATTTCTTCTTATCCCAAGGAATTCTGAATTATTTTTCATGTAGCATTAAAATTCCATTAAGGGAAAATAAAAGAAAAAAGTACACTTCTTAACAATCTACTTTTTACAAGGATGGACTACATCCTTACTACTTCTTCTACTACAAGAAGAAAACAACCTCTCTGATGTTTCCCAAGATGAAATCTACTCAGAGTTAGTGGTTGGTTATGTTTTAATACATAGCTAGACAGTGCTTTCCTGATCCAGCTCTGAATAAATCTATCAACATTTTTCAATTTTGATATCTGTCTGATATGTATCAGAACATTTCCAGATCAAGGAATATAGGTAAATAAATACTTAATTTTGTGGTTATGTTAAACTTGTGGTTAAGACATATTTACACAGATACTTATAATTGTGGATAACTTGTCTCTGGGGAGTGGTCACAATAAGCCGGTCAGATCAGAGGTACCTTTAGAAATTCAGAAATAACAGTACCTCTTGTAGAGATTCAGAAGGTGTTTTATTAGTAAAGCTTCTGTCTTTCTTCCACTTTTTTTCAGATACATAACCTTTTCATTCCTGAAGGAAAGGTAATATCTTTCTGTATTTTGTTGAATAACATGAATTGGCTCTGGTAAGAAAATCAATATGTCATCTGAACATCTTCATGCACAGATATCACATTACTAAATAATACTGTTTTATCCATCTGTTGCAGGGAAGTCTGTACTTTTATGCTCAAGAGATGTTGTCATTTCATTTCTAACACTATAGAAATATTATTTTGTTAAGCAACATAGCACTGTTGACAAGGACAGAAAAGGAACATTTATTTCTGTCACATAAAACACCATATTTTTATTAGCTGACAGTAGCTCCTCAAGATCACATCAAACACAACTGACACAAGAGTGTGGTCCTAAATGAATATTCTTTCCCTCTCAAATACAGTAGTATCATAATTTTTGTTGTTGTTGTTTTTAGTTTTTAGTTTTTAGATTTTATTTTTTTGTTTGTTTAATAGTTAACTTCCTTGAAAGAATGATTTTCCTTTAATGTGTGTATATATATATATATTATATGTGTCAGAAGAATACTATCCTGTTACTCTACTTCTCTTGACATTGTTATTAATATGCTTTGGGAATTAGTGTAACATTTTGGTTTTCAATATTATAATCTTTTGACTACTTTGAATTTGTAGTGAAAATTATTGTTCATGTTTGATAATGGGCAAAAGTTATTATCATGATGATTTTTAAGACCAGCTAGGTAGAGGACTGAGGTAAAAACAAACTTTAAACAAGATTTTTCCATATTCTTCCAGTCAATAAGTTCAATATTGTTGTAGGTTGGTCTTGAATTAGCAACTGAGAGATGAAAGGCTCGTAATGTAATTACACTTCTCCACTCTTTATCTATTATTAAGTGGTCTTTACAGCTTCAAAAGAAAGATGCTCAGCTATTCAGTTTCCAAAGTTTTTGAAATTGTTTGCTTTTTCTGATTCCTTGATGTCATAAAATATTAATAAAACAGCAAAAATCCTTCATATATAATGTTTTCTAGATTCTATACAGATAAGAGTCCACAGATTTTTATGTTCAGTATTTTCTCCATACTGAACAAAATAAATGGCTGCTGAAATACTGTTTTGAAGAGGAATGCCATCAAAGAGGAAAGAAAGACACAGTGTCTCATTTTAAAAATATATAAACTTATAGAGGGTGGTGAAGACAATACAAGAGGTGACTTCAAGGACTTGGAACAACTGCTACATGTGAAACACACTTCAGAGTGGAAAAACAAAACACAACACAGCTAAAAATAACTCTTTGAATTGTTTATGCTATATCATACATTAAAAAGATATGAAGAAATCCCTCTAGCAGGACTTACTAAGTAAGAGTTTGTTCAAAACAGTGTATTCTAGCAGTTTCCCAAGAGTTTCCCTAGCTATTAAAAAAAGAAAAAAAAAAAAAGAAAAAAAAAAAACTGAAGGAAGTTTAAGTCATTATTTTCATAACTGATTTTGGCCCCACTGGGCTTTGATATTAAGGAAAAAAATAGATTTAAAACCTAAATCCAATAAAGGAACCAGGTCCTCAAAGATTAGAAAATCTCTCTCTGCCTTGGGAAGTGGTATCTGTAGTATGGTGGTAAGTGCATTATAACTCCAAAGGAGTGATAAACAACTAGCTGCACTTATTTACAGAAAGCAAGAAGCCGTGAAGACCTACTTAAAAGGAAATGTTTCAAGGACAACTCTGCTTTGAAATCTCAAAAAGTTATTCAAAGCTGAAATACCTGGCTTATACATATAAAGAGACAGAGCTGTTATTCTCCCTAGAAGTCCATATGGTTATTTATTGTGTAAACAGTGTGAGAGTTTTTAATTCAAGATGTGATTATGATAGTTTCATTTCATAGGGTTGTGGTTATAACCTTTATTATCTTTTCCCCTCAGAAAGATAATGTTTTAAATAGTCATTAGCTAAAATATATAAACAGATACCTGAGTAGAAATTCTAAATCCAGGAGTCCCTTTTTGTTCTGCTACATAGTATAATTACTAAGTTAAACAGATGCACTATCTTATATTCAATTTGCCTCTGGATCCTTGATTATTATTTATTTATTTATTTATTTATTTATTTATTTATTATAGCTCAGCGTCACCAGAATACTGGAGAGGCATATGAATTCAAGGTTCTTGAAGGTAAGTTTTCTATTAAGGTTTCTAATGGAAAAGCATTCAGGGTAGCTTTTTATACATAAAGGCAAAGAAAACTGCAAAACAAATGTCGGAGTCTATTACTCTGGGACCAAATCCTTTTATATATTCCACATTAAGGGTTTAACATTTAATACCAAATTTATTTGAACATATATGATGTTATACAGGATTTTGAATTAGCAGAGAGAGAGAGCAATATACTTAAATTACAATAATGGCACAAATTACAATTAGTAAGGCATAAAAATTTTGATATACATTTGAGATACAATATAAATGTGATTCTCATCACCTTTAGACAAAGGTGATAACATGCTCACCATTATAATGTTGGGTAGCCAAAAAATCATAGAAAAAATCTATGCATTTAAACTATCTCAAGCCTATTATTTTCCTACAAGTGTTTTCTGTTAGCTTGTTTATTTGTTTTTATTTAGATTGCTCATTTTCTATACTTTACTGCTTTTTGGACCACATATACAATCTCACTTCTCTGTCACGAAGATCATCTCACTAACTTGGAAACATGTTTTATAATCATTTTCTTATCTCAGGGACAAACGGTTAAAAAGGTGGTTGATTCACTCAAGTAGTGTAATGGGTTGTTTTGGTGGATTAATACTGTCAATTCTGTTGCTGTAGCCACTTACCTAAAACAGATGGTTTTAGGTAGGAGATGAAATGGTCTGCTTTCCATTTCCATTTTCCAGCTTTATTTCTAATAACTGTTTGTGATGGGTTAGCTGGCTGCCAGGTGCCCATTCATTCACTCCTCCTGCTCAGCAGAACAAGGGAAGAAAATAATAAGAAAAAGCTAGTAAGTCAGAGAAAGACAGGGAGATTGCTCACCAGTTACCATCAAAGACACAAGAAACTTGAGCTGAGGGAGTTTAATTTATTTATTGTTAAATAGAAATAGAGCAGGGTGGTGAGAAGCAAATACAAAACTACAAACTCTTTGTTCCTACCAACCCCCGAGTCTTCCAAGGTTCAATTTCAACCCTTCATTTGAGACTTTCTTTCCCCTCACCCCTGAGCAGCACAGGGGTGTGGGGAATGGGAGTTTGCAATAATTTAATAACACAGCATCTTTGCTGCTCCTTCCTCATCATATGTTTCCGCTGATCCACTGTGGGGTCCCTCCCACAAACTGCAGTTTTTCAAGAACTGCTCGAATGTGGGTCCTTCCCATTGGTTGCAGTTCTTCAGGAACAGACTGCATTGAGTACCCTATGGGCCACACTTCCTGACAATAGTCTTTTCCTGCATGGGCTTTCCACTGGTTTCAACTTCCTTCAGGGCACATTGACCTGCTGTGGTGTGGGATTGTCCATGAGCTGCAGAGTGAATCTTCTCTGACATGGTAAACCATGCTCTGCAGGGGGGCAACCAGATTCTACATGATCCTCTCCATAGGCTGCAAGGTATTGTCTACTCTGGTGCCTAGAACATATCCTTCTCCTTCTTCTTCACTGACCTTGGTAGTTACAGAGTTTTTTCTCTGGTGTTTTTCTGTCCTCCTCTCACACAGCTATTATGCAACATTTTTTACCCTTTCTTGAATAGGTTACCAGAGAGGTACCACCAGCATCACTGGTTAGATCAGCTTTGGCCAGCAGTGGGTCTATTTTGCAGCCAGTTGGAACCAGCTGTGACTGACATAGGGACAGCTCCTGTCCTATTCTCAAAGAAGCCACCCCTGCAGCTGTCCTTACCAAAACCTTGCCCAACACAGCGGTCAGCCATTCCCTGCAGTTTTCCTTGAGCTTCATAAGCACATGTTCCCTGCCTATCTTCAGAGTTTTCTTCAGCTTGGTCTCAAGAAGAAAGAACTGCATTGGAAAATGGTAACTTGGCTGAAACTCATGGGGAAAAAAAAAAAAAAAAAAAAAAAAAAAAAAAGGAGACTAACTACCATAATGATAATTCTTTATATTTTTACACAAATAATTTACACTAAGAAATACTTTTACTTTCCACTGCCCATCACACTGCTGTCTGGAAAGTTACCTTATATTTTCTAAAATCTACAGATTTTTTTCCAGAATGAAATAAGGGAAATATCTGGCTTATACAGATTTGACAAGTGTTCTGCAGGGGACTCCAGATAGTATTACATAACTGATCTCTTCTATTGCATAATATTTTGGGTATTTGTGTAGAAACACAGATACCACCTTGAGTCCCACACAACAAGGCTTTCCCATTTGTTATTTTCATTTCTATAAGCATGCCAAAATCTCATCTGCTTCAGAAATAAGGAATGAACTAAGTTACTTTGCCTCAAGGAAAGCAATTTGCTGTACAGCTTTTGATTCCATGATTCTTTCACAGTTGTTACAATGTTCAAGAGCCCCAGTTAAAGAAAGAATTTATGTGACAGTGTCAAAACTATTTTTGATAGAGTTCATATTCTCATTACAGAATATATTTCTGATGTCCTTGTTTTTAATCTAGAATTGAGCTCACTGTGGAAAGTCAAGATCCAGTATTGTCAATGCCAAGCTATGAGTAAATTATTTTGGACATGTAGTTTAACATTAAGGCTCTTCACATTTCAATAGTGTTGTAGTGCTTATTATCATTATTAAGTACATGTTCCTCCATCTTAAGTAAATGAAACAATGCTGGAAATAAACATGTATCAACATACAATAGCCAACCCTACATATGAAAAGAAACATAGGAATAAAAACTTCAGATAATAAAACATTTAAAATTTGCCATCATTAAAACAAAACAAAACAAAACAAAAAAAAAAAAAAACAAAAAAAAATCAAACAAAAAAATATCCTTTCATAAAATATCACAGGATGGTAACTAGAGGCAAAAATTGTTCTCTGTTACAGAAAGAATCAATTTCCATTTGTTCTGTGACAGAAGACTTAAGAGATGCAATCCGCCAAGCGTGACCTGTATAATGTTGAAGGGTCTGAAGGACAGTTGTTTTTTTAAGGAGGGTGATCCAGTTTTGATCTTGTACTTTCTTACATAATACTGTTATCTGTAAAGATCTTCTACTTAAAAGATTCATCCCACACTTACATATATATATACGTACACACACAAGCACGGATTCATTTGTTTGTTTGTTTGTTTGTTTTTCTTAATTTCCATATCAAGCCAAAGCAAAACTAAATCTTCTTGTGTCCACAATTTAATAGAAGAATAGCTGTCTGGGAAAGCTAACCTACTGAACAAAAGTGAAAGCTAAGATCCAAAATCTACAGAAATAAATACACAGTGCCTTCTCTGAAAGACCAATATATTGATATGCATCTTATATAATATATATATATATGTATATATATATATATAGCTTAAGCAGGTCAATATTTGTCCAAAGTAGCATCAATAGATATGGAATAAAGCAAATTGTCTCTCTGTGGTGGTGCTGGCCAGCTCTGACTGTGTGCTGGGAGCTGTCAGGAGAAGCAGATAAGTAAAGTGAACATACAAGGGCAAAATATTCATGGGAGAAGGGTTTTAAAAATATCACACATTGCCAACACCTACAGTAGCAGGTCTACAAGATCCTGGCACACCGCTCTCTGCAATTGCTCAGGACAACCAGCTCTGAAACAGAGACAGTGAATAAATCCTGAGGACTCACAGGGGTGGGGCAATCTAGAGAGATTAATCACTGTCAGCATGAAAGGTATTAAGGTATCACATCTAAAAGCAGCATGCTCCTACAAGGAAGCCAGGATGTGTGGGGATGGGTTCAACACTTGACACCTCTTGTCCTCCATGTCATTGCAATCAACCCTGCACAGACCACCCAATACAGACATCTTAGGGCCTGCATGCTTCAGACTGGTTGCACACACTCTGAGTATCATGTATATGAGAATGTGAGAGACTGGCATTGCTTCTCTTTTAAAATATATTCATATTTTCTTCCCATGAGGTCTTGTATTAAGCTACATTGCTGCTACAGTGTTACAACGTTATTTTCTTCAGGGCAATCTGAAAATTGTTTTATGTTTTCCAGAATCTGTAAAGGATACATATATTGACATAAGCAATTCAACAGCCATTCATGTAATTACACTTTGGTATATGAAATGCTGTGCTTGTCAAAACACAAAACACAAGGTCATCTTTAGTGACAAAGTCTTAAAAAAAAAAAAAAAAAAAAAAAAAAAAAAAAAAAGACTCAATTTCATCCTAACAGAGAGTTCAAAAATAGATGAATTGAAACCACTACAGAACAGAATTGAATTTTACTGGTATCTCTCAGTACCAGACTATATATAAAAAAAAAAAAAATGTAGATGTCTAAACATAGGAAAACAATTTAAATGCCTAAACATAGGTATTTAGTACCGTTTTAGATGTCCTAGGACACTTGGAGTTATCTACATAGACTTAGCGCTGTTGACACTGAATCTATGAAAGCAGCACCATGTGAGAGTTAACGGGGCATTTGAGACATCCAAACAGAGCAGGTGTACATGGCACTACATTTATATTAAACTTGTAGTGCTGTGGAGCAGCAGCTCTGTTGAGGTAAGACTCCTTACTGAGGTGACACCCCAGAGCTTATTTTCAGCCAGTTGAATCCTGTGCCCTGTGTGTTTAGATGTGATCTGTGCATATATATTTATATAGAGAGAGACTAAAATTCTCAGTACTTGTAATTAAAATAAACATCTTGTGCAGTCTGAAATATCCTTGCATCTCTCATCTGTGGAGGGGAGAAGATGGGAGGAGAGGAGCTGCTGCTGTACTTTGGAGGGCTGGAACAAAGATGCTGTTTACTGAGTTAAATCCAAAGAGTTTGAGGGTTGTCACCCTCTGTTGTCCTCAGACCTGTCCCTTTCCTGGCCATCGGGGTGACCTGGGGACTGTTGTCATAACCTGAGGCTGAGTGGGAAGGTGTGACTTGCCTGGGCTGTTGAGGGAGTGGTGGAGTCTCCACATCTTGTGGTCTGGGTCCTCTGCTGCAAACTCCCTGTGTCCTGCTTGTCCCTCAGATTTAGCTTCAAATTCCCCTGTGACCATGGAGACATACATCTCCCATTTTTTTGGTGAGTACAGGTAAGGGTTGATGGCCTCTCTTATTGGGCCTCTTCTGCTTCAACCCTTCTCTTACCAGTGCTGGCCAAGAAGATGAGGAACCTGCTTGCCCTGCCCCACAGGCAAAGTGAGAGCCCCTACTTCCCTCCTGGTATTCTCAAACTCTCCATAACCCTGAAAGCAGAAGTCAGATTCACTTTTCCATGTTGCAGTAAGTAAATCTGGAGACACCCCAGAACTGGTTGCATAGGACTCACAAGTGCACTGCAAGTCTAGTATTTTGCTTCACTGAGGAGTTTGAAACATTGGAACTTGAAGGTCAAGGATGTCCTGGATCTGACTTGGGCAAGGGGCAATGGAGGAGTATAAATTTACTTTCATTTACCTGCAGAGAAGCAGCATGGGAAACAAATAGTGTCTGTGCAGACCTGTATCAGAAGCACAGAGGATACACCTACAAAACTGACCAAACTGTACATAGATGAGACAAGTGTAAATAGCATAAACTGTTCTGGCAGATGCAGAAGTTGGACAGCCTTCTGTACATAGTTAGATGTTTTGTATGTAGCATCAGGACTGATGAAACTTCTATTCACTGGTGTGGTAACATAGGAGCATGGGTCACCAGCATATAGAAACTCAGCAGAACAACAGTTTGGGGAGTCTTCTCTAAAACAGATGGAGACAACATTGAATATCTGTGTAACTGTATCTGGTCCATGGATTTGTTGGTTATGTCTGGTTGTCTAACTTTCTGTCCTTGAAAATAGCCTTCTATCTGGACTAAAACAATTTATAGTTTTTGTACATACTTGGCAGCATCAAACATTCAAAAACTTTACCTAATAACTAAAAGTAATTTGATATGATCTATAGAAATGTCCTAATGTTCCCTACAAGTGAAATGTATTTATCATTTAGTGGGACAGCTGACTGCTGTCATAAACCTATTATATTTTTATAGACCTTCTAGAATATCACAATGATTCATAATTAACATGGTACATAAAATGTTTGAGGTCTTTTCTGGGACTAAGGACCACATAACTTTGCTTTTGGAAATAATTTGAAATTAATGAAATAACATACACAAATGTAGGTATATTCAGAAGACACAGAGTGTACCGGGTACTGATTTATTAAACTTCAGCATGTTTAATATTGAGGGTCTGTTGATCTGTCCTTTGTAGTCTTAGCAAAGAGATCTGGCTGTGCAAATAGGTCACTCTTATTTATTTATCTTTTTTAGTTTGGCCAGTGAATGCACCTGGCTGAAATTTTTCCCCTTTACTCTGTCAACATGATAATTTACCAGAATGACATGGAAGGTACTTGGAGAAATAGCAACTATACTGTCCTTATCAAAGATTAAAATAAAACCTTCTGTAAAACTGGTAATTTGGCTTAGTTTGATACAAAGATCCTAAAATCCAATGTAGATTTGAATCATCACTACTTTGTAGGTGTAGGAATTAAATGAATGAATAAAGACAATAAATTAATATTTTGATGTTAAGATATTAACAGTCACCCTTTCATATCCTCTCCCAGAGAAAGAAAAGAATGGGACCGAAATTTAATCATCAATTCAAGAATTAATTATAATTAGTGAAATTATCAGGGTAATACAATTATAGCTACTCAGGAATAAGCACAGAGACATTTCTATGATAATAAAGACACATTTAATATTGTAATTTATATTTTTTTTCTCTCGTGTAATTAAATATGAAGGTAATAGTAGATAAAAAAAAATAATTTTAACCTATCCAAAAAAAATGACAATAAGAGAGAAGCACATCCATAAGGTGGTTTATACTATTAAAAAAAAAAAAAAATAGTAACTTAATTGTACATTTAACATTATTGTCCTTCTGGTAGTATCTTTGTGTCTCCATTAACCAGAGATCTCAGAGATTAAGCACATCAGGAATTATTTCCTATTCAGTAATGTCAATAAAAATACATGTTCATTAGGGTTGAAGTGGAAAAAAAAAAAAAAAAAAATCAATCTAGCTCAATCCGAAATGTCAGAATATGAACTAACAACTGTGCAATGTGAACAATCTGTGATCTAGTGTGCAGCTTCATTCTCTGCACTGCTATTTTGTAGACATGTTTGAATGGCTTTTTTTCCTGATATTTACTGCAATAGTGGCAATTTCCATGCTGGGACCAGGAACAGCTCCAGCTGTGAACTGTACCTCATATATGCATATATGCGAGGTTTCAAAGAAAGGAAAGAAATTAAAAGCCCAACACACTAAAACATTTAACTGTAACAGAGTGGGAGACTAAAAAGTGTTATTTTACAGAAAGAAAGTGTTGCTTGCAACATTAAAAAGATGTTATTAGAGGGAAGGAGGTGATTCACTACATGCACTCTCTCATGAGGCTCTAACTGGAATACTGTGTTCAGCTCTGGGCCCCCCCATATAAGAAGGACATGGACCTATTGGAGCAAGTTCAGGGGAGGGCCACAGGGATGATCAGAGGGCTGGAGCACCTCTCCTATGACAGGCTGAAGGTGTTGGGCTTGTTCAGCCTGGAGAAGAGAAAGCTCCATGGAGATGTTATGGCAGCCTTCTAGCATTTAAAGGGAGCCTACACGACAGAGAAAGACTTTTTATCAGAGAGCAACCAAGGGGTATTCATTTTAAACTAAAAAGGAGTAGATTTCTATTAGATAGAAGGAAATGATTCTTTACATGAAACTGAAGTCAATGAATAGTTTATCACTCCGATGTGGCTATAAAAATGAAATATTATTAAACTTCAAAAAATGTTTTAATAATAAATCTGAATGTAATGAAAATACTAAAGTAAAAGTTATACAAAGGTGTCCTTTGTAATACCAAGATTATATCTGGGCATTTAGTAATTTGAAAATATTACTTCTCAAGGTAAACACTACTTAAAACCTACATTTTATAATGTCTAACTGAAGACCTAAAAAAAGTTGGTTTTCAAATTTTAGATAGAGCAATTATTCATAAAATAATGCTGCAGATATTTTCTTGGCATCCATTAAAACCCTGACAGTGCTATTTATAATCAAAAAATAGCACACATTAGCAAAGATATGTTTCCTGTCTTGAAGCACTTACTCTGTAATTAAAATGAAGATTCAGCTATTGCACACTAAAGTGTAATGGACACATTTAAGACAAAGGAGACTATCTGGAATAGTTTATTTGATTATGGGAGCTAGTTACATGCATCAGACCATCTTTCTAGATGAGTTCTTTACTCTCTTTCAACTTAGAGTTGATGTATATTTATTTTGATAAGAATTTATAGAAAAAAAATAATATAGATTTGGGCAGAGCTGAGCGCTAATCAAAATCTGAGCTTTAAAACACAAGTTTAATAGTACTGTCAGCTTCTTAAGTCTCTCTCTTCTTACCATGCACACTATAAAACTGTATCAATTATTTCCTGAGCATTAGGGTCTCTCTAGTCCCTTCATTGGTACTGAAAAAAAGATGACAAATGTTATGGAGTCCTTATTCTAAAACTGTGTAGAAACTTTTTTTTTACTAGCCCAAGATTGCAAACATAGAAGAATATTTCTGTTCTTTGCTATTCTTAGTTCATGAACAGACTAGAATTTACTATTATTATTACTCATAATGATGGCTTAAAAATCCTCATTTGTATTTTTATCCTGTTATAAATCATTAAAAAAAAAAAAAAAAAAAAAAGTAAATAGTACTTAACTCTTAACTTATGTTAAACTAGATAGGAAAAGTCCATCATATTCATACATAAAAATATTCTGGTTTATGGTTGAATTGTAAAATTTTTATTAAGTTGCTATAGATATGGTTCTTAGGGCCATGGTTTAGTGGTAGAGTTGACAGTGCTAGGTTAACAATTGATTTTGATAATCTTAGAGGTCTTTTCCAACCTAAATGATTCTACGATTCTACGAAACATAAAGGATTCATTTTGCCAAATATTACATTTAAATACAAAAACAGATCTCTTTTGTAAAACACAGTGAAATCTCAATAGACAAGACAAAAAATAAAAAAAAAAAATAAAAGTCAGAGGTAAAATGAAATAATTTTTGTAATAAGCCCAATGTAAAATGATGTTACAAAACTTTTCCTATGCAAGATGAGAAATCTGCAAGTTAGAATGAAGCCTAGGAAAATCTGATTTCAAAGCCTTTACCAGGCAAGAATAATAGCTCTGTGGTTATCTTTGTCCAATACAGTGTTATGCATATGCATGCTTAACAAAGTTGTAAACAGCTTTAAACAATTCGTTAACTTTTAATAGTGACTCAGAAAGCCATTCACAAGCTTTCCATTCCTAATACTTACCAGGTACTGAGCACGTTGCTATCGCAGTATTGTCTATAACTCTTCTGTTCCAGTGAGACATATGGAAAACATGGGGTTGGGGAGTGGGGGGCAGAGAAATCCATTTGCACCTCACTGTATCTCAATATCTAGAGCAGTAATGTATTTTCTATGGACAAAGAAATAAAGTGCCTCCACCCCAAAATGTATTATATCACAGTATTTAAATATGTGCCTTGAGAGAACAAAAAGGGAGTACCAGAGCTACTTCAGCAAAACTTCTTTGCCTCAGAATTCCTTCACTCTATTTGTTATGAACTTTTTCAAGCTTCAGTGCTTATCTTGTAATTGGCAACATTTAGTGGCATAAGGTATAGTTATCATCTATTTCCTTCTTTTTCAAGACACAGACTTCCATGAATGAGTGCACATTTAAAGGTCAGAAGCAAAAGCTGAATAACTCTTTTTATCTTAATTGTACCTCTCAGCTGAACCAACAAATAGTATTTTAACCAGCACCTTATGGAAATAAAAAGTTGCCATATATCTTCAGTAGACTATCTAAGAGAGTAATTTACCATTTTTCATGAATTTAATAAGTGGAAATACTGAGGAAAAGTATAGTCAAGTTATTTCATAGTCAGCAATTCAAGAAGACTTCCAACTAACTAAGGCTGAAAAAGTATTGGAAACAATAACGACAAGAAAAATAAAATAATAAATAAAACAAAATAAAATAATAAAAAAATATATAACAATAAAAAAATAATGAGTTATATCATTGACTTTAGTGTGTATTCACCCTGGGGAATAATTCAGATACCATGATAGTGTAAGAAAATTTAAAATTTGTTTTTAAATTAGAAGCATTTTAAACTGGTGGTACAAAAAAATCTCATTCAGTCCTTTAAATGACCATCTTTATCAGATAGTGAAATATGGTTATCAGGCTCTTGGAAATGAAACATACTACATGGCAGGTAGGTTCCTAGAATTTATGCTTAAAAATTCATGCTGCTCTCAAAGCAACAAATAGCCTAGAGTCAAAAGATAACAAAATTCTAAGGTATTTGTCATACCTGAAATTTACAAAATAAGAGTTAGTCTGCTGTGCCTAGGATAACACAGTATTCTCTCATGAAAAATGAATTGATCCCAACAGAGCATAGGTCTGCAAAATGAGGCCAACATGAAAGTGTGTCTGTAAACTCAGCTTCTGTTGTGTTCTTAAATGGATATACTTCTATATCATCATCTGAAAAAGGGATAGTGTGTTAAATAGGAAGAGATTGACCAAATAGCTTCTCTCCACCTGTTCAAGCATCCCTGTAATGTAAGAGGTTTTAGATTATGATTGTTCTACGTATATTCACTGGCTGAAGTAAACTACATCTTAAACTTCTCATAATGATATTATACCATGCCTAGCCTACAGTTAATTGTCTTTGACACTCCTCCCCTCCCCCCCTCCCAATTTATTTTATTTTTTTTTTCTGTCAAAGATGCTGCCCATACAATATTCTGTCTTGATGTTTTTCTGGCCATACCTTTCCTTGTCTACATGTAGTTCCTGGTACAGACTTGCTGTATGGATCAGTTTTAAAATCCTTGTGTTCAGTATTTTAGTTCCCATCTGTTTCCTGTTCCCCACAGATCTTTTTGCAGCCCCCTGTAAAGCTACATAAATATCTTCTCCTCTGTCTTCCTTCTATTCTCCTCATTATGTCCAATGCATAGTTGTCACAGGTTTAAGTTCTCAGCCAAGGTCTAATAGATAAATAGAAGCAACCAGGGTGCATTTGATGTTCCTGAAATCACATCACATACTGTGTCTTGACCCCTGAGTTTAGAATTTTTCTTTTCACTCAAAACTCAAACTGGTTTCATCAATACTTATCTGCCCCCTTTTATCCCTTGAGGGTTGCCAAGGGCTTTTACACCTCTGGACTGTAGGAATGATTACTGGATACACTTAACAGATAAACATAATACATTCACCAATGCTTAATCCCCTGTCTAGTCTATTCTAAATTTGTTGATGTAAGCATAGCCTCAGGCTGCAAAAATCGAGCTGAATCTAAGTGGTATGCATGGCTAGCATTCACACATTTAGAACTGCCTTCCTCTTGGTCAGACAGACAAAGCAAATCTGCCTGTACCAGACAAGGTACAGGGTGAGTTGAACCAATATGAAACCAGCGAATGAGTCAATTTTTAATTCTATTTATTCTAATTTTTCTATTATTGAAAATGAGTGATCTCTTACTCAGGTGCACTTCAGGCTCAGTCTTTGTTTTAGTAGTATCATGTGGGGTCTAGGAGTATATGATCTTTATTCTAAAATAAAAATATCCCTTCTTATTACGGAGTATCAGTAGAAAACAAATTGACTGCAAGGAATGGTAAGCTATATCATTATGAGGTACTCAGAAGCCTAAATAGACAAGAATGTATATTAAAAACATTTAATGTATACTTGAAAGTACTAACAGCTTTTTAACTTATGAAATCATAAAAGATTAAAGATGAATAGGACTCTGGAGGTTAAATTTTCTTCTACAGTGATATATGTAGCAGGAAGGAAATCTCATTCCACTTATAAAGAGTCCTGATTAGAAAAGAAAAATTCAGAATACTCAAATTTTAATTTAAGCAGAAGATTAAACTTAATACCTCTTATCTTACAAAAAGGAGTAGAAAATTGATTTTAATTAAGGCTTATTACATAAACCTGGGTGAAATATTTGTCTTTATTTTTGCTCCCATTCTCTTACAGATTTAGTTTCCTAGACTGATTGAATTGCTGTGTTTAGTGTCCTTTGTGCTCTTTGGTTTACCTTAATTTTAACCAGTTTTGATGGTATTACATACAGTTACAGTGGTATAAAATATTTGAAGTTAGATGATGTGAGTTTCCTTATTTTCACTTTCTAAAAGTAATTGCTTAAAATGTACAAATGCTTTCTGAGAGACAAAGAATTAAAAAAGACAGAGATGACTACATTCCAATTCATTGGATTCTTAACAGCTCAGTGTTGTGGTTTAACCTATGCAGGCAGCTAAGTATCACACAGCCACTGGCTCACTCACCATAGGTGGTATGGGGGAGAGAATCAGAAAGGTAAAAGTGAGAGAACTCATGGGTTGAGATAAAAATAGTTGACTAGGTAATGCAAAAGCTGCATACACAAACAATGCAAAATAAGGAATTAATTAATTTGCTACTTCCCATCAGCACTCAGGTGTGCAGATACTTCCAGGAAAACAGGACTCATCATGTGTAATGTATTTTTGGGAAGACAAACACCATCACCCTGAATGTCCCCTCTTCATCCTTTCTTCCACCTTTTATTGCTGGGCACTACATCATATGGTATGGAATATGTCTTTGGTCAGCCTGGGTCACCCAGCCCAGCTGTGTCCCCTCCCAGCTCCTGGTGCACTCCCAGTCTGTTTGATAGCAGTACAGTACAAGAAGTAGAAAAGTCTCTGACTGTGCAAGCACGTATCTGCAACAACCAAAACCATCCATATGTTAGCACCACTATTCTCATCAAAAATCCAAAACACATCATAGTGTGAGCTTCAATGTAGAAAGTTAAGTCTATCCCAGCCAAAACCATGATACTTAGATAGATCATTCTATGTGGTACACTCTTTGACAGAAATTGGGTTCACTGATTAAATAATTCCCAAAATATGTTTCCTTGAAGTATGACAACTGTATTAACCCGAAGAAATAAAAACTCATTATTCAAATCTGTTCTGAAAAATGACTGCTGCTTTAGGCTTGATTTTATATATGAAACATTTATTTCTAAACACATGTGCATATATGTATATATATTTATTTTCCCATAAACAAGTTAAATATCTCCAAAAGGGTGTGCACATTTTTGGAAGCTTTTCAGAGAGAACTATTTATGACTGGGACACGTCTAGTTCAAAGATAAAAAGAATTTGATAGGTATGACAAGATACCTAAGATAGAGATATTTTTTAACTCTTATAGTACCTGATGAAAAGGATGAGAAAATGAATCCCACCTCCAAAAAAACGTCACCACTAACAACTACAATAAATAAATAAATAAATAAATAAATGCAACTTTGCAATTTAGACAAACTCCTAAGTATGAACTATGATTTAGGATAAGTTTAACACCTCTCTTTCTTGATTTTGATGAAAATTGCCTGAACTGTAAGAGGCATCAAATATGATTAGAATCTATATCAGTTATAAGTCACAGTAGCCTTCTTTTTGCTCACATAATCAGAAGGCAATCACTCATCCTGCTATTTTCTTAGTAACAGCCAGGACTTCAGTAATCAGTCCTTCTAAATGTCAGTTTCCAACCTCCCCCCCCCTCCCCCAGCTAAAAAAAAAAAAAAAAAATAGAGGCAAGAGAAGATGAACATCACACTTCTCAATGGCCAGGTGCAGTACTCTTCTTTTTCCTTTGTGCTGTGGTACAGGGTTTGGTGATAACATATGTGCAACCCATGGTTAGTCCAAGACAGAAATGAGACTCAGGAAAATTTCACTGGGGGTATAATATGGGCTCCCCTACCCACAAGGTAGGAGAGGTACACAAGGTAGCTGCCCATAATGTGTAATGAAGGCTGCTGCATACAGATCCTTGACAAGCCAGCAAAGCTCAAATTCCAGCTGTGGGAAGGGAAGACAACATTTGACCTGGAAGAGTTTTGGACGAACCTGTCCACATGCTTTCTTTAAGAGTTTGTTGCAGTACTTATTTTGCTGAAGCTTATTTGTTCCTTGCAAAAACTGCTTTCCTTGAACAATATGCAGCAACAACTGGGAAAGAAGCCAAGCCATAAGGTTCCTGCAGTATTCTTGGTCTAGAGTGAGTAAGAAGTTCTATGAGATAAATATGACCACAGATGCACCGAGACAAAAAGTTTAAGTTCCGACAGACATATTTTATTTATTTTTTATTTTTTGGCAGTGATGTTTAACAATACTCTAACTGTAACTCTCAGTGGTATACTTTGCTTGTGAAAGGAAACATGAGTGAGAGCATAGGTGTTTGTCACTTATCTATTATGTGTCATCAAAAAAATAAGGTCTTCTAATTTTTATGATGGGAAAGTGTAGAAAAAAATTGTTCTGTGTTTGCTTGTTTCTTTTTAAATACCTATATACGCAGTCTTTCTTCTTCAGCACAAATGTGACACATTTGTCTTAATGTCATAACTGAAAGGATTGACTTCAGTTTTGAGAAAGTTTCATTTTGTCCTATGCCATTTTTGGTATATAACTAATTGCAGAAGAACCTGTCCTATATTAAATAACACAAAGCAGAGTTTCCAATCTAAAGCACAATGGACAGACTTTGTACTTGTGCACATCAGCACAAGAGCAGAGGTAATAACAGTGTACTACCTTCTAATGCAGCGAGTGCTCTGAGACTTCACCAAAGCTACACTCTACAACGCAGACATCAGATTATTATGGGGTGGCTTGAGGGTCTCTAATGTTTCATTTTGTCATCAAGAAATGGCCTTAGACACCTAAATCTACCTGGCTTTCAAATGTTATAAAGAGATATTTTACCAAAATTGGTTTCTAAATCATGTAAACCACCTTTCAGTTCAAATCTTAAAAAAACAAACAAACAAAAAAAACAACCTACCAAAAAAAAACCTCAATGATTTATTTACCTCTACTGACTTTACACATCTGTGATTCTCTCATTCTGTGGTTCTATGCATGAGATTTTTTGCTCATAGAAACATATTGTTCCTGTACCCTTGGATTTAGAATACTATCTCTTGAACTCTTAGATTAGAATGCTCTGGACACAGACGCATTGATTTACCTGGATCCCATGCCATAATAAATTATTGGAGCATGAATTTGTGAAATGCTGATTTTCTGGAAATTCTGCTTAAGTATATATGACATTTAAGGGTTGCTTGAAGTCACAGTAGATACTAAAGTAATCATCTTCCTAAAACTTGTCATCAGCAGATAGCCAGCTCCTCTATTAATTTACAAGAATCTGTCTCCAACACCTAAGGCACATAGGCTATACGCATGTTGTCCTCTACAAAGATCTAATACCTCTTCTGGAGTAGCAGTTTTTAGATTCACTGTGGACTCAACATTTTTTATTTTTATTTTGCCTCCACAGCACCAAATTCTCAATAATATATAAAAGATTTATTATTCTGTGGTTAAATGACGATATGTTGCTATATAGCTGAAACAAGAAATCTTTTTTTTTTTTTTTTTTTTTTTCTGTGTAAGTGCAAACAACAATAACAAAGCCAGAACACTAGTCTAGTTTCCCCACTGAATATATTTCCAGTGTTTCTTATCTTGGATCTATGTGTATATCAGCAATTACATTTCTTCATGCAGTTTACATTTGCTGAATACTTCCCTCAGCACTCACTGAGTACTGATGATTTTTAAAGATTTCTCTGCATGTAAAGCTGGTGATACATCCTTTGGGATCTCTTTCCACATCTCTTCTGTATGTAGCACACAGGAACTTTGAGATCCAATGGCCTCATTTTCAAGACTATAATCCTGTACAAACATCACCAGTCACTCTCATTTCTCTCCAGCTGTTTTTCTCTCTTGTTATCTATCAGAAATACAGAAAACTTTGTCAGATAGTCAGATACTGAGCTACTTGGAGGGATTTGGGTATCATCTATGATATTCAACCTCATTTTTACCTACTCCCAGGCACAGTATTAAGCGCAAACCACAAGCCCTGCCTACCTACCAATAACAAAGAAGGAAAGTAATACAAAATAATTGTTGTTTATCTTTTAAGCATGTTCATGACACTTTCTATGTTATTATCTTTCTGTAGCATGATATATTATTAAAGCAGGTAACAGATTCTGTTATGAACAAGCTTATCCAACATGCTTCTTCTCTGTTTCAGCAGCCCAGATGTTGTAATTTAACACCTTCAATCCAGAATTGCAAGTCTCTGAGATACTACTTTTTGTAAATGATTTTTTTTCTTCTAGCTTAGATTTTAGTATAAGTAAGAGATCTCTATCTATAGCTCCTTTGTTGTTTGCATTCCTAATTTTGAGCACAACGCAGCAGGGAAATCACTCTAAAGTCTACTAATAGCCTTATGGCAATAAAGGATTAAGTTTAGGAAAGTGCTTCTTATATTCCCCCTCCAAAAGCCTTTTAGATACATTTTCTCTTTCTCCTATATGTTGGCAGGAATGGTAACATCTGCTGGTGAGATTTTTTCCATATACTCTTACCAATATATCTAAATACAGCCTTAGGAAACAGGAAAACTGATTGTTTAATTTTCCTTGGAATTCAACAATCTGGCACCAGAAATTTATTATCATAGATAAAAAGCTATGTTTCTTAAATAAAGTGTAGTAAATATCATTGATTGTAGTTAAATATCTTTGTGGAAGTAACTGGAACTGAGACTGTCAGAGTCACAATGTACTTTTTTATTGATGATCAGAGGGCTGGAGCACCTCTCCTATGAAGAAGAATATAGAAAATAAATATATAACAATACAGAATCACAGAATCCTCTAGGTTGGAAGAGACCTCCAAGATCACCGAGTCCAACCTCTGACCTAACACTAACAAGTCCTCCACTAAACCATATCCCTAAGCTCTACATCTAAATGTCCTTTAAAGACCTCCAGGGATGGTGACTCAACCACTTCCCTGGGCAGCCTATTCCAGTGAATAACAACCCTTTCAGTAACGAAGTTCTTCCAAATATCCAACCTAAACCTCCCCTGGCGCAACTTTAGCCCATTGCCCCTCATCCTGTCACCAGGCACATGGGAGAATAGACCAATCCCCACCTCGCTACAGCCTCCTTTAATATACCTACAGAAAGCAATAAGGTCACCCCTGAGCCTCCTTTTCTCCAGACTGAACAATCACAGCTCCCTCAGCCGCTCCTCATAAGACTTGTTCTCCAGACCCTTCACCAGCTTCATAGCCCTTCTCTGGAATCGCTCGAGCACCTCCATGTCTTTCTTGTAGTGAAGGGCCCAAAACTGAACACAGTACTCGAGGTGCGGCCTCACCAGAAACGAGTAAAGGGGGACAATCACTTCCCTGGACCTGCTGGCTACACTGCTTCTTATACAGGCCAGGAGGCTGTTGGCCTTCTTGGCTGCCTGAGCACACTGCTGGCTCATATTCAGCCAACTATCAACCAATACTCCCAGGTCCTTCTCTGACAGGCAGCTTTCTAACCACTCATCTCCCAGCCTGTAGCTCTGTTTGGGGTTGTTGTGCCCAAGGTGCAGGACCCGGCACGTGGCCTTGTTGAACTTCATACAGTTGGCCTCAGCCCATCAGCCCAGCCCATCCAGATCCTCCTGCAGAACTTTCCTACCCTTGAGCAGATCGACACAAACACCTAATTTGGTGTCATCTGCAAACTTATTGAGGGTGCACTCGATCCCCTCATCCAGATCATTGATAAAGATATTAAAGAGAATTGGCCCCAGTACTGAGCCCTGGGGGATGCCACTAGTGACCGGCCTCCAACTGGATTTAACTCCATTCACCACAACTCTTTGCACCCAGCTATCCAGCCAGTTTTTAACTCAACGAAGCGTACGCCAGGCCAAGACAAAAGCAGCCAGTTTCCTGATGAGAATGCTGTGGGGAACAGTGTCAAAAGCCTTACTGAAGTCAAGGTAGACCACATCCACAGCCTTTCCCTCATCCACTAAGCATGTCACTCTGTCATAGAAGGAGATCAGGTTTGTCAAGCATTGTCCTTCATAAACCCATGCTGACTGGGTCTGATCACCTGCTTGCCACGTGATGACACTCAGGACAATCTGCTCCATGAGCTTCCCTGCACTGAGGTAAAACTAACAGGCCTACAGTTCCCCAGGTCTACCCTCCAGCCCTTCTAGTAAATGAGCATCACATTTGCTAGCCACCAGTCAACTGGGACCTCCCCTGATAGCCAGGACTGCCGATAAATGATGGAAAGCGGCTTGGGTAGCTCCTCTGCCAGTTCTCTCAGTACCCTTGGGTGGATCCCATCCGGCCCCATCAACTTGCATACATCCAAGTGCTGTAGCAGTTCGCCAACCATTTCCTCGTGGATTGTGAGTGCCACATTCTGTTCCCCATCCCCTTCCACCAGCTCGAGGTACTGGGTATCCAGAGAACAACTGGTCTTGCTGCTAAAGACTGAGGCAAATAAGGCATTAAACACCTCAGACTTTTCCTCATCTCTTGTAACTAGGTTTCCCCCCGCATCCAGTAAAGGATGGAGATTCTCCTTAGTCCTCCTTTTTGTGTTGATGTATTTATAAAAACATTTTTTGTTATCTTTAACAGCAGTAGCCAGATTGAGCTCCAGATGAGCTTTGGCCTTTCTAATTTTGTCCCTGCACAGCCTCACAACATCCTTATAGTCCCCCTGAGTGGCCCGCCCTCTTTTCCTAAGATTATAAACCCTCTTTTTTTCCTAAGCTCAAGCAACAACTCTCTGTTGTTATATATAAAGAATATAAATACAAAGAAGTATATAAGAATATAGAAAAGAAATAACAAAACAACAAAACAACATATGTTCATGTTTAGTTTTGTCTACATATACAGTCTGATGTATATAGAGATGAGAAACGGGGATTTAAGTCTTTATATAATCATAAATATAATGCTTTCTACTCTACAAACATTTTAATATGGCTAACAAAAAGAAAAATACAGAAAAGGAAATATAGTTCTACACATCTATATATGAATTTTATAATAAATGAATGTAACAAAAAAAATGAGGAAAAGGGAAAATGTTTTAAAACACCATTATACAAAATCATTCAATTTTCTGTTCCTATTTCTGCTTGCCTGACTGCACAAATGCAAATTCTAAAAGGAAGCAAAATATATGGCAAAGAGACCAGAGAGAAATAGGAATAACTAGGAGTATCTCTTCAGGCTATCATGCAACAAATAGTGCTGTTGAATCTATCCTCTTCTGCTAGAACAGATTTTAATCTTTTCCATGAATGTATAGTTATATGGATATGTTGCAAACAATGCGAGTTAGTAAAACCATGTGACTGTGACTGAATGATGAGTCATTCAAGAAAACGTGAGGCATGACCCCTCCAGCTAGTGTCCTAGCTATCTCTATCTTTCTATAAATAGAATAACAACCCTGTTGCTACGCAAGAATATTTCTACAGCTTTCTTATTCCCAAGGTTAGCACCATATTCAGAAGCAGCCTTATTAGAAAGCAAATTACTCTTTTGGCTTTTGTGAGGGCAACGTTTTTGTTTGTTTGTTTTCCCACATGGTCAGTTAGAATTAGTATTTCCTTTTGCTTGGTCATGGTCACCAAAGGAGGGCCACCCATGCATCCTTAAAAAGAGAAAGAGGAAAGAAAAAATTCTCTGGAAAAGCACTGTGATGCAGCAGGGATGGGACTAACAGACCTTTGTCAGACCTGCAAAACAGAGCAACAAGTAAGAAATAACCAACTTGTTAGCAAAGCATGCAAAACTAATGGTGTATCCAGAAATTAACATTGCACAAAAATATGAATAAATAAACAAATAAAGAAGGTTATCAGAAGGACTTCTTACCTGAACCAGCAGATTTCTGCTCTTGGTCTTGGTACTTTGAAAGCTTGATCTTCTTTTAATCAGTGATTGCACGTAATATTCATTATTTACCACAAATACACATAAACTACTATCAGTGTTAAATAATTCTATATTCTATATCCTAAATTCTACAGAAAAGATAGATTTATTTACTAGACTTATGCGTATTGCAGAAAGCTAAAATTGCAATAATTTTATTCAAATAACTACCATGATTTATTATTATTTAAATAATTTATTTAAACAATAATAAAATATTTAATTATATTATTAAAATGTTTACTATCATATTGTATTATTGAAATAATAAAAATGTCTGTCTGTCTGCTTATTTGTTTTACATCTTAATAGCTGAAAAAAATATCCTTCATGTTTCCTATAATTATGCAGTATCAATTACATATTCTCATGGATTTTTTCTGTCATTATTAGAGGTAAACTGTTAGAGTTATCTCTCTATATAATAGGGAGAATAAATATCAGGTGAAATACTTCAGTTCAGATATTTAAGATGGTTCTCTTCCTCTTCCCAGGTCTAAGCACATTCATAAACTGTTTTGTTCCTTGGATGGAATACTAATTGTTCTTTGACTGATTCTCATATTTCTAATTCTACGTTCTTGTCTGCCCTATAGTTCTGTATACTTGCTACTCTATAGTTGAAAAGATACTTTTTAATATCTATTCTGTATTGTTTTTCTTTCATTTCCACTTGTGCTCACTGAGCTTGTCATATGAAATCATCTGGAAACAGTTTCTTTTGTGTTTATTAACCACTCCATTAAAAAAAAAAAAAAAAAAAAAAAGTGAGTATTTTAATATGGTCTTCCTCTTTTTAAGTCTTTTTTTTTTTTTCCCCCAATGTGCAGAAAATGACCATTACAGTGTTTGCAATTACCATTTTCAACACTACAAAATTACTATGGGATTTTTATCTTTTTAATGTTTTTAATGCAAACATTATACTCTAACTTCTTGTAAGATATATGAAAGTATTTAAACGCTGTGATGACAAATCACTCTGGTTAATCAGAGATATAATTAACATGCTTTCAGATATTAAAACACTCATCATAAACAGGAAATCAATGGAAATTTTTTCTGATTAGTTGGAATTGTTTTCTCTCTATCATTATTATTTTAATTGATTCATCTTATAACAGACTGCAATCATTGACATAAATAACTACGAAGATACAAGCTTTTCTTCAAAGATTGAAGGAAGTTTAAAACATTTAAAACGTTTTTGCTACTTATAGTTAGAAGTCACACACTACTCTTTGGATTTCAAAGACAAAATTATTGTATAAATAGGCTGTTTAAAAACATTTCTAAAAGGAAAGTCGCAGGAGATTTGAAGCTCAGTTGCTCCAACTGATATTCTTTTCCTGAGAATAACAGCTACGAAATGAAGAGAAGGTGAACTAGGAACAGAAAAGTGAAAACAATTTAGATATCACCAGTAGATTACCGTGGATTGTAAGAATCTGGATGAAAATAAAATGTCAACTACTGTCAAAAAAGCTGGATGAAGAGGGTTGTAATGGATCAGAAAAACACTTCAGTTGCAAGAATGAAGCAACAATATTTATTGATGAAAAGCAGTGATTTAACAAAGCTTAATTATAAATAGGAGAGTGGTTTAACAAGATTTAATGGCAAGGTAAGCTCAGTTATTTACTGCATAGAGGGCAGGTCCAGACATTAGTTAAGAAGACCGAAAAGATTTTGCACACAATCAATCTAAAATATGACTTAGCAAAGCACGCAAAGTTTCAACATGCCATTAGCCATTTACTGAGGATCTCCTGACTTCGAAGAGTAACCTTGAGATCTGTCCCAACTCAAAGGGAAATCCAGTCATGCAGCTTGCTGCTTTGCAGAAGAGCTCAATGTACTTATCTGTCCCCTGTTTAGGGGGTCAGACGATTGGCTGATAGTCATATTTGTGTACCAGACATATTAGGCTGGTGGATGCTCAATTAGCCCTTCACTATTGTTTTGTTATCTGTCTCCCCAAAAACTAAATGAGCTAGATGCAGCCATCACGACTACCACCGACAGTTATCACTTGAGCAGGGTTATGGGTGAAAGGTCATGTTGGCAGAGTAGGTATATGGCAAATTATGTGGATCGTGACACCTCAGCATTCAATTGGAAAGTTTGTAATTACTCAAGGAGAAAGAGAGAAAAAAATCACAATTCTTTTGGAAACTGTTCAGTTAAATGGTATTTTAAGTTACATTTCTCTTTGAAGGACAGCATGGAGGAAGTATATGGAAGTATATGGCTTAACATAAGTGCTTAAAATAAAACTAAATCAGATTTATGTCAGACAAGATACAGCACTTTTACACATTCTTGGTTTTCATAAAGAAATTGCATAACTTTGTAATTTTCTAGGTGGTAGAAGCTTTATGACAAGGAACCATGCCTTTTTGGAAAGTTATCTGGGACTCCAAAAGACAGAGACTACACTGGTAAACACATTGAGATGGACGAGGTATTGTGAGAGTGTCACCATTGTTGGAGTTAACAGACCTAGCACAGAATCCACAGATATTTTCAGTGTTTTTTTTCAGAAGAAGCAGGAGGATGGGCAGAAAACCCTGTCATGTTTCAAAAAATTTGTCACCATAACTTGTCAGCAATTACTCAAGCCCTAGCAGCCCATATAGTAATATGAAACCTTTCTGTTCAATAACCTTACAATCCAGAATGCCTGTAACTCAATGAGCAAACACTTTTTTTCTTTTGAATGACTCCTGGTTGCACAGTGCTTTGCATGAAATCTGAGAATCAAGTTAGTTAATATCAAATTCTTTCTATGTAATGTATAGGACTGGAATTCAAATCTAGTTTAGGACATTCAAAATGTACTCATCTACATGTAGATGTTTATATGTGTGCTGAATTTCAGAACTCCAATAACAGTCATCAATGTTATTCTAGATTCAGTCACCTTGACACCAGTAGAGGAGCAATAGGGTGTCCAAGAAGAAAATAGTTTCACATGATTACTTGAACTCTAATTCTAGACATCTGTATCTACCATGGTGATTAATTTAACACTGGAGTCATTTACATTTTACAGTAAAATGGATTCCATTCATCTATCTTTTAGTGTAAGATTGGCCTTATTATGGTTTTATTGTGCCTTTTGGCAGATTTTGTCTTCTTTATATGATTTTTAATTGCTCTTTATTATATTTAGCTTTTAACATGGTGGAAAAAGTTGAATACTACTTTTAGTATTGACAAGTGATTCAAATAATTAAATGGATACAAACCAGTAAATGAATGTCTTTGAGTGTTTTGACTGGTTTTGCATTTTTGGGACCAGAAAATGAAAAACAAAACAAAACAAAAACAACATAGAAGTAAAAGAATATGCATGTGATTTATATTAGGTATATTTTTATTATTTATCACACTAAGGTTATTTACCCTTTCTTATTTTTTTTTCTGTATTGAGAAATATTTTATAGTATCTGATATTAAACACTATGAACAGAACGCACATAGCACAGTAACAATCTACATATCTATATTGTACCTTTTTTCACCATGATAGTATAAAATATTTCAACATATTTAGCACTATCTAAAACTGCTGAGAAAATTTACAAATTAAGGATCACTTTTTAGTTTTTGGACACAATAAACTCCATGCTATATGAAGCTTCAGTTTACCGTGCACATTTTGCAAGATTACCATAATGAACTTAATATTTTAAATAAAGTTAAAAGCCACTATAACTAGGAAAACAGGTGCAATTCCTGTATTCTGTTTTTAATCATGATGACTGTCAAATTAAAATGCAAATTAGGATTAATTTACAAAAAAAAAAAAAAAAAAAAAAAAAGCTAATGAATTTCAAAACATGAAGGCAAGCCATCCACAAATGCATTACTGTTGCTACCAAACAGCTTACTGAAAAGGAAGGGGAAGCAGAAGTGGAAGAGAAAGGGCAAGGACAAGGGGAGAGGGATAGGAACAGTGAATGGGAGGAAGGAGAGTGGGGGAAAGGGGAAGGGGAAGGGGA
>CM021697.1:154799204-154877999 GCA_011074415.1 Stictonetta naevosa
GGGAAGGGGAAGGGGAAGGGGAAGGGTCATTTAATAAGATTTTTTCACAATGTGATTTTTATTTTGCACTATTCATCTGATATCTAAGAAATATATAGTTGCTGAAGGAACAGATCATAAAGTTCCTTACATGGAATCTTCAAAGGATTTTCTTTTATAGGGAGAGAAAGTTTAGTTTTAATGATTCAGTATCTCTCATGCTTTGGTGTGTGCCAGCTTCTGCATTACATACATAATAGCATAATTTGGCAAGCCGCACTGAAATGTTCAGTAGCAAAGTTTTGCAACAAATTATTTAAATCATTCAAAATTTTTAGATCTGTCCAGCAATAAGAAATTGGATGTCTAAACTTATTTTGTATCATCTGTTTGAATATTTATTGCATTAATATTGGACATGAGGCAAAGAAAAAAATACATATTCAATAACAATATGAGTTCTTTTTCAAAATCAATAACATCCTTGTCCTATTCAATATTTATTTATTGACTACTTCATGTCAGTTTATTTACTCAATCTCCAGAAATATTTTGAAACTGTGTATCGCTTCAGACAAGGAACTTTACCTTTTGTGTAGTTAGGACACTTTGTTCATAATATATGTATATATATATATTATTTAATATTATTTTAAAAAGAAAAACAATAAAGCAAAGGTGGAAGGGAAAAATGGTCGAAAAGCTTAGCAAGGAGAAACAAAAGTGCAAAATATTTTAGGAAGTTTTATAGGTGTTATAGCAGTTCATACCACAGAATTAGTCAAAGAGTTAAATCCTTAGTAATGACTAATATTAGAGGAGAGAAAGAGACTGACACATACACAGTACTATGATGACACTGATAGTTTTTATAGTTCATTCAGAGAGGAACACCCCTGATCAGAGCTGGCTTACTTTTCATGTTGGAATCTTGATGTCAAGTATTAGACAAGTATATATGTATTTCTTCCACAAAATGGAATACATGAGTAAAAATTCTTTTTTTTTTTTCTTCCTGTTTTCAGTTCTTCAACCTATACACATAAAAGGAAAAAATTGAAGTTTTCTTAGACATTATGAAAAAATACCTAACTAAGCAATCTAATCTAATCTTAGTTTGCAATTGACAGCCTAGATTATGTTATGCTATTCACAAAGAGGTGGATGCTGGTATGTGTAAGCAGATAAAGAAAAGGAAGGATGGGCACGTCTTAAATCAGTTTTGCCAACAGAAAAAATTACTTGTCAAGTTATCGACTGGATTTGTGAAAATGTGTCATCACCTTGTGAGTTCCATTACACTTTAGAGTAATCCAAATGGATTGCAAATAGATTATTTCTGAAACAAGTAGTACTCAAAAAGAACAAGAATGAAAGCCACAAGCAACAACCATTCTACGTTGTAGATTTTCCTAATATTACTGCACTTTTGAGACATTAAAAATGAAATTTTTATACAGTTCTACCAGATAAATTAATAGCACTACATTAGCAAAGCTTATTGAAATGATGCAGCCTAGAATAAACATTTTTCACATAACTGAACACTAATAATATTTCAGTAGTCTTACTTTTTAGATCTTTGAGTGAAATTTCCCTAGAGATCTGAGGTTCTTTTATGCTGAGGACATGTGTACAGCATACACTCAACCACTGACGTAAAAATTTAGAAAATACAATTTTTAATCATCACCAAAGAGAAGAACTCTTAAATCATTTAGGCATAAAGTGCCACTGTGATCTAAATCAAAGGTAGTGGGGTGAGAATTTGGTAGTTACTTCATATTATTAAAAGCCATGTTTCATTTAAAGTGCCTGAAATTCAGGGAATGATCTAATTTCAATATTTATGCAACATATAGTGTGCAAGGAATTATTTGTTTATTTAAATAGCTACATATTAATTTACAAGACATTTTAATATCCCCCATAACTGAAAAATTATAGCAAAATTTCTATAAAAGAGGAATCACATTGTGCTGTAAAAAAAGGAAAACTGCAAAAGTGAAAAATGTTAAAAGAACAGAAAGAAATATGTAAGTCTGTTCACTTGAAAAGTGATGCTACCTTTACTGTACATCTGTGAGAATAAATTCTAACTTGAGGTCAAATCAGGTATTTCTTGCCATTTCCAGATGTTTGCCAGGTGTCTTTTAGGGGATTTATGACTCATCAGCTTTTTGTCACACAAGCTGAACAAATCTTCTCTAACCGGTGCCATCAAGCGTAACTGTAATATTATTTATTTATTTATTCATTGACAGTATTGTACTGAGGAGACAATATAAAATTTATAAAGCCTTATGGGAATTACTTGTTTGGGTGTTGATGATAAGTACAACAGCACATTAATTGCTTCAAACAACAGGATGTTGACTTGCAATTTATTGCTCGAAGATTGCTACCCTTTTTGACATAAAATATGGTTATTTTGTATTAACACATTTTAAGGGAGATAAACAGCTCTTAGATACAGGCCTCTGAAGATTCTTCAACATCTGTAATAGAATAACTTCACACTTATTATATTGTCTACCAAACAAAAAAAAAAAATGGATAATAAAAGTGCAGAATTTTAACAGGTATGTGACTGCATATGAGGCAGTCAGGCCTCTTCATAGCTAATGGTTTATATGAGCATTTTTAGTTTCAATGCATCTTATCTAGTGCAGGTGTTAACCTTACAAAAAGACAAGTTTTTTCCTAAAAAAAAAATAAAGTCTGTTTATTGTCTATAAGAGACTGCATGCATATAAGATCTTATATAGAGATATTTTTAAACAAACTTCTGTGTGAGGATTGTGTTGACCCTCACAAGTTCAGAAGCTTTCCCTCCTTCTCCAGTAGCCCATGCAAAACCTAGTGAGTCCTCAGCTTTGATTCCTGTGTAATAAATTATAGCAGTAACAAAAATCAATTAAATATATTATCCTGAGTAGAAAGGACAAGGTAGTGCAACGACAATAAAAAACATATCTAAAAACTAACAAACAAGCAAAGACTTTGGACAGAAATAGAACCTAACTACCAGTAATGTTCTGGGGCATAAGGGGCACCACCATAAACTTGGGGAAAGGATAGAGAAAGATATCCACCTTACTCCAGAATGGGCTAATCATAGACATGAGCAAGGCCTTGATATTTAATCTATGGAAAATTAATAATCTTTCTGGGTTCTTGTTATTGAGTAGCAGAGACTGCCACATAGGCATTGTCTAGGAAGCATCTGGCATTACTCTGATGGATTTTTGCTGTGTATGGAAAAGAAAATCTAAAAAATCTATGTTTAAATATACATGAGAAAAAAAAAAAGAGAGAGAAAAAAGAAAAGTCAGGGGGCAGGAGGAGAGAAAATGACACTATATGTAGAGTTTTACACATAGAGTGAAAAAATAAAAGACAATATTTCACAGAAGTAAAAATTATTCTAGGTTGCATAATAGTTGAACACCATGGAAACCATGACAGTGGAAAAAATATGGACATAAGATGATAGCTGGTTATTTAGAATGTTTCTCAAATTATAGTGGAAATTACCTCATAATAAATGAATTATTATTTGACTAGACTAATGGAGATTGTCTTCTCCAAACAGTTCCAGGACCAAGTGATTTGTCCTGCCCCTTTCTGATGGAAGACTGAGGCTGCTGCTGGCTGCCTCCTCATTCTCTTTACAGGCAGAAGAAAGACAAATAAAGATCTAATTCCCATGAACTGGTCACTGTCCTTGGATGGCCTAAAAAGTAGCCAAATTAGTGTCCACAGTTCACCAGTTAGGTCACTAACTTCTTCTTTCACCTTCCATTGTACCTTTCACCCTGGCCTTTGTTTAATTAGCCTTCTATCAGGTATTAGTTAGATACAATTGTGCAAACCAAGGCATTGACAAAATGAGCAATGTTCATAATAAAGTGTTAAAAAGGGTACATGAGTAGAATGTAGATCTTATAGCCATTACCTTATTCTACTGTGGGTATGCAGAGGAAAAGGTAGAAAGGTAGAGGACAGGCAGAAGGCAGAAGGGAAAGGACCAAAACAAGTGATAGAATCTAAAGAATAAAGAATATAGACATTTTGGGTATATTATAGGGCTGTAATGTCCTGATAACCACAAGGCTTATGTTTTTTAGGAGAATTTCCTTCTCCTTATAGCAGAGGTTGTTAAATATTTTATTGCTTGAATGAATCATTTTATGAGTTGTAATATTCTCTTATTATTAAACATGAAGGGAGAGAGAAATGGCTTGTATTATCATCTTTGATTTTTATTTTTTTTATTGTTTTCTTTTCTTTCTGTTTGACCATGGAAACAACACACTTTTAAATGAAGTATAAAGAATTGTGAATACAAAATTAAGAATCTATGCAACCATGTTAGTGTTTATGACATCTATTGAGGGAATTACACCATAATTAATTTACAGTCTCTTTAGGAGATTAATGCTTTGTTTGTGAAATGCCAAAAATATTTTACCTCAGAAACAATAAATGGATTTATGGATAAAGGAGTGCTAGTGCTAGCTCAAAACCATCATTCCTATATATTTTCAAATTTTATAGAAATTAATATTATATCAGAGTTGTCTTTTTATCTTTGGAAATGTTCATCTAGTAAAAAAGCATATGTAAAAAAAAAAAAAGCACTGCTTGATGTATAGAACATGTAGGAGAGAATTAATGAAGTGCTTTGAAAAAGGAATTCTTTTTTAAGACAGAAAAATGATGTAGAATAAAAAGGATCTCTGCAGTAGCAAACTGCATCTAATAAATATTACAGAAAACAAGGGAAAAAAAGGAAAAGGAACAAGAATTTTCTTTTATGAGCTTTATACTTAGAAGAATATTTCAAAGATCATCTTATATTTTAAAATAGTGGCACAGTATTAAGCATAGGCAAGATAAATTATTTTTCTTTGCTCAGTGTCATGGTTGCAAATGGAAATGAATGCCTAACAACATTTTAAAGAAGTGACAACGATGCAGAAGCATTCTTTCCTATTGTATGTGCAGGAAATTACTTTAATGTTTCCTAAATAATGAATTTTGTGAGTAACACCTTGTATATACTGTTGTAATTTTCTGTAGGGAAGTCTATTAAAATTGTGAGTGTCAAATTGTAAATAATTTTATACATGAATGTTTGAAAATAATGCAACCCATCAAGTAGCTTGCTTCAAAGCAGCAAGTCAGAATGAGATGAGAAGCACCTCATTTTCTTACTCATTATCTAACTGCAGTTGCCTGTATTTTCAGATGCTATTAAGTAAAAATCTTGCTGTGTCAGTAAGCCCATAAATCTGTTGTATTAGTCAAAGCCATAATAATTTGGCTCTAAATCCTTGATTTTTCATTGGCCAGCTGGAGAATTTAAGAGTTACAATGATAAAGTGAATCATAAAATAACATTGGAAAGTTAAATTCAAATCTTATCCTGAAAACCCGTGTTCCCTTGATTTTACTCTAGCACACCAAATTTATTTTGTTAATTATACAGTGACATTATTACTCACCAGATTGCAGCATGGCAGATGCATTCAAGACTCACAAAAACTTTTATGTAACTTCTGTTTGGAAACATGAAACTCCCTGAGTTAAATGAACATATATCATTTGTGCCATTGTATTATATGCAGAGACAAGTAGTACTGACCTAACAACTTCACGGGAATCTAAGATGGAGTATTATTCCCACAGTTCTTCATAAATACCCAGGCAAGTCTGATAAAGCTGTGGACCTAGATAAAGCCCAGACCTAGAAATAGTGAACTTAGAGAAAGACAGAGACAAAAGTAAGATCTTCTGCATGTTAAGCAGAACGAGTCATTTCTACTATAAAAATAGGTAATGAACAGATGCCTATAGATTTGATATCATCTAACCAAATTCAGGTATGGTAATTATAAAGACAATGTGGTGGTATTACCCAGCTGGGCAGCTGAAGTCCAGCACAGCTGCTCTCTCACTCCCCTGCCTCAAAGAAAAAGGGAGAGAAAACATGATGGAAAAGGGCTCGAGGGTTAAGATATGGACAGGGAGATCAATACTAATTATTGTCACAGGCAAAACAGACTCATCATAGGGAGATTAATATAATTTATTACCTATTACTAAAAAGCTAGAGCATTGAAAAACTAAAAGCAAACTAAAAACACCTTCTCTCCATCCCCCCTCTTCAATGTCCTCCCCCTGAGCAGTGCAGGGGAATGGGGAATGGGAGCTGCAGTCAGGTGTTAACACTTTGTCTCTGGCTCATTCACTGTCACTCTCTTCCTGTCCCTCCCACTGGATGCCATCCTTTCTAAACAGATCCTGCATAGACTCTTCTCACAGAGGCCAGCCCTGCACCACCCCCCTCTACCCCCACTACCAAGCCCTTGCCTTGCAAACTTAATACATGAGAAAAAAGAAAAAAAAAAATCTTTCTTATCTTCTCATCCTCAACTTCTCATCATTTCTTTTAATAATAGCATTATTCTTGATTCCAGACACTGGGATACATTCATACATCTTCTTGAAAGCCTCACTGAAGGCATGCATCTGCAAATTGCCTCTCACCATCCATTCTTGAGTCACTTTGCTGACTTTGCTCACTTTCACTGTCTTATTTTATTTTTGCTTTGGCCTCTTTTGCTCAGAAAATCCATGGAGGAACATCTAAATATTTGTTATTTTGAGTACTTAATGTTTGCTTTCATCTTTATCCATCCAGCTGAAAAAAAAATAAAATAAAAAGTGCAAAATGAAGTATGTGTTAAGGTTTATATTATTACTTCTATCATGAGTCTTTTCAACTTTGGATTCACATTCTCATCACTGTTTTTTAATTGCCCATGCTTCTTTTCTCTATCCATCCTATTAATTTTTCTTTACAAGCAATCTCAGATCACATAGCCTTTTTTCTGCTCTTGAAATAGTTTTTAAATCCAGTGTGTTTTTTTCTTCTCTTTCTCTTCTATTTTTGTTTATAGAACAACTTATCATCCATTCTTTGCAAAGTCTTCCAGATATTATCCTTCTCTCAACATCTCTTTTTCCAAAACCTCCTGTCTTTTTACAAGGAAATTTTAATTTTCTTCCTTGTCACTTTGTGTTCTTTTTTGTTTATTTTTTCTTTTGTATTTTTCATTGTGATAAATTATAGAATAATAGAATGGTTTGAGCTGGAAACGATGCTAGAGATCATTTAATTCCAATCCCTCTGCCACGGGCAGGAACGCCTTCCACTAGACCATGTCAGACACCAAGGTCAGTGAAGGAGGGGGAGAGGTGTTCCAGGCAGCAGAGCTGAAGTTCCCCTGTGGCCTGTGGTGAAGACCATGGTGAAGGAGGTTTTTCCCCTGCAGTCCATGGAGAAGACTGAGGTGGAGCAGGTGGACCTGCACTGAAGGAGGCTGCGGCCTGTAGAGGACCCCTGCCAGAGCAGATTCTGGGCCAGAGCTGTAATCTGTGGAGAGGAGACCATGCAGGAGCAGGTGACCTTGCAGGAGCTGCTGCCTGTGGGGGACCCAGGTTGGAGCAGTTTGCTCCTCATGGATGGAGCCCGTGGTATGGGCTCATATTGGAGCAGTTCTTGAAGACCTGCTGCCTCTGGGAAGCCCACGCCGGATCAGTTCAGCAAGGACTGCATCCCGTGGGACGGACCCCACAGCACAGGGGACGAGAGTGACCGAGAAGGAGTGGCAGAGAACCTCTATAGACTGACCACAACCCCAATTCCCCCATTCCTTTGTACTGCTCAAGGGAGGAGGTAGAAGAGGGCGGATGGGGGAAGGTGTTTTTGTTTTTCCTTTGTTTCTCACTTCTCTAGCTTGTTAGTAATAGGCAATATATCTTACTGTCTCCCTACTCTGAGTATGTTTAGCCCATCACAATAATCATTGAGCAATCTCCCTGTCCTTATCTCAATCCTAAAACCCTTTCAATTGTATTTTCTCTCCCTTTACCTTTGGGGAGGGAGAATGAGAGAGCAGTTGTGGGGGAGCTTGGCTGCCCACTCCAGTAAAACCACCACAGGAAGGGAGAAGGGAGAAGGGGGAAGGGAGAAGGGGGAAGGGAAGGGAAGGGTAGGGAAGGGAAGGCTGATGAGGTTCTTTGCTCTCATGTCTCAGCCTCTTCAGAGTTGTCACTAATCAAGTTCTTCACCACATCAGCATCTCTCTTTATTTTTCCTCCAGGCACACTAATTATCATCTGTTACAAATGTAAATCAAGATTATAGCACTGGAGTATACTTATCATGTTGCATATACATGAATTGCAATATTTTATCAAGGACACTCCTAAAAAAAATGTGTATGTAACATTTCAAACCTACTCTTGGCATTTTAAGGGCTCGTCTCTAACAAATTCAGCAGAACTCAGTGGGGGAATGGAGCAACTGGGGAAAAAAATAAGCCCCTCTCACTCTTTTTTATCAGGGTATGCAGAACACTGTTGTCTCCCTCACTAACAAGGTACCATGCTGAGAGCTGGAAGAGAGAGCTGCTGTGCAACAACATTAAACTGTTGTATTTCTTCACAGGAAGCTTAAAAAACTGTAAGCTTTCTCAGCCTCTTGATAAAAGAGCAATTAACTTGTATATTTATAGTCCAAAGCACAAAGCCTTCCATATCGTGGATTAAACAGACTTCTCTCAGTTAAGTTGCTTCAGAGTCTGTAAAATGCATTCCTTGCCTTTATTGCAGAGGTTCTGCCATCTTGTTCACTGACTTCAAAGTTAGTAGAACAATATTACAAAGAGTCAGATATGTTTAGTTAGGGATCAGTAGCTTATTTCACCACCGTTCAGAACATTATTTAATTGTATTTGGAATAAATTAAATGAACTGCCTTGATAATATTAATTTTAAAAAATACCTTTGACAAATGTGAAACAGTCAGCTGAATGACTTTGTAATACAGTTTTTAATTTTTTGACATTAGTGGCCCATGTTTTGCCTTTTTTTTTTTTTTTTCACAGTCCAAAATCCTTGAAATGTTTGTGCTCGGATTATGACAGGATCTTACAATTTTGACATACAGAGGATAATGCATTGATGGGGATTCATTTCTGCTGAAAGAAAATGTGACACTAAGATCTGGTTTTATTAACATGATCTGTCCCAGATTTCTTGTATGGCCTTGAACAAAGATCTCCAAGGTAGTGCCACTTAAAGTGGTAAGTCCACACAGCTCAGCACAGCTCAGATTCATGGTCTCAGTCACTGAAGCAGAAAAAACTTGTCTTTGCTAAACTTGAGTTAATAAATATTATTTCAACAACAGCAACAGCAACAAAATAATTTCTCAGGAGAATCCCTAATGATTATACAAGCCAAACTTATTTTTTACTTTTTCACAGCATTTAGCCACTTACTCACATTGACTTGGGTGAAGTCTGTATTTGGTTGTTTGTATCCATAGTAAAGACATGGCTGTGGCATCTCTGATCAGAAATCTGAGGAATATAAAACCTCCCACAGAGCTCAGTTAACAGTTAGCTAATCCACTGGTTAGCAGATTCACTTCTTGGGTAGGAACTTAAGAAATAGGGTTGAATGTAAGTAATCCGTTCCTGCCTATTCTCTGAGTTCCCAGTTATCTCAATTTTCCGTATGCCATGCACCTGTCTCCTCATTTTTGTGAATTAACACAGTGTTTCAAAGGCTCACTTACAAATCAGGAAACCCAGAAATCTGGCCTTTCTTAGAATTGTGGTTTCAAAGCCACAGGGCTTACTTCTTAACAGAATACTGAAACCAGCTGGCTGAAGGAGAATTCAGACCAGAGGGATGCTCTTCTGAGGTACTTGTGTACAAGACTCATGTGGCCAGGCACAGGGAGAGAGCTTTGTTCTGCATAGCTTGGAAAAGGAGACATGCAGTAGAGGTATTCAGGTGCCGTCTCCCAGGTACTACTTACGCATTTTACCCAAGCACCTTATAAAGTGGAATGCATAAACAGATTACAGAGCAGAATAAGAGAAACATTGTGCTTTATGAGACAATATTTGTCCTTGAAATGGGGGGTGGGAGGGGAGGGAAGGAGGGCGAATCCTTCCTTGTATAATTCATCACTGGCATACCTTTATTTCATTGAGACAGTCTTTTCTTGAGGACAGGGTCATGTTGCTGGCACTTTTCTCAGGAATTCACTACATATAATGTGGGTATGAGCCTTGAAGAGAATAGACAGCTCTATTAATTCAAATTCAGTACTGCAGATATTCTTAATTTAAAATCCCTTAGAAAATTATGCATAGTTGATTCATGTCCACAGATTTCTAAGAACTTCTTTGTTATACTGCTAGTGCAGTTTTTATTTCTATTCAATGATTTCTTTCACAATAAACTCCAGCTTTTGAAGCAGTTTGGTAAAAATGTAAGATGTAAAAGGACAGTAGCATTCTTTAAAAGACTAAAAGACATCAATAATAAAGAAAATTGCTGTGAATTATGTTCCATCAAGTAGGTGATTAAAAAAAAAAAAAAAAAAAAAAGAATTAAAAACAAGTGCTGCATTAGTTGCTAATATTATCCCAGAATCACCGCTGCACCCTCTTGAAATAGGTAGAAGTAAGCAGCTGACACTGGTTAAATCAGTACTAGCATACAATTATTATTTTTAAATCTTTAAATATGAAGTTGTTCAATAAACACAACTCTAGTTTATGGCACCAAAAAGTAAAAGGGTTCTAGAGCACAACTTGAAGTCCTGTTTAATAATATTTTTTTATTATTATAATTATTTTTTTTTGCCTTGCAAAGGTTTTCCTTCCTGACACAGTGAGAGACCAGACCTCTACTACATCTGTAATCTTTGGAGTGGCTTGTGAAAGGAACTTGCTATGTCTGTATTGCCAGTCCTGGAACAGCTTTGAGCTCCTAAATCCTGATGGACTAAGTCATGACTTTTTATCAGTGCGGTAACCTGGCATGCAGCAGCCCTGCTTACCAGGCCTGGTACCACAGAAAAGAAGTCTAGGTCAGCGTCACATCAGACTTCAGTAAGGGTCCAGGATTTGGTAAAGTGCCCTAGCAAATTTAGAACTGCAGTTGTGGTGGACTTCCTGCTTGGTCTGCAGTTTCTTTGCCTCCTGTCTTATTTTCTTGTGAGAGCAGTATAAATGTCCAGGAGACTGAAACAATTTACTAAGAGAAACTGAAAGTTTTGCATGAGATTTAAAGCTTGTCTAGCCAAATTAATGGAAAACATATCATATGCAATGCAAAGTAATAATCCTGTATTTACAAAAAGCTTATCTAAACATTATAACAGGTCTTTCCTATCTCTTAGCTCTAGGTTCCTGATAAATGGATTAAAATTGTTAATATTTTCCTCCTTATACTGGAAAAATAACTGTATTCTCCCATGCTCTTTACTAGAGACGTAACTCAGTATGGTAAATAACATCACCTAGAGGGCATATTTTAAATTACATTAACATTTGACTTTATACATTATAATCTGCTTGATATCATTACTATGGGCACTATTATTTACAGAATTATTTACCTTGCCTGTACATTTTAAGAATCTGCAAGTTTAATACAATGTTTAAAAAATATAGCAGAATTTGTGTTTTCTTAATACCTTTTATTTTACAAATGCTCATACAGATAACTGCTCAGTTTTAGTGATATTTGTCTCACATCAAATCAATTATGATCAGCAAAATAGCTTTCATTACAATGAAATGCCACCACATATATTGCATTTTTATCTGCTAAAGTATGTATCTCACCAAGCTTATGGAATCAGCCAGAATATCTCTAGCTATGAACTCTTTAAAAGTAACTGCATTGTATGCTTCTTCTTTTATATTTTTTCTTACCGTGATTCATTTTCCAATTTTTCAAATTAGACTGTCATAAGGAGAAATCTAATTCTGTCTCCCTCATAGTTTGCCATGCAAATGAAAAAAAAAGAGATTAACCTTTTTTTTTTTTTTTTTTTTTTTCCGGGGGGCGGGGGGGGGGGGGGTGGGTGTTGGTTAATCTAGCAGGCAGTTAACCACCACCTAGTTCTCTCATGAGCTGCTCACTCATGAGAGAACTCATGGCTTGAATTTAACAGGTAAAGCAAAAGCTGTGCATGCAACCAAAGCAAAACAAGGAATTCATTTGCTACCTCCTATTGTCAGGCAGGTGTTCAGCCACTTCCAGGAAAACAGGGCTCGTCATGTGTAACATTTTATTGGGAAGACAAATGCCATCACTCCAAACATCCCCCACACACAGACACACACAGACCTCTTCTTTACCCCAGCTTTTAATGCTAAGCACATTGCCATGTGGTACAGAATATGTCTTTGGTCAGTTTGGGTCACCTGTTCTGGCTGCATCCCCTCCCAGATTCTTGTGCACCCCAAGCCTCCCTTAGCTTAAAAAGTAGAAAAGTCCCTGTCTCTGTGTAAGCACTGCTCTGCAACAACTACAAACATTGATGTGTTATCACTGCTATTTTCAACAAAAATATAAAACGCAGCTTTGTGTGAGCAGCTATGAAGAAAATTAACTCTATCCCAGCCAAAACCATGATAGACTTACATCAGGTGAATTTAATGGTCATTACTGATATTAATTTAAGCAATAACAGAAGCATTTCATTGTTTCTTGAGTGTGTGATCTGCCCCTGGAATAGTCATATTAGAAGGCACCAAGCCAAAAGCTTAACCTTCTTAAGGGAAACGGATTATTAATATCTTATCAAATCTCTGGCATTTCTGTCTTTGCTACTATACTAGAGGCTTGAAGAATCTATTGCTGAATAAATGTGTGAAACCTGACTCTAAATTTTGTATACTATATTTGACAGACAAGACAAAATACGGTGAAGAAAGACTCATAATCTTAATATTGTCATGATGTTGGAAGATGAGTTTTCAGAATAAGTCAAATAGTTTCACACTATATAAACTTTATAAATGTAATGGTTTGTGCACCAGCTGAGTAGAATTTCTTACGACACTCCACTTATACCCTTAGAATCACTCTAACAATCCTATCATACCTAGATAATCAGTGACAAAAAAAGAGCTGTTATGAATTTATATTAAAAAGGCAAAGAATTTTAACAATAAAATCCTAGCATGTTTATAGAAAATGTATGAATCCAGTATGCAAAAATTCTGACTGAAATAATTTTAAATAGAATCTGTAATTTTAATTTAATTTAGTCTCCACAAACCAAACCAAGTCTTAAAAAGCTCAATAGGAGATAAGAAAAACAACAACCTTCCTCCCTTCCTTCCTTCCTTCCTTCCTTCCTTCCTTCCTTCCTTCCTTCCTTCCTTCCTTCCTTCCTTCCTTCCTTCCTTTCCTTCTCCAAATTTAATTAAGTCCTTTTCACGTCTACTAAAAAAAAATATTTACTACTATAATATTCATTTTCTCATGGAAACTAAGATACCTTTAACTTCAGAAAGTAACACCTATCCCTTTTCACCACTAAAGTAGTAGATAGGACTTTCCTGATCTAGTCACTCTTTGTCATATTTATTTATGTTTATGGAAAACTATGTTATGGAAGATTACATCATATTAAATATTTTGTGGGTCTGAGTAGTGTATATATAAATCTACTTCTTGTCTCTGTCTGCTTGCAGCAAAACATTAATGGGAATATTATCAGCTTCAGCTGCCTAAAGGCAGATTTTAAGAAATGCATTTGTAAAGCAATCTGGTGCATAAAATGTGCAGAATTTTCTAGCTGTATCAAAACATATTTCTTCAGTTTCATTTTAAATTACTTTACCAATCATTATAGGTAATGCAACAACTTGAGCATGATCTTATGCAGACTGCAAAACAATGATTACTACTTGGAGTAGAAATATTATCTATTTTTGATATTTTAGCATTTGTTTTTCTGAACATTTCCATCCTATAGGCAAGAGTATTAATTTTTAAAAGACTATTATAGACAGAAAAACTTTGATTCAATTTTATGAAGATGGCACTGGCTTTGACTGGGGATGGGACCAATTAATACGATAATGGAATTAATGGAACCAATGGAGGTCCAGACAACCATCCAGAGGGCCTTAGGCTAGAGAAATGAGCTGACAGAAACTTCACGAAGCTCAGCAAAGCAAAAAAGCATAGTCCTGTCCCAAAGAAAAAAGAATACCTGGCAGCAATACAGGCTGGGCACTGATGGACTGGGTAGCAGCTCTGGGAGAATGGCCTTAGGAAGCCCTGGAGGACTGGAAGCTGAATATGAACCAGCAGAGCATCCAGACACCAAAGAAAGCCATCAGCATCTGAGGCTAAATGAGTGGGAACACAGGCAGCAGGTTCAGGGAAGTGATTAATTAGTGCTGATTAGACCATATATACATATTGTATCCAATACAGAAAATATATAAATGAACCACCAGCATGGTCAGGGCTGAAGAACCTATCCTGTGAAAAGAGGCTGAGCGACCAAGGCTTATTCAGCATGGAGAAGAGTTGTGTTGAGGGGAACCTAATAAAAGTGCCCTAGTGCCTTTGGGGTATTAGAATGGAGACAGAGCCAAACCCTTCAATATGGGCACAGTGGAAGGATGAAAGTCAATGAGTATAATTTGAAACAAAGCAGTTTCAGACTGGATGTAAGGAGAAATTTGTTCCACATGAGGACTGTTGAGCAGTGGAACTGGTTGCCCGGAGAGACTGTTGTTTCTGTGCTTGGAAGTTGTCAAAACCTACCAGTACTAAGCCCTAAGTAACCTGACCTGAGTTGCCCCTGTTTTGAGCCTGTTAGACTAGACTTTGTGTGTTACCTTCCAATCTGAATTGCCCTTTGATACTATGAAATAATTCCTGATTTTGAAAAGAAAAGAAAACAAAACAAAACAAAAGGTATCAGCACAACATTTTACATAGCATTTTGGCTTATACATCAAACTGAACAGGTTTTGTAAGGCAGTATTTTGTGTATGGATTTAGTGCCATTCACAGATTACGCAAAACTGGAGGGAGTGGCTGATTCACCAAAGTGCCATGCTGCCATCCAGAGAGACCTTAACCATCTGTAGAGGTAAATTGACAAGAATTTCGGGAAGTTCAACAAGGTAGAGTACAAAGGTCTGCACCTGAGGAGGAAAAACACTGGACACAAGTATATTCTGGGGACCACCAAGCTGGAAAGCAGCTCTACAGAAAAGGACCTGGGAGTCCCAGTGGACACCAAGTTGAACATGAGCAAACAGTGGCACAAAGTCTAGTTAGAGTGTCTCAACTTGTCCAAGCTTTAGCAAGGGTATTGGACCAGATGACCTCCAGAGGTCCCTTCCAACCTCAACCATTCTGTGATTCCATGATTCTGTAATCCTGTATTTGACAGCCTTATTCAACTTCTGTATTAGCCAGTTCTGAGAAATATTTATGGTAAGTTACAACTATTACTTTTTTATTTTATTTTATTTTATTTTATTTTATTTTATTTTATTTTATTTTATTTTATTTTATTTTATTTTATTTTGACAATTTTTATTAGGCATGAAGGAATTATTCTACTTTTGCCCAAAGAAGAAATCAAAACCAGAAAGAATCTAAAGGTCTTACATGCTAAACTTTAGTTAAACTCAGAACTAAGAACTAATTTTCTAACCCTAAATTTCAGTATTAATTCAGATGGTAAAAGATACAATTAGTGTAATCAGTAACCTAGATAGGACAGTTAAGACAGATGACATAGGTGATCTGACCAATGTGACTTAAATAATCAAACAAGGCATCTTATATATTGTATTGCATTAGTAACAGAGAAGTACAGAAAAAAAAAAAAATGTTTTGCTCCCCTCAATATGAACGCAGCTGTGCATGCTCAAGATCTTGTGGTAAAGAAAAACAAAAATACTTGATGCAAAAATAAGTCTGGAACAACTGACATAAAGTCCTTTGAGATTTAGTCAAGGGAAAAGTTATTTAGAACAGCTGTCTTGCATGCCCTGTCTCTTTTAATAATTTCACAGTTACACTAAATGGCTTAGATAAGGTGCACATACTAAATTGGTTGCAATTTACACACTCTGAACTGCATTTCATACAACACCAAATCACTTCAATAACATCCTTAATGGTATTGTATGCTTTTTGAACAGGAAGAATTACATTTTTTGAAAACCCATGAGATCTTGTGCTGCATGCAAGCTCAAGAAAATCCTTTGCAAACCCTCAGCATGAACAAAAAGAAAAAAAGGGAGGGGGAGGGAATGATTAGGACCTTTCCATATCCAAACCCCAGCCATTAACAAAGGCGTGAAGCCTTTTACTGTTAAGTTCATAACAACATATGAGAAAAGAAAAGCAATTTATTAAAATGATTACCAAGAAAATAAAAATAATTAAAAAAAAAATAGTTGGCACAGTCTTTAGTAATAATAAACTACTTAGGTTGTCATGGTTCGCACTACTCTTTCCAGTATAAGCCCCCCCAAAAGAATTTATGAAAAGAGATAAAATGAGCCATGTGTCCATTCTCATTACATAATTTCTGTTAACAAGTAATAACAACAACAAAAACAGAGGTGAAAAAATTACAATGACAACCAATGCTTTGTTTAATTTGAGAAGGATTGCAGAAGATAGAGCAGAAAGTACTTTATGTTTCTTCCAAAAAATGAGAAAAAGATCCTAGACAAAATTCCCTTCAGTCCGTTTCCAAAAAAAAGAAGAAAAAAAAAGAGCAATAATAAATAAATAAATAAATAAACCTTATAATTAAAATAATCTCTTTTGCTCTAAGCACATGCTGGGAATCCTGCATGATTGTCTAGGTAACTGCTATTGTATCCACTTTGGAGCAACTTGTTTTTAGTTCCTTCACTCAAATTTCTCCGTAAGCATGAGTGTTGCAGAATCAAGTACCTATTTAAATTAAATTATATATATATATATATATATATATATAAGGAAGATTTTGTAGCTTCTAACTAAAATCTTCTAACTATTCAATCACTGAACCAGATTTTGACAGACTGCTTTCAAATTTGAAATATTAAAAATAAAAATACAAGTAAAACACATCGTGACAAGCTAGTCATCTGGTAAAGCAAGAGTAAAAGCCTTTCCATGGAAAAATTCTATTTTCCCTGTAAAATTCACCTGCTGGGTTGCCCCAACAAGAAGTGTTGAATAAGAAAAGAACTTTTATATAATCATAGAACCATTTAGGTTGGAAAAGACCTCTAAGATCATCAAGTCCAACTCTTTAGTTGAAGAACTAAACACTTTATCTGACATTCACAGTGGTTAAGAATAGGTTTACTGTTCTTTAGTTTCTGAGGCAGTCTGTCTTAGAAAGTAAATCTGAAAAAAAAAAAAAGAGAAAAAATATATTCAAAGGTTCATAATGTAATGGTTATAAATTTTGAGCATATCTGTTTCTACAGAAAGATCTTTTTGGTTGGATTGAGCTGGATACTATTCATCTTTCTGATGAATTATGCTGCTTAGTCAACATTCCACAGAAGAAAAAATAATCCTGAAGGGAAATTAAGTGATCTCTGAATTACGAAAAAATCTCTAGGTGTGGAAGATATGAGAACTATAAGAAAGATGTGTGAGAAAGATCTGAGCTGCCGAAATTTCATTCAGACATCATCCATTCAAGAGAAGAGAGAAGAAAGAAAGTTATCAAGCACTTGTCTGTGACTCCCATTAATCCTGTTTATTCTCTATCTTTCTAAACATGACACCTTCTAGGTGAAATAACTATTTTAGAAAGCATTGGTATGTATGATAAAAAATCCTAGTTTGTTCAAAGTCTTACATCTAACATGAGAACATAACGTCTATGGTTAATGGAAATAATTTAGACCAATATTCTTGTATTGGGTTTGCATAGGAAGGTTTTGGTAGCAGGGATCCTCCAAGGGTAAACTTTATGAGAATAAACCAAGGACTACCCTTGTGTTGAAAACAGGGACCTGACTCTGGCCAAAGCTGAGACAGTCAGTGATGCTGGTGGTCCTTCAGTGGTGGCATTTATAAAAATTTCTGCATATCAGCTGTGAGGGAGAGGAGTGAGAAAACGTGAAACAACGTTGCAGATGTCATGAATATTGAGCAGGAGGAGCTGAGGGGCAGACACTGATGTGGACCAAAAACTGGCTGAACGGCCAGGCCCAGAGAGTACTAGTCAGAAGCACAAAGACTAGTCAGAGGCCAATAATGAGAAGAGTACTCCAGGGGTCCATATTAGGTCCAGTCCTGTTTAACATCTTGATTTACGATATGGATGATGGGACAGAGTGTACCCTCAGCAAGTTTGCAGATGACACAAAACTGTGGGGAGTAGCTGATTCACCATAGTGCCATGATGCCATCCAGAGGGACCACTACAAGCTGGAGAAATGAGCTGAAGAAACTTCATGCAGCTCTACAAGTAGAAGTGCAAAGTCGTACACCTAGGGAGGAACAACAACCAATGCATTCTGGGGATCACCAAGCTGGAAAACAGCTCTGCAAAACAGGACCTGGGAGTACTGGTGGACACCAAGTTGAACATGAGCAAACAATGTGCCCCGATACCAAGAAGACTAACAGTAATTCTTGGCAACGTTATGCAAAGTATTACCAGCAGGTCAAGAGAAGTGATCTTCTGCTCAGCACTGATAAGGCCCCACGTGAAGTACAGTATCCAGTTCTGCCCCCGCCTCCAGTAACAAAAGAACATGGATGTAGTGGAAAAAGTCCAAAGTAGAGCCACAAAGATGATCAAGGGACTGGAGCACCTCTCCTAAGAGGAGAAGTCGAGAGAGCTGGGACTGTTCAGCCTGGAGAAGAAAGAACTCAGGAGAAATCTTACCAGTATATATATATATTTGAAGGGAGGGTGCAGAGAGGATGGAGCCAGGCTCTTTTCAGTGGTGTCCAGTGACAGGACACGAGCCAAGGCTAATAGGAGCATATATGCCACTCCAGAGAGTGGTGAGAGTTCAGGAGCACATCTGAAGTGTTTATATAACAAAACATTCAGGATGAGGAAAAAATAGAACAAACTGGAAGCTTTGCTCCTTTTGCACTTATGATAGCATTGGTAGTAGTGAGACTTGGTAGGATGAGTGCTAAGATACATAGCTATCAGCTGGAGGGATAGGCAAAGCAGGTGATGTGGAAGTGTTGTGATGTGTGTAGAGGAGGGATTAGACAGTACAGCCTTGGCCATTAGGAGTGATGTGGTAGAGAGCCTCTAGGGGAGGATTAAGGGGATGGATAGAAAAGTAGATGTCTTCATGGGTGTCTACTATTAACAGGCCCCCCAGGTGATAACATGGATGAGCTATTCTGTAGACAACTACAGGAAATCTCTGGATCAGTTGCTAATGTTCTTATGGGAGACTTCCACTTCCCAGACAGAGACTGGGAACATCCTACTGCCTCAACAAGCAAGTCTGGGAAACTCCTAAACCATGTCAAAAATGACTTCCTGTCACAACCACAGAGTGAGCCAACAGGAAAGGTGTCCTCCTAGATCTGTTGTTTAAGAAGACCTTGTGGGAGAGGTGGTGGGGCATCTGTCTTGGCCACAGTGATCATGAAATAGTAGAATTAAAAAAAAGAAATAATGTAAAGAGAAAAAACATTCAGCAGAGTTGCCACCCTGGACTTTAAGAGAGCAAACATTAAGCTTCCCAGGGAGTTGTTAGCAGTGTCCCCTGAGAATCTGCTCCAGAGGGCTTAGGGGTCTACAAGAGCTGGCTGCCTTTCAACAACCCCATTATAAAATCACAGAGCGGACAATCCCACCATGCTACAAGTCAAGAAATTGAAAAAAAAGTCTGGCCTGGTGGAACAGGGAACTCCTCCTGGAACTTTGGCAGAAAAAGAAATATATATATATATATATATGAACATATATATATATATATATATGACCTCTGAAGCAAGGTCTGGCTTCACAGGGCTAATCCACCATGATTCTGTAGCTATAACATTAATACATTCAATTATTAGCAAATTATTCTTCAACTATGATGTTCTTTTAATTCAATTTTTCTTAATTTCTTAGTTTTTACTGTGAAACCTTAATAACTCTGCATTCCATGATGTTTTATTTATAAAAGCACATTGATTTACTAGTTTTTATTATTATTATTGAAAATGTGTTTTTTTTATTTTATTTTATTTTACTGTAAGAATAAAATATCTTCTAGATGACCTGGTGTTTTATGTCTGGTTACTTAAAAAAACTGCATATCTTATTGTAAAACTAATGAGTGCTCTCATTCTTATCAAATTCAACAGCAGCTCTGGACAGTCAGTTTTAACACTGTACTGTATATATTGAAGTCAAGGTCCACATGAAAGTGAATGAGAGATTTCACTTTTCATTAAAATTACTTCTGATATTAAATTACTTTATTTTAGAGCTGAATGTATGAAATTTTTTTGACATTCAATGACATAAAAAATATATCTTTAAGGTCTTCTAATTTTTTATGAAAGAGATGCTGAGATTTCCTTTTAGTTAAAATTACAATATTTGGCCTATACATAGTAGAAAAATGAGCTTGTGATACTGTCATATTTTGTGTCTCATTGATATTTGCTTATAAATATTGAATCAAGATACAATATTTTTATTTTAATTAAATAATATAATACTCTGGATAAAGAGGTGTAATAAATAAGAATTCAAAAGATTTTTGTCTTCTTTATATGACCTTTTAAAAAATGATAACCTTTTGAATCAATATTAAAACTCAGGCAAAATATATAAAACTTATTGGATGGTAATTGTTTACTGTAATAAAACTACAGTAATTACAAGAGTTAAAATTGGTCTGTTAATGTGATTATACTGTAGTATTTACAGCTCGACATAGGAGATCAACCAACTTTGAAGGCAGAAAACAACAGAAAATGTTATGTGAGAAAAAGAATTTCTGAACTAGAAGGAAAAAAACAACAGAGTTCACAGAATCACAGAATATCCTGAGCTGGAAGAGACCCACAAGAAATATCGATTCCAACTCCTGTCTGCACAAAGTCCACCTAAAAATCAAGCCATACTTGAGCAGGCTTGCTGCCTTGACCACTTTCCTGGGAAGTGTCTTCCAGTGCCCAATTACCCTCTTGGTGTTAGGCAAGACAACCTTTTCTTAATATCCATTCTCAATCTCTCCTGATGCAGCTGCATACCATTCCCTTGGGTCCTAATAGTTGCATAGTATATGAAAGTATCTATAGAGTGTTATAAAGTCCATTTAATTGGGTAGATGGATACAAAATGTGGACTGCAAAACTGTAGTTATTTCTAGTTTTACCACAGGCTTTTTAAACTGATTAAGACAAATTATTGAAAAAATATTTTGGTTTAACTTTCCATACCTAAGTACAGCAAAGCAGGTTTTCTCCCTTTTGTAAAATAAATACCCTACTTTTTGCAAGATAAGGAACAGTGTATTTAGATGTATTCTGGCATTTTATTAGAAATCTCAACAAATTAATTAACTTCACTTAGTATTAATTAAGTTCATAAACAGTTGACAGCTGTCAAAATTAACTTGTTTCCTACTATAATTTCTAATATATACATTTAAGAAATGTAGCTACAGCTTGCTGATCAAAAATCTGGTGGTATTCCTTTCAGTAAGAGGTCTTGAATAATACCAAAAGGAAAATGACGTAGAAGTAAAATAAATAAATAAATAAAATAATCCTATTATATGTGTATGCTTTGTAATTTTTTAATACTGTGTTGTGGAATTTTTATTAAACATCAACAGGGAACAAAAAACAAAGGAAACATGACCTCTCCCACAAACATTTGCTGAAGGAAAGTGCCAACACCATATGCATATAAAGACATACCTCCTTGTTGAGTGGGCAATATTGGTGGTAGGGTGATGGTTGGACTAGATCTTGGAGATCTTTTCCAACCTTAATTATTGGTTTCTTTTCAATCTTTTGATTCTATGCTTCTATGATTTATTAGTGAAACTGTTCAGCAACAACAGTGTTTCACACTTCCAGTCTTTGAAATGAACATCAGTGACAAATATTAAAGACAAGAAAAGATAAGGTGATAAATAAATAAATAAATTCCAAAGCCTGACCTAGTTAACAGGCAGAGAAAAGTGAAATCATATAAAGACTGAGATTCATAGTAAAATTATTTCATTGATTAGGGTAATTCAGTCTATTCAAAAGAGAGTGCTAAAGAAAAAAAAATAGCTGTAAGGTAGGAAATGTGTTACTTATTATAACTCTATGTTTATGTATAGTCCTTGATTGCAGACCATAAGTGAATATTTCTGCAAGATTCTTGCACTGCAGTTAGACATTCTTTCATTACGCAGAAAACTAGTAAAAGAACTAGATATAGCTATTGTGATATAAGGACTCTTTCAGAAACTTTGATAATGGCAGACAAAAAGACAAATCTTCAGATATACCAGACCAGAAAACTGAATTAGATGGAGAAAGTAGCAAGCCAGAATCATATTTTCAGAGCCAGATTTTGCAAAGCCAAAAGTTGCAGTTAAGCAAAAATATTTGATGGTGGTAGATGTCTTTTTTTTTTTTTTTTTTTTTTCCCTCCTTTTCATAACACATACATATGTTTTCGGTGATTCATTTCATTTTTAGGAAATTGGAAATGAGGATTTTCAGCTTCCTGTCTTTTTATGTCTACCTTCATAGACCTAGACCTAGTCCTACATTACTGATGACTCTGAGAGTTCTGATATTGATTTAGTTTGGCGAAAAAACATCTTAAAATATAACCTAGTGAAGGTAAAACACATTTTACACTCAGAGTGCAAGTTATAGTTTCTGCAAGAAGTGATGATACACACTATTTTCTTCAACAATTTGTTCACTAGGAAAGAGGAAAACAGAAATGGGCTCAATGAAGACAGTCTGGTAGCCTATCTAATATGCTATCCCATGTCTGACCATGGTCAACACTCCATACAGAAGAGGAAGATTAAAAAAGAAAAAAGAAGTCTCTCTAAAGACAACTGTGGGTGAAACAAATAGTCCTAATCAGATAATGTTCAGATTTTCAGTCTAGTAAAATGGGTTTGTCTAAAATTTAATGAATGTTACTTATTTATTCATATTGAAAAGGAGAAATATAGGAAATGAAAACCATTTTTTATTTTTGTATTTGATGGAAAACAGATACTGATTTTGATATGATTGTGGAAGATTTTATTATGCATTTAAAGACAATTACAGACATAAATTGATGACAGATATGTAGAATAACTGCAGACTTGTTTTAGAACAAGAATGCAGAAAAATGTCCTAGTTTTTTGAAAAATAGTATAGTATCTTTTAAATAAGGTAGAGATGATTGGAATGAAGGATAGATACTGTGTTATTTAGTGTTTGCATGCTAAGAGTTTGTGGGACAACGGGTGATGGAGATGTACAGAGGTGAAAGAAAATACATTGCAGGAATGACTTTGAAATGTTTATGAATTCTAAGGGAGATGGAAAATCAAAATTACATTAATGGTGTTCTGATTTGGCATGCAAAAGTGAGTTTTCTTAGCTTATCAATCATTACTCCTCTATTAATGGAACAGCAAATTATTTTGCTTGCACAGTAATACTTTTAATAGGAATGAACTCCATTTTCTTCAGCAAAAATTTAGATGTCTTATTGGGACAAAATATTCAGTCCTTGGCCTCACAGTTTGTTCACTTGGGAAGCAATTATTAACTTCTAAAATGGAGAACCCTTCCAATAAATTTTAAATAATTCATATCCTAATTTCATGTATATGCATTAAACTGAATCAAGTATGATCATCTATTTTAATGAATAGTGTGAAATCCTCTCCATAATAGTTCATCTCATAAAAATGACCAGGTTTCATACTAACTACATTCATTAAATATCAAAAATATATTGACCAATGTTAATCATAGGTCACTGATTTCTAAGCTTTTCATTCTTGCCTACTACTTTTACATACAGCAGTGGAAGGGAATGTTTATAAAAATCTGTATAAACATGTTCATAAAGAGCACAAAGAATAAAAGACAGTGAGTCAGAATTCTGATGAGCATTAATAAATCTTCATGTACATTACAGCCCCCAGAAATGCTGACAATTACTCAGTGGCTGTGCATGGATGCTTATATATAATGCTGAAAGACTGTAATTATCAGTAAAATTTTGCATCCACATAATTTCATTCCAGTGTGAATCATGACTGTCATAAATATTGTGTACACTAAAAATGGTCATTTGGTTAAAAACTGACATAGATAAATTTTATGGGGAAAAAGAAGTAATGAACTTCAATGTAGCTATCTATTTAGTTATTTCTTCCCTTCCCTTACACCATTTAAAATTAATCTGAAAACAACATTGATGCAGTTCATTATAACTGCACATTAACTGCTGATTGTTCTGATTCATATATTTAAATTATTTTGTTGTATCGAAGTAGAAAATACAAAGATACAATTTTCAGAGGTTAGGAAATTGTGCGGTTTTGTCCTTCTAGACTCCTATTATTAGTCACAGTGAACAGAGGTTTTGTGTTCGCGGCAAGGGGTGCATAATATTTTGCTTCAAATTGGGATGGATTGATTAGGTGCTATTGTAAACCCTAGTATGCTGTAGAAAATCCTTGCATGGAGTTCATCTAACATTACAGGAGGTATCCCAAATGCAGAAGTCTCTCTCTGACTTAGTCAACACAGACTATTTTTTTAGGCAGTGCAGATACATACAATTTTATAGCAATATTTTTCTGACTTGTTTTTAATATACGGGTAAGAAGATAAATCACGGGTAAGAAGATAAAAATCCAAAAGCCAGAGAAGTTGCAGGTTTAGTTTTTCTGCTTTTAGCCTGGAAACTCCAGTGTTAGATATGTATCTTTTCTAGAAGATTAAAAAGTGTATAAAAGAGTTTCTGATCTATCAATGCCGAATACAAGGGAAATACTTGTTACAGTTAGTAAGCATTCCCAGATCTGTTGGTATAAATCAGCCCAGAGGTCTAAGAGTAATGAATGAATCAGAATCCCAAGGTAGGAAGACATGCAGTCAAGAAGACAGTGGAGCAATAAAGGCAATAATGTAAATCAGATTTTAAGTACTGTAAACAAATAAACGTAAGCAATGTCATCATGATTGAATCACAGAATGTTTGAGGTTGAAAGGTACTTCTGGAGGTCATGTGGTCTGCCTCCCGTGCAAAAACAACACCTAGGCCATGTGGCTCATGGCCCCATCCAGATGGCTTTTGAAGATCTCCAAGTGGGGAGACTACACTTCTCTGGGCAACCTGTTCCAGTGCTCCATCACCTGCACAATACAAAAAAATAAAATAAAATAAAGTTTCCTGATTCTCAGAGCGAACCTTCTATGTTTCTATTTGTGGCAAAATGGTGTGAAAGCTTCCAGAAGCATCATCATTAATTTAAAATATGACGAAGTACAAAATAATGCATTAACCCTGATGGACAGCTAAACTCCACAAGTGCTCTCTCACCTCCCCCTCCCCCATCAAAGGGAGGGAGGAAGGAGAAGGTATGATGGGAAAGAAAAAGTTTTGTGGGTTGAGATATGGTTAATTTAATTAAAGGGACAAGAAAAAGAAAAACGAACAAAGACCATGTGGAAGCAGAAAAAGAGAAAACAATCTCTGTTTACCATCAGGAAGTGATATTTGGCCACATCATGGGATCTAGGACCTCAATACATGTAGCAGTTGTTTGGGAGAACAAATGTCTGCATAATGAGAACGCTCTCATCCCCCTCTCCCCCCTTCCCCTTGTAATTCCCCTTTCCCACCTTTTATTCCCGTGTGTGACATCATACGATACGGAATATCACTTTGCTTGGTCAGCTTCCCTGGTGATGTCCCCCCATGCCTCTTGCCCACTCCCAGCCTACTGGCTCTGGGGGGTTTGGAGAGAGTCTTGATACTGTGACAGTGCTGCTCAGCAATAGACAAACCACTGGTGTGATACCACTGCTGTTCTAGCTACAAGTGCAGAGCACAGCACTATATGGGCTTCTGTGGGGAAATTTATCTCCATCCTAGCCAGACCAGGTACATACCTCATGCCAAAATATATTAGTCATCTGGAAAAGCATCAGTTCTTTTTTACAGGAAGTCTATGGTGCTTTATTTAAACAAGAAAAGTTGATGATACTTTGTTACAATCTAGACCTATACCTTCCTATGATTTTGAGGACAGCCATAGCACAAGGTACGCTTTCTACCTATGATCAAGCAGTAAGAATCAGTTCTGTATTTCTGTGTTTTTGGTTTCCTGCATTTGAGTCATGTCTTCATCACAGGACCTGGCACAAGGAATAACATGTGATGTGACAGAAAAAAAGTCAATAATCTTAATGTGAGAAGCAGATTGAATAGAAAAGAATCATTGAATCATTGAGGTTGGAAAAGGCCTCTAAAATCATCTAGTCCAACAGTTAACCTAGCACTGCCAGATTGACCACTAAACCAGGATATTAAGCTTATTAAGCATCTACACATCCTCTAAATACCTCTAGAGATGGTGACTCAACCACTTCCCTGGGCAGCCTGTTCCAATAATTTGCAACCCTTTTTGTGAATAATTTTTTCCTAATATCCAACCTAGACTTTCCCCCATGCAACTTAAGGCCATTTCCTTGACTTTTCACTTGGCGCCTTGGAGAAGAACCTAATCCCCACCGTGCTACAGCCTCCTTTAAGGTAATTGTAGATCATGATAAGGTCTCCTCTGAGCCTCCTTCTCATCAGGCTAAACAAACCCAGGTCCCTCAGTTGCTCCTCATAAGACTTTGTTCTCTAGATCCGTCAGCAGCTTAATTGTTCTTTGGACACGCTCCAGCACCTTGATGGGTTTCTTGTAGTGTGGGACCCAAAACTAAACACAATATGCAAGGTGCAGCCTCCCCAGAGCTGAATACAGGGGGCAATCATTTCCCAAGTCCTGCTGGCCATGCTATTTCTGATATAAGCCAGAGGCTGTTGACCTTCTTGGCCACCTGAGTACACTCCTTGCTCATATTCAGCTCTCTGTTGATTGATAACCCCACGTCCTTTTCTGACAAGCATTTCTAGCCACTCTTCCCCCCAGCCTGTAGCATTGCATGGGATTTGTTATGTCCCAAGTGCAGGACCTAGCTCTTAGCCTTGTTGACCCTAATATTGTTGATCTTAGCCTATTGATCCAGTCAATACAGATACCTTTGCAGAGTCTTGCTACCCTCAAGCAGATCAACAGTTGTGGTGTTGGTGGTGTCTGCAAACTTACTGCACATGATTCCCTCATCCAGATCATTGATAAAGATTTTAAAACAAATTGGTCCCAATACAGAGCCCTTAAAGACATCATTTGTGAGTGGTCACTAAGTGTATTTAACTCCATCACCACAGCTCTTTGGGCCCAGCCCCCCAAACATTTATTTACCCAGAGAAACATATACACTTCCAAGCCATGAGCAGACAGTTTCTCCAGGAGAATGACGTGGGAAATAGTGTCAAAAGCTTTACCAAAGTCTAGATAGACAACATCCACAGCCCTTCTTTCATCCACTAAATGGGTCACTTTGTTATAAAAGGAGATCATCTTAGTCAAGCAGGAACTGTCTTTTATAAACCCATGTTGACTGGGCCTCATCGCCTGATTGTCCCGTATGTGCTGCATGATCACACTCTAAAGTGGTGTGCTTCATAAAACCACTGATCGCACCATGAAGGCTGGCTCTACTGCAGAGTGGGTTTTATACGAGAGACAGTTGAAGGAGATCATTGAGGGATCTTTCAAGAGCAGAGGCCAGCAGGGCCTTGGACACCCCAATGGTAATACAATTAAAAGTAAAGAAAACCTAATTAATAGTAGCAGAAATACTAAAGTTGATATTAGTGGAGAAAAAAAAAAAATATTGGGGGTGGGCTGGTTACTTAGAAGATGATTGTGGCATTGAAAGGGAGGCACAAAGGCAGCAAAAGGAGCAGGAAGAAATGGGAAATGGAATTGTAAAGTATGGACATGGACATTGCCTTACCAGGACTGTCCAGGGGTCCCTAACAGACAGCCCTATTTTTTTATTCAACCATGAGAAAATAATATGTGCAGATGTCATGAACAAATGACAGCGAGGATGAGGCTCCTCTCATCTAACTCTGGCTATTGTATACCTATCTGATGAAAAAGTAAAGGACCCTCTGCCTGGATCTCTTTTGTCTGCCAGACTGTAGGCAGACTAAGTCACTTCAGCTGGCAGTTTTTCTAGAACTGTATTTCTTTGCACAATTGAGAAATCAAAGTGGAAAGAATCCTGTTGGGATAGAAAAAGCTGAGATACAAATTCATCTTATTAAAACTCACATAAGACCAAAAAAAATAATAAGGACTAGTGAGGTAGCAGGGTCAATTTGATATAATGGAACTTGTGAAGAAAGAAATGCTTGCAAGTACTTCTTAATAGAACCTTAAGGGTTTACAGACACTCCATTCATATTCCTCATCAGATATATCTGGGGATAGAAGAAGAATTTCACTAATTAAAAGTCAACACACCTTTTGGGTCTCATAGGGGGGTCCATATTAGTCAGTCTGAGCTAAAATAAATTCTTCAAAGCTTCAGTAAAAGGTGGGAGTAGAGAAGAGCTGGGCAGGATATCCAGGATCACTGGTGTTTATTGCCATGTGTACCGGGAGTTTACATTTTGATTCTGGATATTGATAATGCTGTTATTTGATCTCAGTCTGTCTACAGTCATAATTATTAACAAAAATAAATGAAGAAAAGCAAAAAGAGCCAGTATGTTGCAGGCTCTCCTTGATACAAAGCTGTGAAAAACATAGACTTCTTCTTATGAAATTCAATTACGCTAACCTGAAAGTTCTAGTTCTTTCATGTTTCTTTATTTTAATATTCTTTTAGACCTACTGTTTCAATGACAATTTGTGATATGAAAAAAATGAGGGAGAAGGGGAATATATATATATATTCTACTACAAAATTATAAAGGGTATATTGATATCAGAGGTTATCCTTTTTTAACTCATTAAAAAGATATAGAATATCAAAATCATTGATGTTTTATATTTGTTCAAAGCATTTGTTGCTTGAAAGCAGCTTCATCAAAGTTTTCTACTATTTCTTTAGTAAATGATCAGATTCATCCAGTATGGGAAAATTTAAATTCTTTATTTGTAGTGCAGTTATCTGTTACCTAAAATGAAAGATTTAGGACACATTGAGTGAAACAGCAAGGTTCAAAAGAGGAAATCATTTTTAAAATGAAAAATGTATGACAGTATCATAAGGTCAAAGGTAAAAATAAGTAAGAACATTCAAAAACTTTTTTTTCTTTTATTTTCAAAATATTAAATTCATGTTTAGCAGTCATCTTTTAAAGAAGAATATTTGAGTATATTTGGCAATGCATTGGTGAAACTTCATCAGTACTTTTAAATAAATTATCTATAAGTATAAATTATTACATTTGCAGCTGAAATATGTAAATTCAGCACATTGTGATGTCTCTAAAATTGCTAATGATTTTGCTAGTTAATTATACACCCCAAATCACTGTCTGAAAATTATAACTGTTTTTGACCTATTTGAAACCTTCAGTTACCTCATAATCTTTTAGCACAATGGAACATAAAAACTTTATTGTTTTTTTTTTGTTTGTTTGTTTGTTTGTTGTTGTTGTTTTTGCTAAGGATATTAACAAGTGGTAATATAGTTTGGTATTCCCGTATTTCCTTCTTGGGCCCAGTTTAAATACATTAGAAAGTGGTGGGGTATTTGTTTTTTTTTGTTGGGGGGGGGGAGGAGGTTCTCTTGTGTTTCCGGACTTCTGAGACAGAATCAGCAACACAGACTTTTGGAGGCAAAAAGGCAAGCAAGTCAGTCAAGTAATAATAGATAAACACAAATTCTGCAGGTACTGGAATTTTATTTCAAACAAAGGATAAATACTTCAGTGCTTCTGGTTATATACCTTCCAAGGTGTATGAAGCTGCTGGTTTCTTACCCCCATCAATAAAGCAGATGCTTAACAGGGAAATGAGGACCATTTGTGTTTCACTGTGCAGCTGCAAAGCTGCTTTCTTTTCTAATTATCTACTTAGCTAGTAAGTAGCTAAATTTCCATGTATCTTGCTTCTTTCCCGTCATGAAGCATCTGATAGGCTACAAAATGCAATCTAATACCCAGTAGATCTGTATGATGATTGGTCTTTCTTTTCTGAAACAAGTAAATGCACAGATCCATTTATTTTAATAAAAATAAATCACCAAGGTAATGAAGCACTGATACAATCACCTTTTCATTTGATGTTATCAATCCATTATAGAAAGAAATGCTTCTTATGTAATACAAGCACAGAAAACTGAACACCTCCTGGGCATAACTATATTGTATTAATGCATCTCATCAAAGTTGAAAGACAATAAAGCAAGACAAGGATATACAAGCAGGGGACACGACATGGGTTTATAGGCCCTGAGCAATAAAGTCAGTAGAGCAGGGCTTCTTTACATCAGTGGATATCCTGTCCCAAAGCCTCCATTAAGGTCATAATTTCATTACCTCTAACAAATGTATGTATTTTTTCTCAATAAATTGTAACGTGAAATTTTAAATACATGTATTTTATGAAGAAATTGTGATGTGTGCAGTATACATTTTAAGGGACGTAATTCACAAAATGTAAATCAGAACAATAAACATGGAACAACAGGGAAATAACTTACAGGCTATGGGGATACAAAGTATACATGAGAAAATTGAAAGTTGTTTTGTTGTTCATGAAGATTTTACTGGGTCTGGCTGCGTGGTTGGTGTGGCCAACTAAATAAAGATCAAAGAGGAATTTAATAGATTCAATCCCAGACTATAATCCCAAGTAATCTCTTTTAGACATTTCAGTGAAAAACATACAACTTCCCTTGAGACTTTATATTAATCGCTACATACATTTTTTCAAAAACATGAAAAACTGGCAACAAGGAAGTGATAATATATTCTTAGGGAAAAAGAGATAACATGGGGCAGAAAGTTTTTAAAGAGATGAATTCTTTGGTTTTGTTTATTTGTGTTTTTTTTTTTTTTTTGGGGGGGGGGAGGTGGGTTGTTTGCAGTTCTGTGTGTGTATTCTAGAGCATCCTAAAACTGCTATAAACTGTATGCAAGCAAAAATACAAATGCATGCAATACCATAGACACATTTAAGTTTATCCTGTGCTTATAAAACTACTTAAAGCTTTTTGTTTCAAATAGGAAATATGCTTCATTAACATACCATAACTATTTGTTCTAAAGGTCAAAAGAGTGCAAAAAATGTAGTAATTTTTCAGCAGAAAACAGTATCTCATATGGAATTTTTTTGTTATCTTTTTTGTTTTGTTATATTTTGCTTTTGGAAAGCTATATGCTTTTGAAAACACAGTTTCTGCATTATGTATCTTTCCAATTTCCATCCCCCAATCCTTCTCACAGACATACCCATACAAGACACAGTATATATTTTAAAAAGCAAAATTCATTTAAAATGTCCAAAATGAATTATGTCAGTGTCTTGTAATCTAATAGGAAACAAAGTTCTAGTCTAGTTTCTGGATCTTGGATTTGATTTCAGCATTCTCTAAATGATCATTTTCATATTTTTTTATTATTATTATTATTATTTTTAATTTCCAGAGTAGTACAACATTCTGCTCCTATTTCAACATATCTAACACTGCATAATACATATATGTATTTAGAAGGTAATGATATATTAGATTTAGTACAAAATTATCACTAATTATCCCTGCCATTAGGAGTGACATGGTAGAGATCATCTAGGGGAGGATTAAGAGGACAGATAGGAAAGCAGATGTCTTCATGGGTGTCAACTATCGACAAGCCCCCCACAGCGTGATAGCATGGATAAGCTATTCTATAGACAGTTACAGGAAATCTCTGGGTCACTTGCCCACATTCTTATGGGAGACTTCAACTTCCCAGACAGAGACTGGGAATATCCAGTCTCAGTAAGCAAGTCTAGGAAATTACTAAAGCATTTGAAAGATGACTTCCTGTCACAAGCACAGAGAGGAGGCTCAGGGGAGACCTTATTGCTCTCTACAACTACCTGAAAGAAAGTTGTGGGGAGCTGGAGGTTGGCCTCTTCTCACAGGTGACTAGTGATAAGACAAGAGGGAATGGTCTCAAGTTGCACCAGGGGAAGTTTAGGTTAGAAATTAGAAGAAATTTCTTCTCAAAAATAGTAGTCAGGCATTGGAATGGGATGCCCAGGGAAGTGGTGGCATCACCGTCCCTGGGGGTGTTCAAGGAAAGGTTGGACCTGGTGCTTAGGGACATGGTCTAGTGAGACCATGACCCTACTGCCCTATGAGCCATCACCCTACTACCAATGTCACCCACCAAACCACTAAACCACTAAAACATTTCACTGCACTCCAGCCTTTGTAGAGGTAGCCCACACTGATGGCCGGCTGCAGCCATGGCTGAAGGTGTTCCTGGAGAGCCCTTGGCAGGCACCAAGCTCATCCACCAGGTCCTCCACCACCTTGCACTTTCAGCCATGTATGGCACCGGCCACTGAAGGCAATCATCAACTCTGCCCAGATACCTGGTGTCATCAAAGTCACTATATTCTTTGACCTTTTCTTCCTCCTGCTCCTTTCCCTTCTTTATGGAGCTTCCCTGCTTGCTTCTGCTGCCCGGATCATGGCTCCTTTTCCTGAGTCACCAGCAAAGCCCAAAGAGCAAGATGAGGAGCCCAAGGCCCATAGATGCCACTGCTGAAAGACAGTGAAAAGCAGGGCTCCTGGGGCCACACAGCTCTGCTCCTGGCTCCTCTGCTCCACCTCATGCAGTAGCCGAGCCATGTCCTGACTCAGCTGCTCTGCACGCTGCTGCATGCACTTGTGCACATCCACATCCATATGGTCAGCCACCTACCACAGCCTCTGGGCAATGCAAGGAAGATCATCAGTGCCATGGCCTGCAGGAGGTGCATGCCACACTCACCAATGGCCAAGGCCACAGTGTGGCAACGCTACCAGCTGGTGGCCCTGATGTCAGCTCCCATTGTGACTCGTCCTCTGTGCTGTCACAGGCCCCACAGCCACATAACAGCACTCCCTCTCGCCTCACACCTGCTCACACCACTTACATCCAAACTGAACCTCCTCTGACACACTTTCTGCTAATACCTCAGGTCCTGTCGCTGTCCCCAGACAGCAGAGCTCATTTTCTGCCCCTCCACTCCCCTTGTGAGGAAGCTGCAGGCCGCCATGAGGCCTGCCCTCTGTCTGCTCTGCTCTGGGCTGAACAAACTCAGCCCCACTTCCTACAACTTCCCCTCCAGACCCTTCACCATCTTTGTAGCCCTTCTTTGGACACTCTCTGATAGTTTTATATCTTTCTTATACTGTGGTGCCCAAACTGCACCAGAGTATTTGGGGGGAGGCCATGTCAGTGCAGAGTTGTTGCCGAATTGATTTTACACAACTTTGAGATAGCAGCTATTCAGGATTTCTTTTATACTTTTAAGGTAAATAACCAGGTTAGACTGCATGATTTTAACAGTACTTAATCAGCATTAAATCATCAGCCAACTTAACACAATGATTTCAACAGGATTTGCTATAATAGGAACAGTGACTTAGTTAAATGTTTGAGAATTGCAAGGTTCGCCAGAGACTTTCTGCAGGTCCTGGGAGATTTCTAAATCCAGTTATGCATGCTTCCAAAATAGTCCCTAGAGTAAATTACTCACCCTGCTTCAGTGTTTGTCTGTGGGTGAGCTTGTTCTTCAAGGAGGCAGCCCTGAGGTGTATTTCCCCTAAGGGGTACCTTGAGAGCATCCCAGCTCAGGGGGAGATCGAGGGTGCAGCCCACTGTGGTCTATGGAGAGCTCAAGGGGCTCTTTGCTTAGGACCACTATTTATGGGACTGTCAGATGATTGACTGTTAGTCGGTACCTTTCCATCCTGGCCATGGTTCAGGCAATTTTGATATCCTCCACCAACATCACCATTCTGGTAACTTCCAGAATCCAAAGGTCTGTCACTCCCCAAACTGGGCTACAGTCCAGGCTGCAGGGTCAGAGATGCGATCAGGGAGTGCCTGTTTGTACTCACCCGTTACGCCTGTTGACCACTGACAATGGAGGACTGAAGTAACTAGTTAAGCTTGAACCATAGCTCGGATTAGGAAAAAGCTACTCCACCACAGAGATAATCAGCCTGTTGCGATCCTGAGAGAGCTCAAATAGGCTTTTCTCTGGACCATTAACATCTAATAACACTATTCTAGGATTTCTACTTACTGTTACCAGTTATTTCTTGTATCTCTTAGCACAGCTAGTACACTGTACTGCTCTTCAAAGCTCTATTCTGTCTTTCTTAACCTCCTCAACTTTCAGACAAAAAGAGAGAAAATCAGAATAATTACTAACTTACATCTCAAGGCTACCTGCATTTGAGAAGTTGCCTAGGTAGAAATTATGTTACCAGATAGGCTATCCTTTCCCCTCCATAGGCTGTGACAAAGCTTTTCCTGGAAGCACCTATTGTTCTGTATATTTATCCTCAAAAAAAAAAATGTGTTCAAAAAACAACCTTTAGGAACCTGAGAATATTTAGAAGCTGTTTTTCCTACATGGTTCCAGATTCTCCTTGAGTGTGCACAGATTAGTCATAACTGTTCTAAGATCATTAATAACTTGTTTCCCAGTTCAACAGCAGCTGTCATCTTGTACACTGGGGAAAGTGTGTTTTTTGTATAAAGTAATAGAGGTTTTTATGCTGGCAGGCATTCTTTCTAAATTCTTCTGGAATAACACTGAAAAATAAACCGGTAAAGAAAAGAAAAAAAAAAAAAGTTTCAAAGCAGATTTCTTTAATATAATAGCTAGTGCTACTAACGCTATTACAGTAAGATCAGAAAAAAAAAAAAAATCAGAAAGTGGCACATATATAGAATCATAGAATCATAGAATATCCCAAGTTAGAAGGAAACCACAAGGATTATTGAGTCCAGCTCCTGGCTCCACACAGGTCTACCCAAAAATTCAGACCATATGACTAAGAGCATAGTCCATACTCTTCTTAAACTCCGCACACAGTACTTGAGGTGAGGCTGCACCAGTGCAGAGAAAAGCAGGACAATCACTTCCCTCGACCAACTAACAATGCTGTGCTTGATGCACCCCAGGATACAGTTGGCCCTTCTGGCTGCCAGGGGGCACACTGCTGGCTCATATTCAACTTGCTATCAACCAAAACCCCCAGATCCCTCTCTGTGGGGCTGCTCTCCAGTGTCTTGTTGCCCAGCCTGTACTGTCAAGTTGCCCTTTCCCAGGTGCAGGACCTGGCACTTGGTCTTGTTAAACTTAATGTGGTTGGTGATTGCCCAGCTCTCCAATTTGTCCAGATATCTCTGCAAAGCTAACCACCCTCAACAGAGTCAGCAACTCCTCCCAGTTTAGTATCATTAGCAAATTTACTCAAAACATCTTCTAGTCCTACATCCAAATCATTTATAAAAACATTGAAAAGAACTGTGCCTAAAATGATGCTCTGAGGGACCCAACTGAGGACTGGCCACCAGCCTGATGTAACTCCATTTACCATAACCCTTTGAGCCTTACCCAACAGCCAATTGTTCACCCATTGTATGATACTTTTATCTAACGGTATGTTGGACATTTTGTCGAGTAGTACGTGAAACTGTAGCCAAAGTTTTACTGAAATCCAAAATTCCATTAATTTTGTTTCTTTGTTTTGTTTTGTTTAAAAAAGTTTAGGAAGTATTACAGGGAGGAATTAAAATAGGAAATTCATTTCTATATAATTTTCCACTGAATGAAAGAAAACTTTATATTTTCAGCAAGTACTTTCACTTGCTTAGGCAACCTGTAGACCTTTTCTCCAGTTCAGGTTTCTAAGACTGTTTTTTCTGAATTAGTGTTAGAGATTTATTATTATTATTATTATTTTATTTTGATATATAAAATTCTATTTAACTTTGTTTTCAAGATTAAAAAACAGGATTTTTTTTTTCTAGAGTTTACTGATGACTTATACTCATCTAATATTTTAAGAGATAGAACATATTTATTTTTTTATTTTATATATATATATATGGAAAGACAACACCCTTTCTTTACCAGCTGGCAGAGTTCAAGTTCCTCTGTGAGAAAAGTTTCCTGACCTTCCCATGATTTGTCATTCATGATTTGTCCTCAGTGAAGCCACACTGGATATCACCAATCACCTCATTATTTTCCTTGTGTCTTAACATAATTTTCAGGATGATGAGCCCCATGACCTTGCCTGGCCCAGTGGTGGACTGACTGGCCTCTAATTCCCTGGGTTTTCCTTGTTCCCTCTTTTAAAAAGCCATTATGTTTCTCCTCTTCCAGTCAAAGTTGAACAGTTACTTTTAAAATATGTAATTTCATTTGTCTACATTTTTACAGCCAACAATAAAATAAAATATAAATAAAAACAATTTATTATATTAGCAACATTGCTTTTCTTAATTGTATTGTGAATCTCTTTAAAAATGACACTGGCTTTCTGTGGTGAGATCTATTTATCATAAACCACCACAGAATAACGGCTGCTATGAAGAAAACTAAGTCTATCCCAGCCAATACTGGGACAAATATCAACTCCAACTCAACTCACAGTTTTCAAAAAAGAAGGTGCATTACCCTTTTATTCCATTGTCTTTCATTGCATATTCCTAGAATAGATGAAAATGAATAATTTTATTTTATTTTATTTTTTACCATTGTATAATGACAGAATTCCAGAGCTTGACATAGAGGGAAATTTTGATTTTTTTTTTTTTCTAAAAATAAAATCAGTAGTGTATGTTTTCTATCAAATATTTCATGTAAACTGATGATGGAATATATGCTTTCAATCCATGTGAATAATTCAAGAAGTGGTTCTAAAGAGATGAACACAACATGCTACGTTATCCAAAAATGTTCCATAATATGGCTTTAAAAAATCTCCAAGTTAATGTGGCAGATAGAAAGAAGCAACTATGATAAAACACAGGGGCTGAAAGAAAATATAAACAGGCATGTAAATTATCTACCTGATATTATTTGCCTCCTCACTGTTGAGATTATTCGCAAAGCAGCAACAAATCCATAAGATTGTTTAAAAACATTTAGTAAATTAAGGAACTTTAAAAGGTTCTTTATTAATTTAAAAGCCTGGTTTATTTTCCTGATAGACATTATAGTTGTATTACTGACCTATCATCATCATGACAAGGACTGGAACTCTCTTACTTCAGCTTTTCAAAAGCGTCTATGTTCCTATACCTGAGTATTTGCAATTTACTTCTATGAACACTGGTAATTCTGCTATATTATTTTGCCTACTATTTCGCCCTTTCACTGTCAGGGTTGGGCTAACAACACCTAGGCCCCAGTGCTCGTGATCCTTGCAATTTAAATGAGACTTTTAAATCTCTTCTGGCAGTTTCACTGGTGCCTGTGAAGCAGCATGGGGAAACTGTCTAAGGGCTGGACAAGCCTCAGCAGTCTATCCACAGAATCCATGATTAGAATCGCTTGAAAGGAATAGATCTCCTCAGACAACAAGTCAGGTTGGCAGCTGCTTTCCTCCACCACAGCAGTTGGGAGTCTCCCATAACTATCATCCACCACTTCCTCCCAGTGCAGATGAAAAGTTCAGGCACGGCCCACTATGGTGCCTCCCCTGCAGAGCTTTCTCCTGTGTGTTTGTAGCACTAAGATGTAGAACCTATTGTTGCAGGTCTGTGGAAGAAGAAGGAGCCATCCTCCTACTGCCAGAAGTCATACTCCCAGCCTTCTCCAAAGTAGAAAATGGACACTTGGTATAAGCCACGTGACATCAGTTTGCACAACCTGCCCTAACATGCTTAACTTTCAGTTTAGCGTTTTTTTTCTTCATAATACTTCAGCTTTCATTAGAAATCCTGGGAAGTTAGTAATACTGGTTTTCTTCTGTTTGCAGTTCTACATCAAGTTCCAACACAAGTGATGCTGTGAAAAGACTTTATATACCACGAACACAAACACAAATACAAACAAAATTTTAGTGTGCCAGAGTAGCCATATAGATGATTTTTATCTCCTGTTCATCAGCCACTAGTTTCCTTTCTGTTTCTCCACAAAATACTGATGCAGTTAACACAAAAGGAAACATTTCTGCAGCTCTGATTATCTGGAACCTGTACCTTTCTACCATTTTCAGTTTCCAATTCATTTCAGATTTTGGTAGAATATATTTTTCTGTTTAGGTGCCTCCAAAATTTTCTCTGCTGTTGTTTATCTCCATAATTGTATTGTTTGTTGGTGGAATACAGGGAAAGTCAGTGTGAAATATGAAGTGATACACAATACAAAGTGCTGCATTAACATAGACTGCCAAAGGAAAGGACTACCGGGGGGGGGGGGGGGGTATTTTGGAGGTAGCATTTTGAGATGTATATTTGTATATCTTCAACTCCCAGTGCTTTATCCCTGAAGTCAGAAATGGAAAAAATATAAAAAAATCAAATTCCCATTGTTCAAAATGGTGTGTTGGGTCTGTCTGGGATGGAGTCACCTTTCCCTGCAGCAGCCCACACAGTGCTGTGCTCTGCACGCGTAGCTGGAACAGCACTGGTATCACTCCAGTGTTGTGTTTATTCCTACATAGTGCTGGCACAGCATCAGGACGCCCTCCAAGGCCCCAAGAGCCAGCAGGCTGGGGTGGGCAATTGATGGGGAGGGGACATCACCAGGGCAGCTGATCTAAACAGACCAAAGGGATATTCCATAACACCTGATGTCACACTCAGCAATAAAAGGGGACTCTCGTGGGGGAGGGCATTCCTCCTGGACAACCAGTACACGTTTTGAGGCCCTGCTTCCCAGGACATGGCTGAACATCGCTCATTGATGGGAAGTAGAGAATAACTTTTTTCCTTTCTCTCTGTGCTTCCACGTGGCCTTGTTGTTTCTTTTGTCTCTTTTTCTCCCCATTTCCTTTCCCTTTAATTAAATCATTCTCATATCAAACCTCGAGCTCTTTGTGTTGTCTTTTCTCCCCCTTCCTCTTTGAGGAGGGGAGGAGTGAGAGAGCGGTTGTGGTGGAGCTCAGCTGCCCACTTCAGTAAAACCACCACAAATGGTCAGATCACTTTTGGTTTCACTGGTGGCTCCACTGATCTCCAATGAACTGTTGTACCAGTGAGATTTTTGAAGCTGTTTCTCACAGCAGTATCTGACATTTATATGTGTCTTAAATTCTGTATTTTTGGAAGATTGCAATTATATGGTCTGTACTGACATATATTCCAGTGCATCAAGCTGAGATAGGATGTTCTGGATTGGCAAGATGCTTTCACTATGAACTCCATTCGATACTCGTCTAATCTGCAAACTAAATGTTCTCTTTAAAATCACAGATTAAAGATAATTATGTAGCTAGATATTAAAAAGTTGTTGCACAGAAGAAATTACACTGGCTATTTATTTTCTGGCAGTTTTTTGGAGTCTGGTCTGTTATCTTTAATATTTTAATGTATACAATGTATTGATTGTACTGTGTTGATTTTTAGTTCTATTTATTTTGTCATTTTTTGGGGTGTGAGTGGAAATGATTATAATACTTTACAGAAGTTTATTATTGGTTTTATTAATTGCATTGTTAATCCAATGGAAAATGACACTAGGTTAGTGTAACAAGAGCTATTTATATAATCATACAATCACAGAATCATAGAATCATTGAATGGGTTGGGTTAGATGGGACTTTAATGATCATCTAGTCCAATCCCCCTGCCGTGGGCAGGGACATCTTTCCCTAGATAAAGTTGCCCAAAGCCTTGACAACCTGACCTTGATCACTTCCAGGAATGGGCAAATATTTCTCAAATATTGCATCCTTCTGGACAAAATGTCCAGCATACAGCTAGACAAATACATAATACCATGGGTGAACAATTGGCTAATAGGTTGGACTCGGAGGGTTATAATAAATGTGGTTACATCAGACTTGTGGACAGTCACTACTGGGGTTCTTAGAGGCCCCATTTTAGGGTGAGTTCTCCTTAATGTTTTCATGCAGGAGGACTTGGACATTAAGGACTTGGATGCAGGACTTGAAAGTGTACATAGTAAGTTTGAAGACAACACTAAATGAGGAGAAGCAGTGACACCCTCAAAGGTTGGGAGGCCTTGTAGAGAGATCTTAACAAATTAGAGGGCTGGGCAATAACCAAGTGCATGAAGTTCAACAAGAGGAAGTACCAAATTCTGCCCCTGGGATGGGGCAATCCTAGACATATATACAGACAAAGGGATGAGAAGTTAAAATGTAGACTTGCAGAACATGATTCTGGCTGATGGAAAGTTGAATATGAGTCACCGGTTTGCCCTGGCAGCCAAAAGGCCCAGCTATAACCTGGGGTGTCTCAAGCATGACATTGCTAGTCTCTCCAGAAAAGCAATTGTCCCTCTCTACTCTGTACTGGTGCAGCCTTACCTTCAGTACTATTTGCAGTTTTGGGCACCACAGTATAAGAAGGATATAAAATTATCAGCGAGCATCCAAAGGAGGGCTACAAAGATGGTGGAGCGTCTGGAGGGGAAGATGTAGGAGGTGGAGCTGAGGTCCCTTGGTTTGTTCAGCCCAGAGCAAAGTAGACCGAGGGCAGGCCTCATGGCAGCTTGCAGCTTCCTTACAAGGAGAGCGGAGGGGAAAGAGCTGAGCTCTGCTGTCTGGGAACAGTGTCAGGGACAGTGTCAGGACCCAGAAAGTGCATCAGAGGAGGTTCAGTTTGGATGTAAGTGATGTGAGCAGGTGCGAGGTGAGAGGGAGTGCTGTGATGTGGCTGTGGGGCCCGTGACAGCACAGAGGACGAGTCACAATGGGGGGGAAAGGGGGGCTGACATCAGGGCCACCAGCTGGTAGCGTTGCCACACTGTGGCCTTGGCCATTGGTGAGTGTGGCATGCACCTCCTGCAGGCCATGGCACTGATGATCTTCCTTGCATTGCCCAGAGGCTGTGGTAAGTGGCTGACCATATGGATGTGGATGTGCACAAGTGCATGCAGCAGCGTGCAGAGCAGCTGAGTCAGGACCTGGTGTTTAGGGAAACGATCTAGTGGGTGACATTGGTAGTAGGGTGCTGGTTGGACCAGATGATACTGAAGGTTTTTTTCAACCTTAGTGATTCTATGATTCCATGAAGTTCAACAAGAGGAAGTGCTGGACACTGCACCTGAGACGGGGCAGCCTTGGCTATTTGTACAGAATGTAGCACATTGGAGGCTGCTTTAAACCAGTCTCTTTTTTTTTTTTTTTTTTTCCCCCTCCCCCCCGTTTTTTTTTTATTTCTTCCCCCACCCCCAAGGTTTTGACTCTGAGTAGATTGAACTGGAGCTTGTGTTCCTTTGTTGTTCTGCATTTTTCCCTTCTAAAGGCTCAACATGAGCAAGCAGTGTGCACTTGCAGCCCAGAAGGCCAACTGCATCCTGGGCTGCATCAAAAGAGGTGTGACCAGCAGGTCAAGGGAGGGCATTGTCCCCCTCTACTCTGCCCTTCTGAGGCCCCACCTGAAGTACTGCGTCCAGGTTTGGGGTCCCCAGCACAATAAAGATGTGGACCTGTTGGAGTGAGTCCAGAGGAAGGTTACAAAGATGATCAGAGGACTGAAGCAGCTCTCCTGCGAGGAAAGACTGAGAGAGCAAGGGATGTTCAGCCTGGAGAAGAGAAGGCTCTGGGGAGACCTCATTGAGGTCTTTCAGTCTTTTAAGGGGTCTTATATAAAGGATGTAGTAGGACTGTTTACTCTGGTAGGTAATGATAGGACAAGGGGGAATGCTCTTAAAATAAAAGAGGATAGATTTAGATTAGACATTAGGAGGAAATTATTCCCTGTAAGGGTAGTGAGGCAATGGACCGGGCTGGCCAGAGAAGTCATGGATGCCCCATCCCTGAAGGTGTTCAAGGCCAGGCTGGATGGGGCCTTGGCCAACCTGACCAAGTGGGTGGCATCCCTGCCCACATCAGGGGGGTTGGAGTTAGATGATCTTTGCTAACCCAAGCCATTCTACAATTCTATATGGGTCCCTCTGAGTGGCATCCCTTCCTTCTATTGTGTGAACTGCTGTTCACATAATAGAAGCTACTCAGCTTGGTGTCATCCCCAAACTTGCAGAGGGTACACTCCACCCCACTGTCTATGTCATTAATAATGGTATTAAACAGTACCTGCACCAATACTGACCCCTGAGGGACAGCATTCATCACTGATCTCCTACCTGAATTTTGAGCCATTTTGAGCAGCTCTCTGGTTGCAGCCATCCAGACCGTTCTTAGCTATCAAATCAATTAAATCTGTGTCTTTCCAAGCATGTTGTGTGGGACCGTGTCAAAGGCCCTACAGAAGTCCAGGTAGATGACATCAGTTGCTCTTCCCTTGTCCACTAATGTAGTCACTCCATCATAGTAGGCCACTAGATTGGTCAGATTTGTCACAAATCCTATTGATTTTCACTAAATATGCTTCCAGTACTTTTTTGTTGTTGTTGTTGAAGTTCAGTATGAGAACTTATTATTTGAACCATCTTATTTATGCTTTAAATTATCAGTGCAAAAGGATTTTCTGTTGTCTATCTAATGTGCTTTTTCAGTTCCCATTTTTCTTTCCCTCTTTCTTTAATTTGAGAACTTCTAGAAGCTTTTAAAACAATTAAAATATTCATCATTCAGAATCCAGAGAACAGAATGGCTGGTGTATTATTATTTTTTTTTTCTCTTGAGACAGTAATTTCAAAAGAAAATCTAACTTTATTATCTGTTGTTTAACATTAACACAATGCCTAGCTATTAATGTAATGGATGAACTTCTGATACATAATGAGGCATTTTTCAGAGATATAGAATGCCAATATTACTGATGACTTTTCCTCCATTCTTCCTTAGTATCAAATATGCCCTTTATAACTAACAGACCAATTCAAGTAAACTATAAAAGTATATCTCCGGAGGACTAAAACCCAGCACATCATTCTCAATCTTCTTTGTTCTTCATTATTCAGTGAGCAAACTTGGCTTACTTAATGTAGCAAGATAAAGTTATTTTGGGATATTAGTTGAATGGTTCTGCATCAGTGTTTTCTAATTATAAAAGTACTTTTCCCATAAGTTAAAAATGATATTATTACTACAGATTTCTGTCCCATAGAAATGTAAAATCGTTATGCTATTTATCAATTCTAATCTTCAACGTTGATATTAAAGCACAGACCAAAACCTTGGGAACATTATTTTTTCAGTTTTAAAGACAGACCCTGCAAATGATCTTAGATGTCAGGGAGTGATGAGGTTGGGCTACCTGCAAGGGCAGAAAGCCCCAAGCTTATGTTGAGGTGGCTGGCAAGGCACTGACTTGCCAAGGGGCACAATCCCATGGTACCCAGCCAGCAGAGCAGGGATAGGATGTGGATGGTGACCAGGGTGCCTGATAAGTAGGCAAGTCCTCAGTGACCAGGCAGTCTTGAGGCCACATGGGAAGTTGTGCCAGGTGCACTAGGTCCGGGATCAGTGTAGCAATGCTACAGCCTAACTCTCGCAATGACCCACTGTGACCACCTGCACAGAAATGCTGCTCCCATGCAAAGGTCACAGGTCACAGACAGGTTTCCTGCAGCTCTTTCTCATCCAGCCCTTCTCACAGTCATCTGTTGTATGTAAAGAATCCTTGAACACAGGCCAACAAGCACCTGGAGGACATGGTGTGTTCAGGGTCCAATGCTGTGAACTGGCTTTTATCATTTGTTGGTTTCAGAAGGAAGGTAGGATTTCATGTGAGAATGTTTTGTTTTGTTTTTCTATAAGATCGTATTGTACAATATAATAAGACATGACATAGCTACATGACAAGATGCTAGTACCCTGACAAAATATATTCAACAAAAAGCTGTTTGTGACTCAGGAAAGCTGCTATCAATTCATACATTTAGACTGAAGGTATCAAGGGAACCTTATTGGTATACAAATTCTTTGCACCTGTTCTTTTAACAGAAACAGATGAAAACAGTAGGATGCTGGCTATTTAATGCAGAGCAGGAGATATTTATCTTGCACAGTGCAAATGAGAAACTGTAAGATTTAATGTACAATTAAAAAAAAAAATCCTTACAGTACCATAAAATATATTTCCTTTAAGTAAGACATTTGTCTTAAGCCAGTCTTTGATTTCTCCATCTTTGTAAAAGCATAGTCAACTACTTGTCACATCATGCTATTAAGGAGTAATATACTGAAATGTATCTCATTAAAGGAATGCAGCACACAGCAACATATACGAATGAGAAAAAGGGTATTGCATACACAAGAGCAGCAGACTACATGACAGCAGTAAAGATAGGCACAGAATAGCTGTTATCACGTGTTTATATTACTCTGTATAATTTATATTTATATTTAAGGATTTATGTTATCCTTCAATCATTTTTATGCTGTCTTAGATAGTGGTCATTCCTCATGACCTCTCCATTTCCCTTCTTAGAGTTTTACTGGAGAATTCACTTATATATCTTTAATGTCTCCCTGGAAAAAATAGACACGTTTGTTCAAGAACAGGTTGGATAAAACTTTGAGCAACCTGGTCTAGTGGGAGGTGTCCCTGCCCATGGCAGGGGGCTTGTAACTAGATGATCTTTAAGGTCCCTTCCAAACCATAACATTCTATGATTTTATGTTTTGAAATGGACTATTTTTGGGAGAGTATTCATCATTAATTCTTAGGAAATGTATTTACATGTTAAGAAAAATACATAATTATTTTGAGAAATTTCTTTAGCTTTTGAAGCTATCCCAGGCCTTTGTTCACTGAACTAAAAGTGCTGAAGAAAGCCCTGAGTGATGGGTTTGAATTCAGTGTCAACCATGTTTTCCGCATGAGGTTTTACTCTAGACAGCTCCGGCGTCCCTTCAGACTTGAATGATTCTATGATTTATGAATTCTGAAAATATTTTTCATCACCATTGTTATTTGTTTGTGGTCTTTGGTATTTTTACCCTTGTGGGCAGCTAAACTTCACCACATCTGCTCTCTCACTCCCCCTCCTCGAAGGGAAAGGGAGAAAAAAATATGATTGATAGGCCTCAAGCGTTGAGATAAGAACAGGGAGATCATTCACCAAGTACTATCGTGGGCAAAACAGACTCAGCATTCAGATTAATATTATTTAATATAGATTAATATTATTTAATATTAATATAATTATTGCCTATTAATATAATTTATTGCTTATTAGTGAAATACTAGAGCCATGAGAAACTAAAAGCAAACTAAAAACACCTTTTCCCTGACCCATCCACCCAATTCTACCTCCTCCCCTCGGACAGCACAGGGGAAAGGAGAATGGGGGCAGTCAGTCATCTCCGCTGCTCCTTCACAGTCACTCTCTGCCCCTGCTCCACGTGGGGTCCCTCCCACAGGATGCCATTCTTCCCAAATTGATCCTGCGGGGGCTGCCCACAGTCAGCAGCTCTTCAAGAACTGCTCCAATATGGGTCCGTACCACGGGGTCCATCTGTCAGGAGCTGCTCCACCTGTCTGCTCCAGTACAGGTCCCCCACAGGCAGCAGCTCCCCCCAGGACCCCCTGCTCCTGCATGGGCTCCTCTCCACGGGCTGCAGCTCCGGATTGGGGCCTGCTCCTGTGGGGGCTCTCCATGGGCTGCAGCCTCCTCCAGGTCACATCCACTTGCTCCACCAGAGCTCCTCCATGGGCTGCAGCGTGGAGATCTGCTCCGTGTGGGACCCATGGGCTGCAGGGGGACAGCCTGCTCCACCAGGGGCCTCTCCACAGGCTGCAGGGGAACTTCTGATCTGGAGCCTGGAGCACCTCCTGCCCTTCTGCACTGACCTGGGGGTCTGCAGGGTTGTATTTCTTTTACATTTTCTCTCTTCTCTAAGTTGCTGTCCCTCCGCAGTTTTTTTGTTTTGTTTTGTTTTGTTTTGTTTTCCCTTTCTTAAATCTGCTCTCAGAGAGGCACAACCAACATCACTCACATCACTCATTGGCTCAGCTCCAGCCAGTAGCAGGTCCCCTTTGGAGCCAACTGGAACTGGCTCTTATCTAACAGGGGATTCTTCTCACAGAAGCCACCCAGCCATCCCCTTCCTAAGAAACCCTTGCCACGTAAACCCAATACAGAGTCCAATTAATTAATCTACTCTGTGAGTTTTAAGATTACCAAAATAATGAGTCTTTTATTTTTTTTTTTTTCTGAAGGAATCAAAGGATAATGACAGAGAGTTGCCAAGTTCATTGATTTTTTTTTCAATTGCTATTTCATTCTGTTGCATTTTTGATGTTCTGAAACTTTCAAAATCTTAGTTGCAGATACATGTTTACATCTGTGATTTCGTTCATTTACTAAATTTATTTTAAAATTGATAGAAAAAATATACTAAAAAATAAAATACAGATTTCTTTATGCAGAGCAAAATGCTATCATAAATATTTATTTATTTATTTATTTATTTATTTATTTATTTAGACCTACAGTTTGGATCTCTGATTACTGTTCTTGCAACCAGTATCATTAGGTTATAGGTTCATCTGAAAAACAAACAACAACAACTACAAAAAAACACATATACAATCACGTTATTTAATTTGTTCCTATTTTGTTGCCAGAATTTCTGTTATGAAGCTATTGCTTTCAAGCATGAAAATATTTGCCTTTATTTGACAGGTGTTTTGTGTGAAAGAACAAAACAAAACAAAACACAAAACTAGTAAGCCCTGTGGCTTACTAGTTAACTATCCCTCTTTGGAGTTCAATATTTAAGAGCTGATGTTCCAGCTGTGTAATTCAATACAATTTTATACCTGAAATGCATGTACGCAATTAAATGAATTCCAGCTACATGTTTGGCATTTATCTGAACACTCATATGAATAAACATTCTCTTTGACAAATATTTGCAAATGAGAATCATAAGAGGTTGCAAAGCCAGTCAAAATGAAAATCAAATGCATCTACACGAATTGAGGACTGGAAAAGTCATACAGTAGAAACTATGCCCCTGCAAAGGGTTCTTCAAACCTATGGATGGGAGGTTTTCTAGAACAGAAATAGACTTGGACTGTTGTTGATGTATACACTTTTTTATTTTTTTTTTTCTTTGTCCAGCAGAGGCCTAAATGATACAGTGGAAGAAGGCTGAGAAATTAGGAAACACCGGTGAGGTAGAATAAGGAAATAATGTAGTACTTAAGTACCATGGGGTGATGCATATCTGGACATAGTAAGGCAAATGAGACCTGGAAAACTGCCTAGCTCTGACTGACTACATTAATAGAGCATCTGACTTGTCAGCTTCATACCCTTGTTGCACATTTGGAAAAGGAGACTGGATTAATTCAGGAACCAATAAATAGTGAAGACAATGGCCCCCTGGGGAGTGAACTCCCTAACTGGATTTTGAAGGCCATTTTAAAGACAAAGTGCAGGGTGGAAATGTTGTATGTTGTGACTGCGTCTTAGTCATTCTGAGTTGTCGGAGTGAGTTTCCTGTTCCTCTGGATCTATAGTGTGGGTCCAATCTCGACCAGAGCAGCTGTGGAGGTGATTACAGTGTGTAGTTTGTGTGTACATTTGAGACTGTATGGGTTAAAACAGAAATCGTAAGAGTAGAATTTGTTATCTACTCCCTACCCTTCCCAGTCAGTAAATAAACCTTGGATTAAATGTCAGTTCTTGCAACCACCAAACCCACAATCCCTCAGTGACATTAAGAATGCATTTAAGGGATTATTGAGATGTGAAGCTTTCAGATGACATACAATAGACAGTAGACTGGAATGCTGTGTCTTAGAAGAGAAGAAGAAAAATATCCAATTAAAATCTCTCCCTTTATCCTTTGCAAGAAATTATTACAAAGGCAAGATCTTTTGGTCAGGTGGTTTATTTCCACCATCTATGAAATTAAATTAAGTTTTGGGAGAAAAAAAAATCAAAACAAAAACAAAACCACCAAACAAAAACATTGCTTATTTAAAGGAACAAGTAAAAGCTAAAGGAAAGAGCAAATAAAATATAAGAAATTAGTCCGATGAAGTCAAAATAGACAAAGCATGTACAGCATTGGGAACTGCAATATCAAGCACATCTAAACAATTTTGAAGGAATGAAGGAAACAGTAACACAAAATTATTTTTAATTTGGGAAGATAAATTTAGTTAACAAAAGAAAAAAAAAGAATCACAGAACTTAAGTAGAGCTTCCTGGTGCCTATATGAATGATCTGAATGCTCACTAGCACTTTGTGCCAAAGTTTAAGATTTCACATAACTTTCTCAATAAAAATGGAACAAAGTAAGAGATAACGTTGTAACTTTCATTTGATCTAGCACAATCATAACAGAAACTAACGATAAATTAATCACAGAATCATGGAATCCTTTAGGTTGGAAAAGACCTCTAAGATCATCTAGTCCACCCTTCAACCTAGTACTGCCAAGCTGACCACTAAACCACGTCCTAAGCACCACATCTGCATGTTTTCTGAAGACCTCCAGGGACTGTGACTCAAACTCTTTCCTGGGCAGCCTGTTCCAGTACCTTTCAATGAAGAAATTTATCTAATATCCAACCTAAACCTCTCCTGGCACAATTTAAAGTTGTTTCCTCTTGTCATATCACTTGGGAGAAGAGACCAGTCCCCACCTAGCTGTAGCCTCCTTTAAGCCAATTGTAGAGCATAATAAAGTCTCCTCTGAGCATCCTTTTCACCAGGCTAAACAACCCCATTTCCCTCAGCCGCTCCTCGTAAGACTTGTTCTCTAGACTCCTCACCAGCTTAATTGACCTTCTTTGGATAAACCTTAACACCTTGATGTCCTTCTTGTAGTGAGGGGCTCAAAACTGAACACAGTATTCAAGGTGCAGTCTCACCAGAGCCAAGTACGGAGGGACAATCACTGCCTAAGTCCTGCTGGCCACACTATATCTGATACAAGCCAGGATGCCATTGGCCTTCCTGGCCACCTGAGCACATTCCTGGCTCATATTCAGCCAGCTATCAACCAATATCCCCAGGTACCTTTCCACTGGGCAGCTTTCCAGCCACTCTCCAGCCACTCTTCCCCAGCCTGTAGCACTGAATGGGATTGTTGTGTCCCAAGTGCAGGACCCAGCACTTAGCCTTTTTGAACTTCATACTGTTGGCCTTGGCACATCAATCCCGCCTATCCAGATCCCTCTGTAGAGCCTTTCTACCTTTGAGCAGATCAACAGCTTGTGCCTAACTTGGTGTCATCTGCAAGCTTACTGACGATACACTTGATCTCCTCATCCAGATAATTGATAAAAATATTGAATAAAGATATTCATTACATGAATCTAGACACAGATATAGGAAAACATGTAAGTAGGAATAACTTGTAACAAACATTTCTAAATAGGAAAATGTAATTTGAAAGGTATACACCTTTAAAATCTATAAGAAGCTACAAATTAGACTTTTTTGCTGTGAAGGATAATATTTAATTTATGTTTGTGCTGGCTACTACATGATTATTTCCTGATATTTGAATAACGCTTTTCTGTTGACATAAATGGATTTTACGTATAACAAATGTACAGTCAATCCCTTTCAGAATCTGTCTTGATGTCTCTCTTTAAGGCAGATATGTGACATATCTATAAGAGAGAAAAACTATACATATATATATAATATATATTTTTATTTATATATATAAAATTGTTAAACAAACTAGTTAGACTCTAACTTGACTTTAAATAGTTATGCATATGTGGTGGTTTTACCCCACCAGGCACCTAAACTTGACCACAAACACTCTCTTGCTCCCTTCCCCCCTCCCCCCCCCCGACCCCCCAAGCAAAGAAAAAGGTTCAGAAGGTTCAGGAATTGAGGTAAGGATAACTTACTTAAAGGGAAAAGAAAGACGTAAAAACACGCAAAAGCTGTGCTGACACAAAGAGAAATGACAAAAACAAACAAACAAACAAACAAAACAAACAAACAAAAAAAACCAGCTATCCTCTGCTTCCCATCAATGAGCATTGTTAGGCCACATCCTGGAAAACAGGGCCTCAACACACAAGAAGACATCTTCATAAGGACAGCACTGACTGTGACATCATATGGTATGGAACATCCCTTTGGTCATTTTAGCTGCCCTGGTGATGTCCCGTCCCCACCTCATGCTCACACCAAGCCTGAAATGTTTTGGAGTGTCTTGGTACTGTGCCAGCCCTGCTCAGCAACAGACAAAACACTGGTGTGATATCGGGGCTGTTCTAGCTACAACTGCAGATCACAGCACTATATGGGCCACTGCAGGGAATGTTAAATTCATCACGGGCAGACCCAGTACAGCATATAATTCTTCATTCAAGATGGAAGCAGCTAAATAACTAATTCTCATTAGAAACAAAATAAAATGCTGATTCATCATGGTGATGGACGAGGCACACTGAGAACTTTGACAAAAGCCTGTTCTGGCAGAAGGGTTCTCAGCAGGGAAATATGGGCATATTGAATAAGGAAAGTCTGCTCCAGCTGGGCATGATCCAGTTTTATGTCATTCCAGTCTAACAAGAATCATCCCTCATTCCCTTGACATAGTGACCAATTACAGCTGGTCATTTCTTCAGCTACATGCATAATCTCTTGGTAAATAAAGGTAAATAATAGTCTGACCCAGAAAGTATCTATTCATTGACATTACAAACAAATAAAACATTTATCCTTTTCTCGGTAAAATTTAAGTCACATCTTTCTACTTTAAACATTTTGTTCTAGTCACCAAATTTCCAGTATTCCTTGGCAGAGAAGCCATACAATTCCTTCCCCAAATGTGTTCCAATCTTTTAAATAGACCACTTTAATTTAAATGGATACCACACATCCAAATCTTTTTGGATCAAATATATTAAAAAACATTTTTCAGCTACCACATGAGACTGCAGAAACCCCCTTTAGAATATATTCATACTTTATTTGTTTGCTTGTTTTTAGTTGTAGCTCCAAATCAGACACTTCAAGGTCATTATGTCACTAAACTCAAATTTTGTGTCAGTCTACCTCTGTAATCACTTAAATAAGTAAATATATTTGTGTCTAAACAAAGTAAACAAAGTTTATGTTAATGGTACAAGCAGTTTCAGACCACTGTTACCACTGGTCAAAGGAATCCCAGCTTTGTCATTTTTCTATGTTAATACTACATCAAATATCTTCACGTTAGATTGTCTGGATTAGATATTGGAAGGCTAAGCTTATGACTGAACTCAGTCCTCAGTGACAGAAAAATTGCCAGCATGATTAAGCATTTACAGGATTGGATATCAACAGTGAGATCTATCTGTAACAGACATTACAGCATGCCACCTATGTCTTTAGATATATCCTCATTAACACATACAGAATTAAAACAAACAAAACAAAAATGTTATCAGACCTTTTATGAAGACAGGCTGAGTGAATTGGGGTTGTTCAGCCTGGAGCAGAGAATGCTCCAGGGATTCTGCTTCTAGTGGCCTTCCAGTACCTAAAATGGGCCTACAGGAAAGCTAGGGAGGGACTCTGTCAGGGAGTGTAGTGATAGGACAAGGGGGATTGGCTTTAAACTTAAAGGGGGTCGGTTTAGATTACATATAAGGAAGAAATTCTTGACTATGAGGGTGGTGAGGCACTAGAACTAGTTGCTCATTAAGGTTGTGGACGCCCCATCCCTGGAAGTGTTCAAGGCCAAGCCAGATGGGACTTTGAGCAACCTGGTCTAGTGGAAAGTATCCGTGCCCCTGGCAAGGGGATTGGAACTAGATGATATTTAAGAATGGCTTCCAACCCAAGTCATTCTGTTATTCTATGATTTTTCCAACTGGCTAGGGGATTTTTATTTTTTTATTTTTGGAAGTTATTATAAAGACAGAGTTATTGCTTGATGTTAAAAGGCTTTTTCCTTTCAAATGATTTTTTTTTTTTTTTTTTTTTTGGTACTCATGCATAATTCTATAATTATACTAAAGGGTGACTGGTTGATAAAAGTCATATCCAAATAGGACATAAGCTCAAAGAACTGAAAAATAATGACTGAAATGAAAATGTGGTTACAGACTTCTATAACTTTATACATATTTTTAAAAATAAATAATAAATAAATAAATGCATCAAATTTACAAAATAATAGACCAATGTAATATTTTATGTGGTTTTATTAGGAATTGCTAACAATTTTAAGATAAATTGAAATTTTACACTGCACTTTAAAACATACATGTCTAACTTTCTTTTGACCTGCTCTTCAATGTATGTAATATAAGAAAATACTAAATTCATCAGCAGTTAATTATATTATTTCATTTACTTGCGTGTTGTGATCAATAATTCATGTCTTCTGAACACCTTCTGATCTTCTGATACTGAAACATCTATGTTATATGACATAACTTAATATAAACAGAAATTGCTTTTCTTTCTGAGTTATTTATAATTTACAGAAATTAGAAAATTTGGAGTAATAGCTTGCAGCATATAAACTGATGAAAGTAGTTATGAGATAAACACACAAGGAAATACTGCAAAATACTGGAATGTTTTGGGATATATTGGTGTGCTGTATACAGTAACTTACATTTGGTTTTGATATGTTTTCTTTTCCCCTAGCTTAAAAGATAATGACCTATGTGACACAAAGGTAAGCGTGTGATAATTAAAGCTAGTTAGTTTTCCATAAGCAAAAAATGAAAACTCAGAGCTTACTCTGTATCATCACCATGCTATAACCTATCTTTGCCTGGAGAAAAATCCTGCAGTAACAGCTACTTATCACTGCTAGATTCTAATATAAAACCACATTTTTCTTTGGCATGTCTTTTGTTTTCACTGCTAATCCAAATGCTAGAAGAGGAACAGAGAAATTGCCCAGTTCGTAAGGGACAGGGAAAACCTGCCAGAAAGGTCCTATGTCTGGGCAATTAGCAGTGTTCTTGAAATTATTTCAATGACTCAGTCAAAAATAAAGTTAATTTGTACTTAGATATTTCAGTCTATATTTTTATTATTCTTGCAGTGAAATTGTGATTAGCTAAACACAACAAGAGTTCTTGTTCTGTGACTATGATTAGGCTAAGTGTTCTTTGCCATTTCAATTGCATACCAAAAAAAAAAAAAAAAAAAAAAAAAAAAGGAAATACAGGAAGTACGCCTCTTCTTGAGAAGGAAACAAGAAAGATAACAAGTATTCAATTTTATAGGAATATAGGTGATTGTACGATTTTTTCTTTGGAAATAGATATGATGGGAATTTATGATAGGGCTCTTGTATATGAGGCCATATGTCAAAATATAGAAACAGTAATAACTCTTTTCCTTAAGCTATACTGGGAATGTGTGGTTTAATACTTGTTTTCTTTCTGTTATTTGCATATAATTTTAGGATATAGTTCTCCACTTTCCCCACAGATGTAAATACCCTATTAGTTCAAAATCATTGAAAAAATTATGCTATGTGCTATTTTATTTTATTTATTTTTAATAAAAACTTTATGTGATTCATGTATAGTAGTCTGTGGACAGTACATAATTATGTATTCTATCAATTAAAATATTAATAAAAGTTCAACAGTCACAAAATTAATTTGAATAATTAACCTTTTATAGGAAAAAATCATTATGATTTTTAACAATAAATCTGTATTTATAAATAATTGCATTAATGAAAAATTTAATCCAATCAACCATATATTCTACTAGGACACCTAAGGCACAAACACACTCAACCGGAAGATTTGATAATTCAATCATTTCTTTCATTTCTTTGAGAAATACATTGTGATTTCTATTGCTTATTTATTCTAATTCCGTAAAGTGGGTTAATGAATCCATTAAATCTCATGGATCAAAAGAAAAATATAGAGATATAAATTATCTTCTTAAATCCTTTGGCTTACATAAGCACACTAAACTAAAATAAATGTGCAGCTTTAATTGATTTAAAATGTGTCTTTCTTACATACATATTGTGGTGTTTTGCCAAATTTCCAAATCTTGGTTTTACAGTGCTTATTTTATCCACATTGGTAGGTGAGTTTTATCAGTCACAGAATCACAGAATGGTTGAGGTTGGTAGGAACCTCTGGAAATCATCTAGTCCAACCCACCTGCTAAAGTAAGATCACCTAAAACACATTGCACAGGATAAAGTCCAATTAGGATTGTAGCACTCCAGAAATGGAGACTACAACATCTGTGGACATACTGTTCCAGTACTCCAGATGTGGCCTCACCAGGGCTGAATAGACGGGGAATATAACCTCTTTCAACCTGTTGGCAACTCTTCCTAATGCACCCCAGGGTACCATTGGCCTTCTTGGCCACAAGGGCACATTGTTGGCTCATGGTTAATTTGTTGGCCACCAGGACTCCTATGTCCTTCTCCTTGGAGATGCTTTCCAACAGGTCAACTCCCTCTACTCTGCCCTCATGAGGCCCCACCTGGAGTACTGCATCAGAGGAGGTTCAGTTTGGATGTAAATGATGTGAGCAGGTGCGAGGCAAGGCAAGAGGGAGTGCTGTGATGTGTCTGTGGGGCCTGTGACAGCACAGAGGACGAGTCACAATTGGGGGGGAGGGGGGACTGACATCAGGGCCACCAGCTCGTAGTATTGCCACACTGTGGCCTTGGCTATCAGTGAGTGTGGCACGCACCTCCTGCAGGCCATGGCACTGATGATCTTCCTTGCATCGCCCAGAGGACACGGTGAGCGGCTGACTATGGATGTGGGTGCGCACAGGTGCATTCAGCAGTGTGTAGAGCAGCTGAGTAAGGATGCTACACAAGGAAGGGGAAGGAGCAGGAGGAAGAAGTCAAAGAATATAGTGACTCTGATGGCACCTGGGGTCTGGACAGAGTTTAGGCCAATTGCCTCCAGTGTCTACCACCATACATGACTGACACGTGTAAGGTGGTGGAGAAGTTGGTGGATGAGCTCCTTGGTGCCTGCCGAGGGCTCTCCAGGAACACTTTCAAAACATGACTGCAGCTGGCCATCAACATGGGCTACGTGTACAAAGGCTGGAGTGCAGTGAAATGTTTCAACGGAAGGTTGGACCTGGTGCTTAGGGACATGGGGGACATGGTCTAGTGGGTGACATTGGTAGTAGGGTGATGGTTGGACCAGATGATCTTGAAGGTCTTTTTCTTCCTTAATGATTCTATGTTTCTATGAAGTTCAACAAGAGGAAGTGCTGGACTCTGCACCTGGGATGGGCAACCTTGGCTATTTTTACAGACTGTAGCACACAGGAGGCTGCTTTAAACCAGTCTTCTTCTTTTTTTTTTTTTTTTTTTTTTCCTTCTTCACCTTTATACCTTTTCTTTACTTCTTTACTTACCACTTGCAGGTGCTTCCCATCTGGGCCCATAGATTTTTGTATATCAGTTTTGCCTAGATGAATTCTAACCTGATCCTCCTCAAAGTCTTCCTTTCTCCAGACTTTCTCCTGTCTCCAGGATCTGAGATTCCTGAGAGCTGGCCTTAACAGTAAATACTGAAGTAAAGAAAGTATTATTATTATTATTATTATTTATATATATATAAATTTATATGTTTCCTTCAGCACCAGGGTGGTCACCCCATTCAGCAGCAGGCCCACATTATCCCTAGTCTTCTTTTTGCCACTGATGTATTTGAAGAAGCTCTTCTTGTTGTCCTTGACATCTTTTGCCAGATTTAAGTCCAACAAGGCCTTAGCCTTCCATGCCACATCCCTGCATATTCTGACAGCATTCCTATATTCCTCCCAAGTGGCCTCTCCCTTTTTCTACTTTAGATATACTTTTTCTTCTGCTTTAGTTCTGCCAGGAGATTCTTGCTCATCCATGCAGGTCTCCTGGTCCCTTTCCTTGACTTCATAGTCATAGGTATGCACCAGTCATGGAATCATGGATGGTTTGGGTTGGAAGGGACCCTTAAAAATCACCTAGTCCAAAACTTCTGCCATGGGCAGGGTTATCTTTAACTAGATGAGTTTGCTCAAAGCCACATCCAACTTATCTTTGAACACTGCCAATGATGTGTCAATCACAACTTCTCTGGTCAACTTGTTCCACTATCTCACCACCCTCACTGTGAAAAATTTCTTCCTTATATCCAATCTATATCTGTCCTCTTTCAATTTAAATCAGTTTTTCCTTGTTCTGTCACTACAGACCCTTGTAAAAAGTTTTTATTCATTCTTCTTATAAGCCCCCTTTATGTACTGAAAAGCTGTAATAATTAATTATTTTCTCGAGGACAAACAACCCAACTTTCTCAGCCTTGCTTCATAGGAGAGTTATTCCAGCACTCAGCTTGTTTTCATGGCACTTCCTCTGGACCCACTCTGAGAGATCCTCATGCTGGGGGCTCCAAAACTCAGTGCAGTACTCCAGGTGGGTAGAGGGTGGGAATAATCTCCCTCGACCTGCTGGCTATGCTTTTATGCACTCCATCTTCTCTACTACTGTGTACAAATAGCCACTTGTGAACACCAGAAGAGTCTTTTGAAGTGTTCTACTTCTTTTGTGATTCACCATATCACAATGTGACTAATCAATGTTTCATCTCTCATTAGAAATTGACAGTGCTATATAGGAAGTCATAGCACAATATTTTTGTAGTTTATCTTTTAAATTCCACATCTGTGGAACATAATGGAGACTATATGAGAGAGAGAGAGTGAAAATGTGATTTGGAAGAGCATATGTAAAAATGAACTGCTTTTGGAAAAGCTTTGGGGGGTGGGGGGAGAAGGGTAATCAAATTGGAAATAAAATAGCTAAAGGAATGACACATTTAGTTATTTTTAGAATAATTTCTCCAGGCCCTGTAGACTTATAAAAAAAACAGGGCTTTATTTATTTATTTATTTCATTATTTTATGTTGCTTAAATGCATACCTGTCAGAATGCATCTACTGAAGAAAAAAATCAGAGCAATTTAACCTTGACACCAAACTTCATAGAGTGTATTAAAAAGCATCCTTGAACTTTTCAGGAGACTAGTAGATCTGTCTGAGATGGAGAATTTTTATTTGATAAATGCTAGAAGTAATTCATCCTTCTGACATCAAGAGGATGTTAGATAAAAGAGCATTACAGTATAAACAAAAAGGTCAGAAAAAAATGTTAATGCAGTTTAGTATAGTGGTTCTCACACTGGGCTTCATGGTCACTGGAGACACTGCTGATCAGATTTGCTAGTTTGCCTCCTTGCTTTTCCTAAATTGCTTTAATTGCTAAAAATATGTTTTACCAGTGAGCAGTGCCTTTAATTAATCCAGAGATGTCATATCATAATTAATTATATAAATGTCACTTTAGCACATATGAATGGCAGAGGGCCATCTGGTACAAAGTTTGATAGCTCCTGGAACAAAACCTTTCATTTTTCTTTCTTTCTTTTTTTTTTTTTTTATTCTCATGAAATCTGGTAGAATTATTACTAGGCAGGTATGTCCATATTTTTAAGAAAAAAAAAAAAAAAAAAAAAAAACACTAAGATAACAAAACCACTTTTCCTTCTGGTAGTTTAAGATACATTTTCTAATTTTCTGTATCAATCTATCCACATTTTTTTCATTATACAGAATTGTTCTTTGAATATAATTTCTTAACTATAACAAAGGATGCACTTCTAAAGTTTTCTTTATTTATTGATCATTCATTGTTAAAGTTTTATTTTACGCAGACCTATGTAGATTTAAATGATAAATATATAGTTAGATACATTTTAAGCCTTAATACATAACACAGATGACATGATAGTTCAGGAGACTGGCTATGCATTATGGAACTATTTGACCACTTAATTTCATGTTTCTTTTCGGGCTTTTGATCCCTTTGAAACATAACCTTATATTATTTTTCTTCATTTGGGAAATTGCCCTTATATTTATCATGTTTCAAAAAAACATTTGTCTAGTTTACATCTAGTAATAAATTAAATCTTTTACTGAGAGCTTTGAAGAGAGATTGGTATGTCTGTTCCTGATCCCACCATTGGCACTAGAAGAGCTATAATGTCAATAGGTAAAAGTATAGCATTGTGACTTGAACTGCATAGGAAATTGATTAGCTGTTATGGTAAGCCATTTTCATCCTTGCCATATTCATGCACTTACAAATAAGCAAGCATGTGGATTTAGCATTTTCTCAACTGAAAGTACTTAGAAATACAAGGCAGGTATTCTCCCACCCTAATGTCACCTGTTTATACTAGTAAAATATCAGAGAAGCCATGCAGCCATTTAGATACACCATGAATTACCTGATAGGTTCAGAATCAACCCTCAAGATCTATATAAAAACATACAACCATAAAATAGCTTATATTGGAAGGCACCTTTGAAGGTCACATCATCCAATCATTGCTCAAAGCAAGGGCAAACTTCAAAAGTACGTCATGTGACCTATAACCTTGCCCAGTTATTATTTGGTCTCCTAATTATTTTGGTGATTCTTCTCCAGATTTATTTCACTATGTCAACATCTTTCTGGTACTCCAGATTAGGCCAAAACCTGAAACTGGTACTCTAGATGGGGCACTTGCAGGTGTCAGACAGAGGTGAATAGTCATTTCCTCAGCCTACTGGAGACCTTAGTGTCAGTGCAATCTAGTGAAGTATTAACCTTCATTGCTGTTGTAATAAATTAGTTCACTTATTTGAATGATTTTTTTCTGATGATTTCTTCAGTAACTGGACTAATAGATAAGGACGAAAATGTATTGTGAAATAAGTTTTTCTATGGTTTAACTCTTGATAAATGCAGACTGCCATTTTAAAGCTCACAATTTCTTTATGTTAACATTTGGCTCCTGATTCAGATAACCTAATTCAGGTGTACAATTTAGTAACAGAAGCTTCTGTTATTATTGATATACCCTAGACTTGAGGCCTGGCTCGAGCTACCAGAAGAGCATGGGTCTTGCATAGGTCTTAAGATCTATTACAGTTCTGTGTAGATGGCCTGGATAATCTAAGGATGATTTCCTGTCTAATCAGTATCAAGAAAGCATTTTAGCAATCTAAAACCAAAATATTTTGAGCTCTCTAATTCATTTAAACAACCAAGTTTTGTTTGTTTGTTTGTTTGTTTGTTTGTTTTTAAAAAAAAAGAAAAAAAAAAGGATGATAAGGATGATTCATTCCAACTATCTCACTATTAGTACCTCTTTCATTACATTGCCAATAGGGAGAACTTCAACAACTAGATACCTAACCCCAAGATGGCTGACACAGGTTAAATAAATTCCATCCTAAGTGACATACATACTACATATGTCAGTAGTATTAAAGTCCTACCTATAGCCTTGAAAAATCTTCCTAAGTAATGACAGTAGGATATCAGATTTAATTTGAGTTATGGGTGCATTCATATTGGCAACCCTCATCTGGATCTAAATAGGTTACTAAAACTGATTGATTGATTGAGTATAGATAAATAACACAGACCATATATATATATATAATATTATTATTAGAAAAAAAATCTAATACTATTAAGTACAAATAATAACTTTTCTCACCAACATCTTATAGAGACTTAATTCAACTAAGTAATACTTTCTCTCTGATTATAAGCATGTTTCTGATTTGTCTGTAGTAGGAGAGACTATTTCTACTTTAATCTTTGCTTGCAGGTTATGCAATTCTTAACTCTTTTTCTTACAGTCTTGTTTACATATACTTATAAGGCAGTGTTAGCACCTTGTACACACCATTTTGACTGAGTGGGCTATTTTCAAGTATTTTAAGTATTACATAGTTTAATTTTAATTGGGGGAAGAATAAAGGTGTACTGTTTAGAATCTATCAGAAGCACTGTGCCATAGTTCAAGAGCTCCCTCTTCTGACCACCAAAAACATCAGAATGTTATCTTAAAATTGCTTCTGTATGCAAAGATGCAGAAGGTCTTGTGCCTCTAAATATTCTAAATACTCTAAACAGCATTATTTTGCTATTATTTTTCATGTCCAAATCAAACCTGAGATTCTGTACAGGTTTTTGTTGTTGTTGTTATTGTTTTTTTTTGTTTGTTTGTTTGTTTGTTGCTAAAACAAAACCAAACCAAACCAAAATCAAAAGCAACAAGAACAAAAACCTTTCAGAGTAGTAGCTGATCACTTGTTCCATTGTATAAATTGTTAAACTGGACAATACAGAATAAATGTTATTGTATCTACTTAACATATTTTTTAAAGATAAATCTTGTAAGATTTCAGGTGATGAAAGGTGTTAGTTAATAATGGCTCTAAAGTATCTGAGTCTCAGCCATTGGCAGAAAAAAATATGTTTTATTGAAGGTGAAGAATTGAATTGTACTGTCAAAGCAATGTGTTCTGTCAGTTGTTTTACACTGTGGAGGGTTTCATATTTCTAGCTCATTCTAACCAACACCCTACATCCATTCCTCCTGAAAATGTTAGGAGTCAGAGGACTAATGTGAGGGTGAACACGGAACCAGAGAGGAAAGGTTGTTACTAAGAAGAATGCTGTCCAAAGTTAGTAAGTGAGGAAGGATGGATAATATAAATTTTCCTTCAATTCTCCACACATACGTAATTTACTCAGAGGTTCTGCAATTGAGATCTGGTGCCCGGAAAAACACCTTTAATCTCTAATAAAAAAAAAAAAAAAATAGTAAAGGAAAATCCTTCTCTCTCTTCCCCCTATAACCAGGCAATAAATTCTTTTATTCTCCAGTTACTGTGCTTTTATTTTATTTTTAATAGTTAAAATGCTTACCTAGTATGTAGGTCAAAAAGACTTCATTTTTTCTTTTGGTAAGTCCTGAACCAGGGAAAGGTGAAAGTCAACTATGCATTCCCCATATTACTTAAGTGCTGGATCCAGAAGGATGTTCTAGCCCATGAAATTTGACCAGTTATCAAAATCATAGAGAGATTTCAAATGTCTCTTTCTCTTTCTTTAGCTTCTTTAACATTCTTACCATGAAGGATCAAATTCTGAAGGTCTAATTGGATATTTTCTCATTCTTTGTATAAGAAATTAGGTTTTACATACAAACCCACTTGGAAACAAGCAGCTGCTAATAAATGGAATGATATTTAACAGTGGGAACTAGGAGTAGACATAGTGTAAGAATAAATTATTTCATATATGCAAAACTGAAAAAAAAAGAGGTAGACATCTTTCCATTTTTCTGTGTAGCACATTTTTTAGGAATCCATTGGTTATTGACGTAGAAATCTACAATACTGAATCCATTCAGTCAAAATAATTTTAGCATTTTTGGATTTAAAAAAAAAAATTAAAAAAAAAGACATGAGCTGTACCTTGAGGTCTTCAGCCATACTAGAACCAAAGCATTATCATGTATGTCCAAAAGGAGCTCTCTAGGGACAGTTACTGTTCAATTAAAGAAAGAAAACTAGAAACCTACAAGATATAGGAGCTTCAAACTGAACTACAGTTAAATATATATATATATACATGTATATGTTTTAATTTTTTCTTGAAATACTTCTTTGATCACTTAGGTCTTTTGGGACATCTCTGAGTGACCCTTTCATTATTCTATTAGCTTCACAAAGCACTTAGCTCAGTCTAGACATCTTAATTCTGACCACCCTCCATTAATTGTACTACCAACTAGTAGGATGTATTCAGAATTAATTAAAAATAAAGCAAACAAAAAACAACCTGCAGCACCAAACAGCATAGACAAAAACAAACACAACAAAAGTGCCCGTGTCTCAAAGAAGACTAACATCATTCTGGACTGCATTAGGCAAAGGATTGCCAGGTTGAGGGCATTGATACTCAGCATTGATGAGGCCATGCCTCGAGTACTGGGTCCAGTTCCATCTGAACATCAGGAATCACGTCTTTGATATGTGGGTTACTGACCACTGGAACAGGTTGCCTAGGGAGGTTGTGGAGTTTCCTTTCCTGGAGATCGTCAAAAGCCATCTGGACATGGTCCTGGGCAACCTGCTCTAGGTTGTACTGCTTGAACAGGAGGCTTAGACCAGATGAGCTCCTAAACTTATTTCCAACTTCAACTATTCTGTGGTTCTGTCATTCTGTTATGTATATTAGGTCAGATGAATTCTACCTTTGTAGCTGACTAGGATATGTTATAAGGGTCATATTAGAAAGGGAAATAAGAACCACAAGGAAGCACTTCTCTGTTCACAGACTGGTAACAGAAAATACGTAGCTGAGAACTGAAGCTACACAGATCCTAAATATTTTTTACCTGTCCACATTAGAATGATTCTAAAGTATGTCTGAGAATTACTTCCAGACAACTTGCAGGAAATATAAATGTATTCAGAGTGGAGGAAATAAAATATAAAAATAGTTGGTTAAATATTTAATATCTGATGAAAACTATTAGACTATAAAAAGTGTACAAGTATGCATGAAATGTTTAAGTTTGTATTTAGAGAAGTATTGAGAAACAAGAAATAGAATTAGATACATCTCTGCAAATAAAATCTGTACCTGATTTAAAAGAAATAATGTTATTCACTAAACTGCCAGTATGACAAACACCAGCATGCTGGTTTAGTGATATTCCATCTAAACCTCTCTATATAGCTGTAAAAACTAATGAGTTCAGAGGCTGAAGTAATAATGCTTCAAAAGAATTATTTTATAGGAATGTTTTTATTAAGATCAGATGGTCATTGACAGCACATACTTTATGAGGAGAACTCTTCTGGTCTAACAAAAGAAATTTACTCCAGCATATTACAGAAAAATGTTCTGCTTTGCAGTGTTTTTAGCATTAGGAACTACTTCCATAAATTGGTGCCTCAAGGTACTTCATTTTATAAGTTATCTTATAAAGGTTTAGTGAGAAGTACTACTTCACTTGAACTGATAAAAAGACTCCTTTGGGGCACTGCGTAAATTTATTATAAAGCACTGTATGGAATAATAAAACTATATTATCAAACTAAAAATTATTAGGGAAAATTCATCACCCCAAAATTATATAGAAAGTTACATCAGCATAAGGTCTCATAAATACAAAATATCTGAGATTAGAATGCATCACCCAGTTATTTAGAAGCTGAATTATCCAATAATTTTAATTTTTGCCCTATGTTTAGTACCTTTACTCCGCATAAAATATATTTTAGTATATGATATTTAAACCTCTTTCTTAAAGATGTGACTGGAATTTTCCCATTCTTCATTGACAACAAGAATGGTCAAATGGTGCTAACCGGTAGATTACAATTATGTTTAAAACCATAGTCAAGTTTTAGAGCTTAGTCTCCAAATCTGCTTAGAGTTAGATTCCAAATATCTTTGGGTTCTGTACAAAGATGATAATGGCCATGGGAATTATTTATATATATCTATCATGCATCTTTAAGGTAGAACATAAGGTAGATAGTGGTCTTTGTGAATTCTCTCCTAGCATGTCCAGAAGGGTACAGCAATATCATACTTAAACAGTACTATTCTCAGTCATTTACAGCCTGCAAATCTTACATGAAACACTTACACAAGAGAGATAATTATAGACTCTTTAAACCTATGCTGGAAAAATACATTTTTCTTGCAGCAGATATATACTTCTGTTTATTGAAACCTTAATAGGGAAGATTCCTGCAGACAACTGACTACTATCAAATGTAGAAGTTTAGAATAATACAAAGATCTTTCCTGAACTTCCTACATTTTACTTTGACAACTGTGGTGAAGTTTCACCACAATCACTTAGTAAACTGGCACTACAGGGAGAAGTTCACTGGAGATTTGTCTCTTTTCCTCCTTCAAAATTAGTAATTCTTTAATATTCTGGGATAAGGAAGCGTGGCATGTTGTCTCTCCCAAACTTTAAAAAGTATCATTTGACACATGTAAAATAGAGAGCTATAAATAAACCTCTTCTTGTAGTTGTATTCAGAACTAATATCTCAGAGAAGCAGGGAGAAAAATGAAACAATACAAAAGTACAAGAGCTAATGTAAATTCAACATATCTTTATGCCACATAATACAGAAGTGACTATTCAGATTTTTCTTCCTAGCCACCTTAAGAAGCCAACATCTTTATAGCACAGAGTGCTATAAAATGTTAACAAGAACATTGCATTTTCTTTCTCTAAGAATCTTTGCTGTTGACCTTCTTCACATATGCTTGGCATTTTCATCCATCTGCCTTTGGATATACTAACACATGAGTCATAAAAATGTTCTAAAGCAGCCCACCTGCCAATTTGCTAGGTAAGAATATGTGAGTTTTCTCTGTTTGTCATTTTTTCTACTTTATCTCATTTTTTGCAAAAGAAGTGCTTTTCCTGAGGACAGCCTTCTTCTTCTTCTTCTTCTTCTTCTTCTTCTTCTTCTCTTCTTCTTCCTCTTCTTCTTTTTCTTCTCCTGTTAACATTTCACTGTGTTTTAATACTATTATGCTCATAAATATATATATATTTCTTTGCTGTAATTACAATATATTTTTATATTTTTAAAACTTTTTATCCCTATTCAAAGCCTACATGTCATTAGAAATTAAAAGATTTATATTTTCACATTATGTTCCAAAGTTAAAATGTTAGTGGATTAATAGTTTATACTTCTTTTGTTGTACGTAAATTTCATTTATTCTTTTTCTCTAGAAGAAATATATATATATATAAATTGCATTAGAAAAACAAAGAACACCAAAACTCAAGACAGAATTTTACCTTTTAAAATTACAAGCATGTATTACAAAATTACATCAAGATCGCTTTTTTTTTTTTTTCCTTAACAGAAAACTTTTATTTTAAGATGAATACTGTTGTATGTTGTGCATCACAATACGGTGCTGAGATTTTCAGAGTAAAGGGGCTCTGACATTACAATAAAATTAATTTTCATAAAAATATTTATATTTCTCACATATATGTAAACATGCATATTTAAATATAATTCAAAATGAAATTAAGTCACATAATCTCACTCATTAACTGAAATCTCCAAGAAGCCTGGCTTTATCACTTAGGCTTGTTCAGAATAAAGAACGATTAAAAATCAGTTATTATATGGTGTTCCTCTCATAATTGCTTCCAAATATTATGGACTTCTTAGAAGATACTGAACAAATTTAAAACTGAAATTCAGGAATTTCTATGAGATATTATAATAGTGAGATATCCAATGACACAGTATATCACATTTATTTTCAGTAAAAGTGGTGTATATCTTAGTTTCTCTGTTGAAATCATCCTTCAAACCATATTCTGAAAGTATAATTTTTGAAGGATATTAACAAAGACAGGTTCAGCACAGGTGGACAGAGGAAACAATGCTGATTTTTTTCAAGGAAATAAGATTCTTGTCATCTGTAATTTACAGTCTTGCTAAAGATTTTTTTAAAAAATATCTTTCAAATGTCATTTTATTAAAAACAAAATCATTTGAAAAAGGAATGATTATATACTTGTCCAAAGAATCAATTACTAGTATCATTCTGTAAAACCTTAAAGAACCTCTGTGTGATAGGGAAAAAAATGTTTTAAAATGGGTTCTTAAATAAATGATTTTATTTACCAGCAATAAATAAAACATTTTTGTGTTTATTTTATATTCCCTGCATATACTGTATAACCATTTGTGTCAATCTTCACTGTTAACTGAATTTCTTCCTTTCAGAGAAGTAAATGTATGGCTCTTGTGACACTGAACAGACTGGCAGCTTTTTCAATAACTTTTCCTTAAGCTTTCAAATGAATGGCAAGAAAAGTTAAGTCATCTTGAAAAACTGTCAGAAAGTACCATACAATGTGGACAGCGGCCGTCAGTTGTTTTTACCACTGATTTGCCAATTACAAATAAAAGGTTTATATTGATAATGAGTAAAATGTGTTTTGCATTGTATACTGACTTCAACTCAATTTCCTGAACAAGCCATGACCTGGAAAAATTTAAAGGTTTATGTGACCTTAGACTGTCAACAGCTTCTAATTTTCAGGGTTTTTTTTTTGGTTGGTTTTGGTTGGTTTTGTTGTTGGTGGTGGTTGGTTGGTTGGTTGGTTGGTTGTTTTCTGATGTGATTAGCAGTTTGTAGTTAATCTGTTTCATTACAACCCCAAACTAAAGCAACTGTATCATGATAAATTACAAATTAAGCCTGTTGACTAGTATTAGGTCAAAATATTCCTAATGTATTCTTGATTTTATTACAAGTGCTGACATCCGTTTCAATTCTGGATACATAAAAGCACTATCAGATATCACTTCCTATCTGTTTACCTGTCTATCATAGTTAGGATGCAGTATGATCTACTAACACGGAGACTGAACATAATGCTTACTAGTTTGTGTACTACCCACTGTGTGACTTAAATCAATAAACACTGTTTGGCACATTGACTTAAGATGTCACATTCTTTGCTTTTTACACTATTTTAAAATGATAGGATATCTGACTATTATGGAATTAAAATGTTTATTTTATTTTATTTTATTTTATTTTTTTATTTTAATGGTTTGGGAGTATTCAAGCAGTCATTTACTGCAAGTCGTTCCCAGATAGACGCTAGTAAACAAGGCATACTAAATTCTTGCTATGCTGGAACTATACCATAGATATTTATGTACATATTTCCTGAACCTTGGTAGTACAGGATAAATCAGCCCCCTTGCTTTATAAGTTAGGCACCTTAGTTAAAACCTGACAGAAATTCATTGTAAATGAGATCCAAGAAGAAATTAAAATGTTTCTTTTCCTAAGCTTCTGGCAATTTACAAAAATAAAATAAAATAAAATAATAATAATAATAATAAAACTTGCACTGTTTTTGAATGTCTCCTTTGTTACTAGACCTGGAACACTTCTAAAATTCCAAAATACATGACCACATCTTGATTTTGTGTGAGAATACAACTACAACAAAGGACTGCTGTACCAGCTCACAGTCTCCTCCAACAGCTCTTTAGAAAGAAATAAAACCTGAGCTGTCTAGAGAAACGTGGTGGCCTTAGCATGCCAAATTTAAAGGATCAATACTATTCTGTGTAAAGTGAGACAATCAGACATAAAGATCAATTATGCTGTATCCATGCTGGTACTACTTAATTTCATGAAAAATATTTCACAGACATAGTTTTAATTGTGACTAATTTTATGCAGAAATGTCCCTTGATTCAAATAAGTGTAAAATTCATCTGTTGGATATTTCTCCTCATTTCAGGTGCACTTTTCTGAAAGCAGAAAAGGTTGTAATCAAGGATTCATACCCTCAGAAAAGGCTAAAAGACTAAAAGACTAATTGTAGGTATTTTCATGTGACTTGTCTATCATATAGGTTCTGCTTCTATCTGTAAAAAGAGCGTGAAATTATGAATATATATATATGTAGACATCTGCATTGTAGAGATCTGAATGTGTGAGATCAATGGTGCCATGGATGTCCTTGCCATAAATATTTTTCAAATTACAGAAAATATATAATCACGCATTTACAAACATTAATTAAATGGATAGTAGAGTAGAAAAATATAAAGATGGGCAATAGAAGAGAAATGACAAAGACTCTCAAGAATGTAGAGCCAGAATGCAGGCTCTGTTTTGGGGGAAAAATTAAAGGTGCAGGCAACAGTACAAAGTGTTGGAATATTCCTTTAGAAAGAGAAAACAGAAGATGAAAGTAGAAATACAAAACATAGAAAAGAAATGATGAAACAAAGATCTGAGGTGACAGGAGAAGGATAATAAGGTAGGCAACAGCAGTCAAGATATATTCCATAAAGAAAGAAGAAAAGATGATAGGACAGGAGGGAATAAGTTAGAACAAAATAATCAAAAGCAGGAATACTATTATAACAGAAAGGGATATTTGACATGCTGCAAAAAAAGAGGAAAAAATAATTGTAATAAAGGAGCACACTACTTAGTATCAGAAACAACAACCTATTCAGGAGCATCTTGTTTAGAAGCTAATCAGGTAGGAGCTAAAACAGTTCAAATGTGCTATTTAAAAAAAAATAAAGAAAATTATGGCATTGCTTTTAACTGTGAATATATTTTGTTAAAACACTGTGTGATCACCAATTATGATGAGTTTTGGTTTTAATTCATAGAGAAAATAAATTGTCATACGTTCATACAGACATAGAAGTGTTGTTTAAAATGCATGTTCATTCATTATACTGAACTATAAATGTCCAAAAGTGTGGAGAGAAAAAAACTGTGTTGAAGTAAGAAACAAAACAACACTAAACACTTCAAAGGTGCTACGAAAAATATTCAAAAGGCCAAAAATGATATAAAGCAAATAACTGTTAATCTTGATGTGTGGAATAGAATAGGAATAGAATAATGTGTTTTGTTTGTTTGTTAGTTTGTTTTCCCTGCTTTTTCTCATTCTGCTATGAGCTTTGCCGCACAACAAAAACAGCATAAGCAACAATATATGTAATCTTACTTCTGAGAGTTTCTTAGTGTCTTTCCTTTCTTATATAGCAAAGTCTTATGTGACATCAGAACAAAAAAATATCAGAAATATCATGTTGTACAGACAGCATCAACACCTCACATGGAAATATAAACTTGTCTGGTATCATACAAAATTAAAGCTATATTTGAATGATGAGAATAAGATGAATTTAAAATGTGATTTATGTATTTATTTATTCATTTATTTTTCTTCATGTTTGATTATTTAATGAAATCATTTATTTAAACTTTTTTCCATTGCCACTTGCTTTTTCTCATAGTTTTCTATTGATTGATGATTATAAAACATTACTAGGTGCTAACTTGACACCTCAGGAAAGCACCAGTGTATAATCCTCTTTGGTTTTGTACATGTGACCTGGTGCAGGATTAATTTACTATACAAAAATAGGAAGTTTTGTCTATGCAGACTGATCTCATGGGATTACTATAATGACTTAGATCAATTTATAATGATACTTTGAATTCTATATATGTCACCTTTCATGTGTTTTATTTTTTACTCTACAGAGGAAATATGTTTTTGAAAGAAATAATGCATGTATAGGGAATGAGATAAATAGAATTTTGTTGTTCATACAATATTAAAGTGATTTAACAGTTATACTCACTGTAGTATTACAAAGATATGCTTAATACAGAAACAGTGAATAAAATAATAGAGAATATAAAGTATTTAAAGATAATCCAATTAAGAAGCAAAGATACAGATTAATTTCTTATATGATGGGATTATTTACTTGGAAAATCTAAAGTCGATGTCTATATTGAAGGAGGTGTGGGCAAGGAATCAACCTAATAAATGCTACAGGGTTTAATATTTCTTCTGAGATGCAACAAGACAAATGCATGGAATTATGCTTGTTTGCTTTTAGAGGAAGGAGGAGCAAATCAAGTCTGGAAGATTCCTATCCCTCTGACTCTTGTCTAGGAAATATCTGTTTGCAGCAGATTCGAGCAGAAATATTTTCATGGAAAGATCCATGCTTAACTGAGCATCTCTCACATTCTGATATATATTAATGGAAACAAACATTAGACTGCATCAAAGCAATACATGATACAATACAGGCAATACAGTCAATACGTTAGAGAATCACAGAATCACAGAATCATCTAGGTTGGAAGAGACCTCCAAGATCACCGAGTCCAACCTCTGACCTAACACTAACAAGTCCTCCACTAAACCATATCCCTAAGCTCTACATCTAAATGTCCTTTAAAGACCTCCAGGGATGGTGACTCAACCACTTCCCTGGGCAGCCCATTCCAGTGCCTAACAACCCTTTCGGTAAAGAAGTTCTTTCTAATATCCAACCTAAACCTCCCCTGGCACAACTTTAGCCCATTTAGCCCCTCGTCCTGTCACCAGGCACATGGGAGAATAGACCAATCCCCACCTCACTACAGCTTCCTTTACTATATCTACAGAAAGCGATAAGGTCACCCCTGAGCCTCCTTTTCTCCATGCTGAACAATCCCAGCTCCCTCAGCCGCTCCTCATAAGACTTGTTCTCCAGACCCTTCACCAGCTTTGTTGTCCTTCTCTGGACTCGCTCAAGCACCTCCATGTCCTTCTTGTAGCGAGGGGCCCAAAACTGAACACAGTACTCGAGGTGCGGTCTCACCAGAAACGAGTAAAGGGGGACAATCACTCCCCTGGACCTGCTGGCCGCACTGTTTCTTATACAAGCCAGGAGGCTGTTGGCCTTCTTGGCCACCCGAGCAGTCTGCTGGCTCATATTCATCTGACTATCAACCAATACTCCCATGTCCTTCTCTGACAGGCAGCTTTCTAACCACTCATCTCCCAGCCTGTAGCTCTGTTTGGGGTTGTTGTGCCCCAGGTGCAGGACCCGGCACGTGGCCTTGTTGAACTTCATACAGTTGGCCTCGGCCCATCAGTCCAGCCTATCCAGATCTTCCTGCAGAGTCTTCCTACCCTCGAGCAGATCGACACACACCTAACTTGGTGTCATCTGCAAACTTACAGAGGGTGCACTCGATCCCCTCATCCAGATCATCGATAAAGATGTTAAAGAGGACTGGCCCCAGTACTGAGCCCTGGGGGACACCACTAGTGACCGACCTCCAACTGGATTTGACTCTATTCACCACAACTCTTTGCACCCAGCTATCTAGCCAGTTTTTAACTCAACGAAGTGTACGCCAGGCCAAGACAAAAGCAGCCAGTTTCCTGAGGAGAATGCTGTGGGAAACTGTGTCAAAAGCCTTACTGAAATCAAGGTAGACCACATCCACAGCCTTTCCCTCATCCACTAAGCATGTCACTCTGTCATAGAAGGAGATCAGGTTCGTCAAGCAGGACCTGCCCTTCACAAACCCATGCTGACTGGGCCTGATCACCTGCTTGCCCTGCAAGTGCCTCGTGATGACACTCAAGATACTCTGCTCCATGAGCTTCCCTGGCACTGAGGTCAAACTAACAGGCCTATAGTTCCCTGGGTCTACCCTCCAGCCCTTCTTGTAGATGGGCATCACATTTGCTAGCCGCCAGTCAACTGGGACCTCCCCTGATAGCTGGGACTGCTGGCAAATGATGGAAAGCGGCTTGGCCAGCTCTTCCGCTAGTTCTCTCAATACCCTCGGGTGGATCCCATCCAGCCCCATCGACTTGCGTACATCCAAATGTTGTAGCAGTTCGCCAACCATTTCCTCGTGGATTGTGAGGGCCACATTCTGCTCCCCATCCCCTTCACTTGTTCATTACATTAGTTCCTCTGATAACAAATTCTTATTTACCTCCTTTAAACGTAAAAGAGATCAGAAGCACTTTGTGTTTTACAGGAGTTCTCCTAATGCTTTTTTACTATATATCCGATCTACTGAACTGTGTTCAAAACTAAAAAAAATAAAAAATAAAATATAAAAAAGCAAACTGACTTTTACTAAAGGATAGCGAGGATCTCAATAGACACAACTTTTTGTCAGATTTCCAAACCAAGAAGTTCAGATAAACTGTGACGAAGCCTCCAAAGTTTGGATAACTATCTAAACTTGCTAGATGAGCAGAACAAACTCAGCATAACTCAGACAAAGGGCAGAAAGAGCACCTGGGAGCAATCAATAAGTCACTGCTTGTCTCATCCCTTCAAAGAAAGCTAGATGCTTTACACTTAAGATAACATTTCACTCAACACTTATCAGCATTCTACTGAATCTTAATTTTCTTTTTTCTTAGTGGTTAGGATATACAGTCTTGTTTTTTATGCCAGTGCTATAATACACAGTTGTCCAGCACTGGATAAGAAATCTTAAAAGGGAAATTGTTTATTTGTCATTGATCACTGGGTTAGAAATGAAAATAATGATAGCAGCAAATAACATTTAATGATTACATAGCTGCAAAGTAGACCAATTCACTGAAAAAAAAGATGAGGAAAAAACAAAACAAAACAAAACACAAACATAGACTATCATGACTGTTCCAGATGGAAGTATGGATCTAAAATAGCTTCCAGAAGAATCAGAAAATTTCCAAAGGAAGGTAACCTACGTGTTACAACAGAGTGAGATGTCACAGACCTTCTGGGAGGCAACATTTTCTGTAAGTAGTAAATTAAGCAAAGTGAATAAAGTAGTTGAGGAGAAGTTCATGAAAGACTATATTTTAACAAGAAAAATCTTATGCAGATAAGGTATTTTAAATAAGGGTATACTTGAAAAAGAAAAAAAAAAATCTTCATAAATTTCACAGATCTGAAGAATGTATTTTATAGTCTTTCATCTGAACTGTCACTAGAATACCATAAAACTATTAAAATGAGCAAAATAAATTAAAAAAAAAAAAACTATTATTATCTCTAAAAAATAAAATTTGAGCAGTATTTCACTGCAGAAATTGGTGTTAACCTAGGGCTCATTCACTATTATTTTTTCCCTTAGCATAACAATAAATTTCAGTGAGAGGAAGCATTCAGATGGTTAAGAAGGCAATGTGCTGTATACAGTATAACGGGATTAAGGTATACTGTGCAAAATAGATTTTGTAGATTACCTAATTCAAAGACAAAAAATGAGAGATATGAATGAACGTAAGAAATGAAAATTCAATGGGAATATATGAAAAAATATCACTAATATATATGTTAGCATTAGCATTAGTATTTATTAAGGCTGAGATTTCTTCATTGGGTATCTACAACAATAAGATCATCCAGTATGATATATTCAACTTAAATCATTTGAGAAGAGACAGTTACTCACTTTTCTAAGGAAAAACAAAAATTATATATATATATATTTTAAATGATTTCTTAAATCATATGTCTAGAATATTCCTATGCAGAAGATCTGGCCAGAGTAAATTCAAAGCTCTTGTTTTCAGAGGTGACAAAATACATCATTAGTATAATTTGGAAGTTTATATATTTATATATTTATTTTTCTATATTTATATTTTGTTTATATTATTCATAATTATATAATTTGGAACTATAAAACAATCTGTCAAATAAAAAAGTAAATCACTAGCACAAAAATTGCCACTCTCCCTCTCAGAGCTTGTACCCTCATGATTCACCTCCATCCTTGTTTCCCTAAATCTAAATCTTCTTAACTGACCTTCCAGTGGTAATCAGAATATGTATCTTCTTTCTCATCTAATTGTTATTGTAGCCAGATGTAGCTCCTTGACAAGAAAAAGAAGAAAAAAAGGAAGAAGGAAAAAAAAGAAAAAGGAAAAAAGAAAAAAAAAAAGAATAAAAAGGAAAAAGAACAAAAAAAGAGAAAAATAAGAAAAACAAAATAAAAAGAAAAAAGAAAAAAAAAAGAAAAAAAAAAAAGGAAAAAGAATTTACCAAGAAAAAGATTGCTGCAACAGACAGGCAGAGATAAAAGGGAAAATCAGAAGACAAGATGTTCTTTAGTACTGCATTCATATCAAATTAAATAATATACTCACACTATGTATAGTATTACCACAAAGGAAATAATTTCACACAAGTATTCAGCATAGTGGCTATGGGAACATTGCCCTCTAACTTGGAAATAAAACAAGTTGACAACAGTTCCTGTAAGGAACTGAGTTGTACTCAGTAGATCATGTAGATTCCCATTCACTGCAGAAAATGTCCTCTTTTGTCCTTTTGTGTTTCTTGTGAAATGAGTGAACTGGAAAGCCAGCTCTGAGTGGCTAAAGGCAGTGGCAACCAAAATTTCCCCTGGCAGAACTTACCAGATCTCAAACACACATTAAATAAAATCTGTGATGTCATTACAACTGAAAACTTTGCATAGTTACAGTTATATTAACAGGAAAAGTATTTGGAAAGGTGTTTCATTTTGCATTACTGACTGACATAGTTCTTCAGAAGGGTACAAATTATTTTTGCTGGTAGAAAACCAATACCAGAAACCAAAGCGTAGGGTTGTGTCATATTTCTACAGGTTGAATCTACTTCTCTACACAGTGTTATATCTGGAATAAACAGTAAGTGATCTGTCCTAATTTGATGCTGTGACTATTTCTAACAGTTGTTAGCAGCCAAGTCTAAACATTTTTGTTAAAACCACTGCATACTTTAAATACATAAAATAGTTTGTAAAGATTTTTCTTTTTTTCATTTTTAGACCTCCTCCCTATGGTTACATGTTTAATTCATTCACCAAATATTTTGCTGATAGTACTTGTTCCCTGATTTTTAAAATTACATTTATTTGTAACAATTACTGAGCACGTGCACTCTCTCAACTGATGTGCCACTTTTAGACAACATGTGGTTTAGCTTTTGAAATAACATTGTGCAGGTTTTAAACATAATATAAAGAGAATCAGAGAACAAAGATTTATCAGGCTGTCTATCTACAACATAATATCCTGAAATGTTACAAGAAAGAAATAATCTCATATAGTTAATTTAGTTGGTTAGTAGTAAGTTTGTTGAAGTCTGACCCAATCTCTGTACCACTTTGAGAAAACTTCTGTGGTTTGTAAATACTATTTACTTTTATGAAGACAATATTTCTTTGTTTAGTTGTGAGCTGGGTTCTGTATTCTCTTGCTACTGTCTTTACTGAGCCAAGACTATTATTACTTTTTATACTGTAATAGCTCTTTGCTGCTCAGCAGCCCCTAACCACCTCAATTCCTCTGCTTCTCAAGGCATAAGATTGGAAACTGACATTGCTGCAACTTTCACATTCTCACTGAACCTGAAAGGCTAAAAAAACCCTTGTTAAATGCCTCAGAAAGACACAAAGAAATATATAAAAAAAAGATCAGAAATGTAGCACAGAATCCGTGATCACCCAACATGCTAAGACAGCATTCAAATCACAACTCTGAAAGCAAAATGACAGTAACAGAGTGCAAGAAGTACTACACTGTTTTTATGCATGGAAATTTAAGGGTAACAAGAATCAGAAAGCTGTGAAGTGAAGACGAAAAAAAAAAAAAAAATGTCTATCTTAAAACCACTATATTATATATCAACCCCAGATTGTTAGATAAATTCTAAATTTGGGAAAGGGGAATATACAAATTATGATAGATGTGATTTATCAGTCCAGTTACAGAAAAATAACATTATAATCTAAGTATATGTTGATGTTTGGTTTTCTTCTTATAGCAACATATTAGCAAAATAAGAACAGAAAATTCTCAGACGTTTTTCCATTAGTTGTTGGAAGTGAAGTACAAATCCGGAACATAGAGAATTGTGCATATTTGTCTAGTGAATGTCCAGAAAGACCTAGTTCTAGTGGTTCTGGCTTTAGCTAGGGATCCGTTAATATGAACACCAAAATAGAACACCAAAATTCAGGACTCTATATATCCTAGTCTCTACAGATTGAATTTTCCTTTATAGACAGTTAAGGACAAATGGCTGTTAAGATTAATAGTTTTCTAAACTCCATTAGTTTTACTGACTTGATCTTTTAACATATTTGAATAAAATATTCATATATTTTCAATATTTGAATATAAGATTGTGATAATTCTTGCAAAAGTATTTAATAATGTACCATTTTTTTTCCAGCATTTTCTGTCTCTGCCTTTGTGCAAAAAATAAAACTTAAAGATTACTTGAAACTGCTATTTAACTTTCTTCTAAGAGTACTTTTGTTTCATTATTCACTGAGAACTACTTTTGAGGTGTGTGTATTATATACAGATAGTTAAATTCCTCCTTTAATAGTAGACAACAGATAGCTGTAATGAAGACACAGGCAGTATAACTTGATTGAAGTATTTTTTCTTCCTTAAATTAAATTTCATTCTCTACAGAATATCACTTCTGATATTAAAACATAGTTTAGAGAGTTTTCCCCATATATTAGGAAACAATATATTAAGGGTGACAATGCCCTTGGGAAATAATCTAATAGGTCAATGACTTTACTGAGAAGTCTCTTTCTAAAGGCTACTGATAAAATGTTTATCTAAACAATTCAAAATACATGATGTTATATGGTATAAATTGTAAGAGTTTTCATAATTTGTAATATTAAAAGGCATACATTTAATATCAATACATTTTTCTTTCATTTTCCTGCTATTTCACACAGTTCCATTGAGAAATTCTGGCCATGGCACATAATGTGTGATAGACTATTTTAATTCTTAGACCAAAGCAAAATCCAGCAAAATGCTTGAATTTGAGAACTATTACAAAACATCTTACAAATGTTTATTTAATCTCACATTCAGTATTGCTCATGCTAAACTCTGTGAAAAACTTATGTGCCAGAGAATTTTATTTTTTGCTGAAATTTGGATCTGCACTGAGATTACTCTAATGCTTGGGTTTGTAGAGCTCTTTGTTCAACATGTTGACTGTAGTTGATCCCTTTCTTTTTGCTACATCTTTTTATTTCTTAGGTATAAATGTTCTGGTTAGAGATCCTAAGTGCCAAAAAGTTACTTTTCTGTTCAACTATGAAAAAAACAGAGATCTAAAAAAAAAAAAAAAAAATCTTATCTTTGGTTTGATGGCATTTGAAGGTTGTCTTTTTGTTGTTGTTGTTGTTGTTTCATATAGCAACATATTGTAATTAATTAAATAAATAAACACAGGGATGTATTTGCAGAATGGTCTTGAAAAAAATAAATACATTTTTGATGATGATATCATATTAATCACCAAGCCAATATTTTTGGATAGTTCAGCATTCTGGGATATCATGAATATATAGAATACAATCTTAGTGCCTTCTTACATTTTTATGTATATTTTACTGTTGGTATTGACTTTAATAAATGTCTGGATACTTAAATTATGGTAAAGTTTAGGAAACAAAGAACAAGCAGTTTTATCCCTAGGAAACACATGTTCTTTTCATTACTTTAGCTAATGATGTCAGTGTATGTTCTACTGTCATCATGCTTGCAGCTAATACAGTTAGCCACATTAATCTCCTGTCTTAGTTCTGCAAATATATATATAAATTTTAAGAGGATTTTAAATAGTATCTTAATCTTTCTATATCACACATTAAAGTTCTTGTTCCTTTTCTGTTAGCACATATGTTTCTCTTAGTTGTAGCCATTACTGCTTATGTCAGAATACATGGATCAAATCAACAATATTTTTCCATCACATGAAATCATAAGGAAATGTATATTATTGCTTTCAATTTTTGCTCTTTTTTCAAATTTTCCCGCACCCTGGACTCTACTGAAAACACTAATAGAGAGATTTGGCTCAAGATATTCTCTTGTACCTACACTTGAACAAGGTTTACGTTACAGTCATTAAATACCTAATGATTCAACTGCTCCCATATAGCTGTCTGGTTTAATTTGATATGCCTCACGGTATACCCTGACCTCCAGGTGCAAGTCCAAAAGAGCTAAGATCTACAGTAAATCCCATGCTGTATCTATTGGCCATGTGTATTTGTCTTGGATACCTTAAATACATTCAAATGGCTTACAACTGACACACGTAATAGATTCTCAAAGTAAATTCATGGTCAGTTAAAGGTTGTGGTGGTTTTACCATGCCATGCAGCTGAACTCCACCACAACTGCTCCCTCACTCCCCCACTCCCCCTCCTTAGAAGAGGGGAAGAAGAATGTATGCCAGAAAGGAAAAAAAAAAAAATGGGGGGGGGGGGGGGGGAGAGGGGAGAGGGCATGCGGAAGCACAGAGAGAGAGGAAAGAAATTACTCTGTACTTCCCATCGAAGATCAATGCTTGACCACGTCCCTGAAACAGGGCCTCAATACGTGTAGCTGTTACTCAGGAGGACAGACGTTTTCATAACAAGAGCCCCGCACCCCCTTCCACTGTTCCACCTTCTATTAGTGAATGTGGCATCACATGGTATGGAATATCCCTTTGGTTGGTTTAGGTCAGCTGCCCTGGTGGTGTCCACCCTCCACCTCTTGCCCACCCCCAGCCTGGCTTTGGGGGAGTAGGAGGGAGCCCTGATGCTGTGCCAGCACTGCTCAGCAGTAGACACAACACTGGTGTGATACCAATGCTGTTCTAGCTACAAGTGCAGAGCAGAGCATTATATGGGCTGCTGCAGGGAAAGTTGACTCCATCCCAGCCAGACCCAGTAAAAATGTAGATATCCACTGTAGGGCGAGCTGAATCAATTTTCAAACTACTGAGTGACTGGACTACATTTTATATGTTTGTTTACAGCTCTTTCTGTGTGCCACTGCATAAACTGTTCCTTATTACCTCTTTTATTAAGTGTCTCACAACTAGTGTCTATAATGCTAATGTTTAAGGTCTGGCGGGGCTGTCTAGTTGATTCCACAAACCATAATGCTTGTAGTAACACTTAGAACTGATAATTTTCCCACATACCTTGTCTGGAGAGAAGCCTGTCTAATGGGCAGTTATATCCTACATGCCATATATCTACCAGTATTCCTGTTGACAGCCATAATGGAAAACATTATACAACTTCACTAAGTTTTAAGTGGAACTTTCAGTGTTATATTCAAAATATAAATTCCTTTCCTAACAGCTCTGTAGGTGTCTTGTGACAGCTAATCTTTTCTGCTTCTGGAAAGAACTGTGGAGTCTACTCTGAGACTTATTAGGTCTGTCTTTTAATAATTGCCATGTTTGTTTGTTTGTTTGTTTGTTTTAAGAATTAATGTTTTCTTCTAACATTTTCAAGGAAATGAAACAGAGGCCTTGAAAGCACACTATGCTTATACTTTTATGGCTAGTCGCTAAGTTCTGTATTAAGCTGCATAGAGAAAAATGCTGGAAATCAGGCATGGGGAATGAAATGTGATAACTATTACAGTTCTGTCCTCGTTACTGATTGAAATACTCAAAAGCATTCATCTGTTTTGTTTAGGCAGGGGTTTTGTCCTGCCCTAGAAGAAAGGGAAGGGAAGGGAAGGGAAGGGAAGGGAAGGGAAGGGA